>JAAWXA010000001.1:58248496-58292479 GCA_038090715.1 Florisuga fusca | reverse complement strand
GGAAGGAAAGAAGGAAGGAAGGAAGGAAGCAAGGAAGGAAGGAAGGAAGGAAGGAAGGAAGGAAGGAAGGAAGGAAGGAAGGAAGGGGAAACCATGCAGGAGCAAAGGACCAGTGACATGACTGAATCTCCATTTTATGCAATAAATTTACCTGAGATGCAAAACTTCTGTGTACCTCACCTCCATCCTTTCTGCTTAAATATTTTGCTCTGAGTATCACAAGTGGAAAATATGTGAGCTACCACTTTCTCTCTTGAGAGAGCTGCTTTCTCACCCAGCATCAGGTTCTCTCTACTCTCAGACATCATCAGTCTCGTGTGTGTTCACCTGCAGGGAAGAGCCTTGAGGAGTATGAATGAGAGGATGGAGTTTGATGGCTCAGAAACTGATCTAGAAAGTGAGTGCTGTGATCATGACCCCTAAGAGCCTAAGACCCATAGTATGCAGGGGTTGCAGCTGCTAAGATGCTGCACAGTGGCTTACATTACCATGGGCTAGATGAACTGGGCAAGCAAGGGCACAAGCCCAAATAATCGCCAGCTCTCAGGTCTGAAAGGAGTTTAGCATAACTTCTCACCTATTCTTTTGTTGTAACACATCTTAAAATTGGTGCTTTTCATCTATTTTAGGAATGTAAGGGACATCATGCTCCAAGTCAGCAAGCTGCTTTAAATGAGAGTGGTGGATGGCTTCCAGAAACACAGCAGACTAATCGCAATGTAGACAATTAATATTAATTAAGCCCCTGTGAGTCAGCTCTTCTTGATAGAATAGTATTCAGACATCATTTTTAAATGGGGTAGCAGCATATTATCACTGCCCCTTCAAAATTTTATAAACTTCATTCAAGATTCAGAGAGCACTTAGGGTTCACAGGGATCAAAATAAATTATATTCACCATGTCCTCTCCCAATTCTGAGAAATATTCTTATCAATTAAAATTAATTCCTGAAAAATGTATCTTATATAGGACAATCCTCAGCTTAAAAATTTAGAAAACCAGACAAAAATTGTATATTGGTAGCTATATTTTTGACAAAAAAAATCTTCACATAATAAATACATCTTATGCACATTAACTTCAAATTTACTTCAGAAAGCTATTTACAATATAAATAATTATAAATGGAACACTTTGCAAGATATTGATGACATAGCTAAATTATGTTTCCTACATTACATTCCAAAGGAAAACTTCAAATTACAGATGTTGTGCTACAATGTCACTAGAACCTATACATTGCAAGGCATGGTATTTGAAATGCTGGCAATCGGTGTCTTTTTTTCTTTTTCCATAAATATAACTCATTGTCTTAAAGCAAACACAAAACGCTTCATTATGTTTCAAGTGCTTTTTTTTTCCCCGTAGATAAGTGTATTTTTGATGCATTGAAATAATTAACTTGGGAAAAGTTACAGTGCCTTAAATTTACTTTTTCTAATAGACTTTATTTCCTTTGAAATGCAAAGGTGCCAATGCTTTATAATGTGTAGGCAATATTATTTTTTTTAATTTCTAAACTTCCTGCTGTATCGGTAGCTGAAAAGAAAAAAACACATGCGGTCCAAATTGCAATAAATAAAATGCTTAAAAACTGTATTTTGGATCCTAGAACAATAGGACATCTTGAGAACTCCATGTGAGAGGGGACTTAAATAGTGAATACGACCAGACAAAAAGCTTTGTTTCTTCTTGTATTTGATCTTTCCTTTCAAATACAGCTTCATAGATGGAGTCATAAATTACCTCTTTTCAGAGAGGGAAGTATTCCTAGCAACTTAGAGCCAGATTTATCCACAGAACTCTTGTATACATATGCTTAATGCCACAGTAAAATTCAACCTCATATAATTTTTTTTTTTCATTAATAAATTCTCTAAGAAAACGTAAAATGGAGTCACAAGTAGTGATCTCACTGTTCTAAATAGGAGACTTTAATTTTTGTTCTTCAGAATAACAGCTAAACCTTCAGCTACACCTCTCAAACTGAAGAGTTACCAAAAGAATGAGAAAGTTTTTTGTTTGGTTTTTTTGTGTTGTTGTTTTTTGGGGTTTGTTTGTTTTTGCAGTGCATGCATCTGAAATATTTAACCAAGAATACTAACTACAAACAAAATAGGTTCTCCTCCACACTGTGGAGGTGTCTGAAGCTAATCCAGTATACCTACAGGAAAGCATGTTCACCCACCATTTTTCCAAATAACAAAGCCTGTGTTACCTTTAGACCCCTAGGTGTATAAAGTAAACTTGCAGCTCATGGAAAGACCAGAGCCTGAATCCATTTGCTGCCAGACATTAACTATAGCCACCTTAAAATAGACATAGCTAGGTCTAATCCTGGAACTGTGAGCTTTAAACTCCAATATATACAGCTTTGTATGCAGAAGTGTATGCCACAGCTTTGTTCCTTGACTGATAGCTTTACTGACCTTTGGAACAGCCAGCCTGATTTCCTGGGGTGGTTGTGCCTTTTCCAGAAATACTATGTGTAACCTTTTACTTTTTTCTAAATCACTCAGGATGTTCACAAAAATGAACATATGGTGGTTAACATACTTAGGGACATCAATGAATAAATGCTGCATGTTGAAAGATAAAAATGAGATTCAGACAAGAGTGATTAAAATAATTTAAAAGAGCAGAAATCCACTATGTAACTTGTGGCAGCAAGACACATCTACCAAAGCCATTTGAAGCTTAAGAAATACTTCTGGGGCTCTTCAGTGCAGCGAGATGCACTAATTCTTTCAAAGTGTGCATAAATAACCTCAGTCTATAGAAACACAGCCATTGCCTTCCATATTTCCCATATTCACAATCTGAGACTAAAAAAAAAAAAATACAAACAATCCCCAAGCCTACTGCCAGTTCACAAGTCACCTTTTTTGCCCTGTATGCATATTAAGTAGTACCTTACTCCACAAATATTCCCATTTGATTCAATGGGACAAATTGCTGAGTAAGGTTCTTCTTCTAATTTAAGAATTGCTTTGCAAATTTGTCCAAAATTTCAAACTCCATGCCCCTGGGGTGCAAATATGGGTTGAAAAGAGGGAACTTTTGCTTCTTTAAACAAAAGAGGTATTCCAAAATCAGAACGCACCAAAATCATTATGCACCATCCACTGATACCAATAAGAATATCGTTTCTTTTCCAAAACACAAACATACCCTCTTCAAATGTGATACATTTGAAATGTATTTGCTGCAAATGCCTTGCATTTTTCAATTTTGCAAAATATCTCATCTCGTCTGATTTAGAAAAGGAAGGGGGGAAAAAAAGATATCCTTGAAGGACACTAAATAAAAATTTGAATGAAATAAATATTTAATGGAAAAATAAGCTCTATACCATAATGAGAAGTACAAGTTATATGAGCTGCAGTGATTATATGCTTTAATTAAGATTGCAAACTTGTTTTTGACGTAGCATGTAGTACGTGGAGTCTATGCTTACAACATTCAATGCTATCTGTCAATTAAGAAAAAAATCATGTCTACCTGAAGATGCAGGATGGCAAATTGGTTGACAAAAGGCATCTGTCTCTGTCAGACTGTACTGAAGTTC
The DNA here is from genome assembly GCA_038090715.1 of Florisuga fusca. NCBI lineage: Eukaryota > Metazoa > Chordata > Aves > Apodiformes > Trochilidae > Florisuga > Florisuga fusca. Next base: position 58,288,909 of record JAAWXA010000001.1, on the reverse strand, counting down.
TAAGGAGTGCCAGTTTCTGGAATCCCATGGTTGAAGTGAGCATCAGCCTTTGTTTGTAGCACAAGGTGGTTGCATGTGCAGACCTCTCTATGGACATACTAGATATTCCATCAATTAAACTGCATTTTCCTGCATATGTCATTGTCGTGGACTACAGATATTAAAAATAGGATAAATAACTGCAGTTTGCAACATTTTATCTTGGGATTACAGTAAATAAGACTGGGAAATTTTTATTGCATAACACACTGGCTTTTTTCATACAGAGCACAAACATCTTATATTGTGCCTTTTTGCTTTATAAGTTGTCCATTTTTCAAAAGTGCCTGTCAATGCAAATACAAGGGTGCCCAAATTGTGTTTTCCTGACTACTTGTGGCCACTACACCATAGCCAGGGAACTGCAGCTGGTCTGCAGGATCCTATTGCCTTGTAATTAAAAGATTGTTAACAAGAATGCTTGGTGACCCCAAGAAACTTGAGTGCTGACAAAATCCCGAACAGTTTAGGAAACTCTTCTGTAGTACAAAATATTATTGACACTTAGACTTACTTTTCATATGTACTAGTAGGGATAATATGATACCATGTACCTCTACTCTAATTCGCTTTGCAAATTGTATTTTAATACTGTACAATGAGACTCCAAATACAAGTTTATTCATATTATTCGTAGGAATAAGTGAAATAAACATGTATCCAGAACTAGATTTATCAAAAATACTTTCTCGTTCCTATGGTTTAGGAATATATACAATTGTTGGGCTGAAAGGAATTTATTTTGGTCCAGTCCTCCCTCTGAATTAACAGTTATCAATGTTTTTCTTCCTCTCAATTATTTGCCTTGTTTTTATTTTAAAGGAAGCAAACAAACAAAAATCTCAAACTGCTTCTCTTTATGACCTTTGTTATTCATTTGGCAGTTAATCAAACAAACTTCTTGCCAAATCATTTTGTTCTCATTTTGTCTTGGCTAACTTTCAATGCCCTGTCTCTCATTTCTTCCTCTAGTTCAAATAGTTTTAGACCATTATTTATCTCTCCTCTGTGCAGAGCTTGGTGCACACCAGTGACATTCCCCCTTACTCTTTTCCCTTACAAAGATGACAGACCCAGTTTATTTAAAGTTTTTATTAGATCTTTCAGTCTCTTTATCTTTTGCTGAGCTCTGCTCCACCTTTTCTATTATGAGCTCTAGATAATAAAGAACAGACTGTGTTGCTCTTCCTTGTGTTCAATGTACATTTCACTAGGAGTGATCTCACTGCAGTCAACAGAGATTGCTTATGGACTAAGGTACTACTCAATTTAAGATTCACAATCTGCCTTGGAGTGATCAGGACTATACACAATATTCCAAGTTCAGAGAGGTAATTTCCTCTGCTTTCAAGTACATCTCTACTTACGTGGCTTATAATGTTATTATTTAGCTTTTGCTTCTGATTAGTTTTATTGGAAAATAGATATTTTTAACCCACCGTTGCATGCTGGTTTATATTTAGTCTCATTTATAACTCAGTCCCATATGTTGAGCTTCTTAATGTTACAAATGAAGCTAGATTTAGTGCTAATCTCATTTTAGTAACCACCTCAAGTCCTCCACACTAGTATAATAGGGAGTGGTGGTCCTGCTCCCATTGCAGTCAACTTTGAGACTTCATATAAATGCCATACAATGAAGGACAGGACTTGCAGTTGTGCCTACAAATGCCCTATTTTACTTTTTCTAGAATATGTTTTTTATTTATTCTTTTCTAATCAATTAGTGTCTCTTTGTTCATGAGATTATTAAAAATTGCAAAAAGTTTCCCTGCCTCTTTTGATGACTTCTATAACTCTAGGACAAGCCCTGATAACATCAGCATTCTTAATACAATTGAATTTCTCAGAATCCTGATTTCACTCAGTATTTTTAATGCACATATGACCGATTTTGGTATCCCTATTATGTTCTAATATTCATTAACTTTTCTACTGCAAGCAAGAAAGGACCGTATATCCCCTTTTCAAAATAATACCTATGATTTTACTGGATTGCAGAGTAACAATTTTCTATACTTCCTTAATGTACTCCAAAACTTTATCAGAAGCAGGATACACAGCCAGACAGGTTTTGTCTATTTTTGCCTCTCATATTTTTACATTTATTCAATTGATTCATATTTTATTGCAAAATTTCTACATTTTACTGAGTTTCTTCTGTGTTTCAAACTAATTCTTAATTATTTGGCCACTTAGAGCCACTTCCTTACTTTATAATTATTACTAAATGGCATAGATAGCCATAGAGTTAAATGCGTTTGTCTTGGACCACTCCTCATTCCAGCCTGTTCTCCTTGTTTCTCCTGGTGATTTTCTTCCATTTCACTCCACTACACACCTAGTGTGACCTTTCAAAAATATGAGGACAATCTCCCACCTCTACATGAAGAAAACCAAGCCCTATGTATTTCTCAAAACTACTCTGAGAAATGTCCTCATTATACAGTAGAAGTAAATACTTGATCATACTAATCATAAGGGTACTGCTCCTCTGCCCCCTTTCAAATTAAACATATGTAGATAGATATGCATGTCAGTTCACAAGGAAACTACAATTCTGAAGAGCTCTCCCTTCTTTTTTCCCTTTTTGATTTTGTAAGGATTAACCATGGATGCTATATAGCCATGGAGCAGAACTACACACTTTGCCATTAGGGAGAAAACAGATCACTAGAAGTACACATTTTATGTGTATTTCAAAGGAATACCTCCCAACTTTCTGTGTAAAAAGTGTGTATAGCAGTTTTGTTGGCTGGGACCTGTAGGGCACATGTTCAGAGGACCTGGCCTTCGCAGTGTTTCAAACCACCACCTCTTGCACAGTGTGCACAAATAGTTCTGCTAACCTTCCTCAAGCACTCCCTGCCCAGGCCTCTTCCATCCTCACCTTGCATGGCATCAGTTGTGGGTTTAGCTCTACCCCCGCATGCCAGTGTGTTTTTATTTTATAAAAGTAATGTGGGTTAATTGACTTATTCACCCAAACCCTAAGTTATTCTTTCTAGTGCATTTTTTTCTATTCTTTCTATTCTGTGGTATGTCAAATGATGATAACGACAAGGGCATGAAAACATATATCTTCTGATTAGATCTCAAAGGTTATTTTTTTAAAGCACAAAAGTTTTTAGAAAAAAAAGTGTCAGCTTCCATTGGTTATTATGACAGATGTCCCCTTGTGTCCTTGTGCTGGATCTTGCTGCATCCGTAAGTGGGAAGTCACATCAAAGTGTGATCCATTACAGCCTAGTGAATAATTTCTAATTGTTTCAGAGTCATATAGATGCTCCAGGGCATATCCAGTTAATGTATAAGCATGCTTATCAAAGTACTGCCTGTGGGAGCTGTAATAATTTGGAGAGGCTGCTGGGTGGTCCCCTGGGGTTTGATGAGGGGACATGTCTGAATGCAGGTAGTCTTTAGCTAGTACCAAGCTAGATTTTGATATTCGGTCAGAACTGGGGCTGCTTATCCTAGACAGCGTTGTGGGACTGTTGTCATAGCCATTTTCATGTGGGCTCATAATCTTTCCATCTCGTGGTGGGATGTGTTCACACGGAGGAGTGCTGGCAACCGTGGGGACACGGCAGACATCCCCTGCCAACTGCTGCTGGGGGTAGTTGGCAAAACAGATAGCGTGCTTCTTCCCTGTGCCATTAATGGAAACTAGTGGATCAGGGGTTGTCTTCCGCAGCTGTAGTCTGTTTTCTTCCTCTTTAATCATTTGCTGAGTGGCTCTTATTAGAGTTTCGATTTTGCTGGGCTCATGTGGACTGTTCTGGTATTGCTCAGGACGGTATCGGTCGCCTGATTCACTGGCAGAGCCAGGATCGGGTGAGCTAACAACACTGTCCTCGTCCCAGTGCCCTCTCCCTAGGAAAGAGAGAAACAGGACAAGCATTGACATTGGAGGAGGCAAACACTCTTGAAGAACAAGTACTCTGAATCTTATTTTACAGAAAGGAAACCAAGTCACGAGTGACAACAGTCACCAAAAATGACCATGGTAGACCCCTTGCTCTTAGTGATAACCTCTAGTTTCCAGTGCCTCCATGTCAAATGACTAACACAGCTGAAAATACACAAAGAGATCTAAGCACCTCAACACAGACATCCAGTGTCATCTCAGATGTTCTAGGTAACCAAGCTTCTACATAGGCCCAGCAGATATAGCAACAACTCTACAAGAACTTCTGAGGCAGCTAGAGGCAGGCAGGGTACACTAGGGAACCCCAAAGTGACCCGGGCATCAGTGTTCAGGCCTCTGACCCCTCACTCTTTGGATGAAAATCAGCAAGATCTGAGCAAATTGTGACTATGATGAAAACAAATATCTCAAGGAACTAAAAGTGCACATGACTCCAGCATATCTTCTTAGCCCCTTCCAGGAACTAAAGCATAGAGAAAGAAAGCATTGTGGAATAGTTTGTGGCCTTATGGTGACTTTTTGCAGATTACACAACAATAACTAAACAGAAGTAATGAACCAGTTATTCTTCTTTAGAAGCATCAGAATCCCTTGACAGGGTAATTGGAAAAATATGATATCATAGCATGATGCACAATATTTGCTGTATAAAACTTTTAGAGTGGGAAAATAAAGCTGTTCTTACCTCTCTTTAAAAAAATAAGGCCCATAGACATAGCAGAGAAGGTGTTCAGCCTGCCTGTAGCTGACAGGACATAATCACATCTGTCAATATTCACTAGGAAGTGAGTGACCTCCCCACCTGAACAGCCAGCTAAGGCCACACTATAATAAAGAGCCTGACAAAGGATTTGCTGACATGTGTGCCTGCAGGAGGATGTGTTGGACTAGCAATCTTTACATAATGATGCCTTTGCCTCAGCACATACAGTGTCTTCTTTGGGAATGAAGACTTTTGGGTTGATCTGACGGGGCTCCTTGAAGGAAACTTACTTGGAGAGCAGCAGATCCCCCTACTTTGTGTTAGACCAGGGCATACAGATCTGTTTGAGTGGCAGATCACTTCTGCTGGGCTGCAGAGTTCATGACAAAATCAGTGATGGGTTTTTATTATAAACATATCCTAGGCTTTGTATGTGGGAAGTACTGTGCTGCAGAGTATCTCAAAAGCCTAATTTTATCCTTCACAACCTCATAAAGTTCCGGGCCAAAATGCCAGGGCCTAGAGGTAGAAAAGGGAGATCCATCTGCCAGAACATGTGGTATGTCAGGTTCACCATGATTTGCTGGGGAGCTGGTCAGCCAGGGCTCTAAGCCACGTGCTCAGTTTGTCTCAGTGCACAGACCACACTGTCCCAGACCTCCTGAGGGTGACCAGAAATACATGGGATCATACACAACATCCAGAGCCTTCCATACTGGTCAGCTTATTGACATTTTTGTAAGGTGACTCGGAACCAGAACTTCTAAACGATGCTTTAGAAGAGCAGAAGAGAAGGAAAATGTTTTTCTGCCCAGAGAATCTGTTCTGACAGCAATCTTCATGTAGCATTAACCTTAAACTGAGAAAGGTCAAGGTTTGAAACAGCCTAAATCTAAATAAAAATGACACACTTAAAATGGAATCTAAGATTTTGTTCTCCTAAAGTGAGAACAGGACAGGTTTTACCCCCAAAGCTACATGTAGATTGAAGCCTCACTGAGACATTTTAGACTTCATAGAATAAAGAAAATAACTGCAGTACCTAGAGTTATAGAAAAAAAGAAGGAAAAAACTGAAATCAAATTATATTATCCATTTGTATTAATTATCCTTGATAAAAACATGCAATGGATATTTAATAATTTTGCACTTGTACTTCTTTCTGATATATATAGATCACTTTATTTCTAAGTTCCATAAGAATTCTCATGCATAAAGCTGGCAAGCAAAATTATCATTTTGCTCAATTCTCTTTTTTGGAAAAGAAAAAGCTAGAGAAACTCAAGTGTGACAAATACAGAACAGACACAATGAAGGAGGTGTGTACCCACAGAAAAAGTGGAGAACACTAGTAAAATTGTGATGCTGACTGTAATTCCTAGAACTTTAATAATTTTTCTCATCTCAACACAATTTTTCTCAGATTGAAGTAAAACAGAACAAGGTTTTTATTTAAGAAAACTCATTCTGCAAGTCAATGGAATGATACTAATGCAACTAGCTTTTCAGAGTTCTTCAGAAACAGCCTATATTTTGACAGATTATTTTAGCAGAAGCTTTTTTAATATATACTGCATTTATCCTTACAATCTTTAACTCTCACTTTTGAGCCAGTTGCAATCTTTCAACTTTCAACTCTTTGCTTTCCCTTTCAACTCAATGATCTTTGGATTTTCCCAAATCCAAACTCATCCTTTCACTGGATTTTTTACTAGCTTCAGCTTCTGAAGATGTGCTGATGCACTGAGGTTGCAACTTGCCAGATACCAAGCAATGCTTCAGTCTTGGTGCTGAAAAGACGAAGACACTCAACTTGACTAAAAATTCTAGCTGAGGATTAAGTGTCTAAAACCAAAAGCAAATGCAAATATGAATTGCAAAATTTAAGTAAAAAGAAACAGCAAAACTTATAGAATTTAATAATAGCCAGTGCAGAAAATAGTCATTTGAAGAACAGTTTCTCCCATGATATTTGAGGTTGGGTTTAGTTCAAACTAGTTTTACACTAAATATATTCCATCCAGAGTATTTTTATACGGAGTCAAATACATAGCACATTTCTATTAAGGTAGTGTAAATTTGTTCATGTTTTTAAGATTATCTTTAAGATCTCATCAGTAAGATATTCCCACCTTAATTTCACAGACTAAAAATTATACAACAAATTCCATTTTGCTGCATATGAGGCAGACTGTCAACCTGAAATTGAACTTTAAGTGTTCCTCATCTCCATAGACGTGACCTCTGAAGCAAGGGCATGCATCAAGGGTCTCTCATTTTCTGTCTCTCACATAAACAGCTGCATGTTCATGTCACATTGCTTCATCTGAGATGATGCCACTTCTGCAAATCCTTGTTATCTCTTACCGTGAATCCTGTGCACTGAAGTTATGTGGGGCATGCTGTTCTCATAAGCTTCTCTGCTCTCAGGGGATGACTTAGTCAGGGGCAACGCCGAACGAGAACCCCACCAGCTCTCCCTTCCCGGCTGCGGTGTGCCGAGGAAATAGCGGCCAGCTTCACACCTGCCTCCTTCACAGGCCTGAGTATGGAAATGTCTGTCATCAACCAGCCTGGAGTGGTCGAGTGTAAAACCATAGCAGAGAGCACTGTGGTCTGAGTACTGTCTGTAGGCACAAGAGATGTCATGGTGCTGAGAGCTTGGTCTGTCCGCAGGCTCCAGTAGCTGGGGAGAAGCCGTGTCGGTCAGGGGGCTCCCACCCCACTGGCTCTCATGGTCAGACTCAGACCTCTCAGTGTGAAATCCAGAATACTGCAAAACAGGAGGAGGAGTGGGGAAATTACTGGGTGAAATCTGCAAGTAACTGCATGGAAAAGACAGAGTATGCATGTGATGGGGTGCTTTTTGTAAGAGTGCCCACATGTCTGCACCTCTTGATTGTACGACATTCTCTAATGAGATCACAGATGGCAGGACCAAACTCATGGAAGTCTAAAACATCCCTTGTTGACTTTAATAGCCATCTCCTTTATGATGTGTATTATTAGGCTGAGCAACATCACTGTTACAATTCAGTATTTTTTTATTGCTTTGAAAGGCAGTAGTCCTGCTCAGAAATGGTGCTCCACCTCTCCTTGGCAAAACGCTTTCAAAAAGGACTGAAATAACACTGCTCCTGGAGCATTCTCTCATACCAAATTGAAATTAATGCATTTCAAGGGTTGGTTGTTGTTGTTGTTGTTGTTGTTGTTGTTTTTTCTAAGGGTTCCTTCTCTTCTCATATTTTGTTTGGTTTGGGATTATCTTCTTACCTGGAGTGGTATCTTGGAACTTCTTTCCTCCCATTAGTAGGGAGAAGAAATCCTTCCATAGATCCTAGGACTATCAAAACCACTATAGAGTAAAGCTTTGAAGTGATAACAGATTGGTAGGAAGATAAAATCCCAAGTCTGTTGCGATGTGGGAAAAAGGAAAATTCAAAAACTATTTGAATGAAAAACTGACTGCTAGGCAAAGCAGGCAGAGTCAGCATTTGCCACCCATGCATAAGCAGGGCCCTCCCAACACAGAAGCAACAACCAGAAGGCAGATGGAAAAGCAAACAGAATAGGTGCATAGGCATTTGTTTACAGAGAAAGAAGGGTTAAGTTAAATGTCACATATTTCTAGGCATTCATAATGAATGTTTCAAACTTTTAGATACTTTTTGGGAAAGAAAGAAAAAGAAAAAAAAAGAATGCTTATTAAACCTCCTAGGATTTATCTTTCTCATTTTTAAATCTTTTAATTTATTGGAATTGTCAGACTTCATGGAACATCTTTAAACTAATTTCACCGATGCTTACAGATTGGGATGAGACCAAAGCTGTACATGCTCACCTCTTCAGTACTCTACACTCATGTCACAAATCAATGTATTACAACATGAAAGCTTGGAATTCTCCCATTCTGTCACTCACCTTCCAGATGCCCACTCTGCTTTGTCTTTTAATAGGCATTAGGCCTCTCTCCTGAAAACATAAGCTTGCCTTCCTTTTCACTAGATTGAGTTGCCATGAAACTCCTCATTAACAGCCAAGATCAAGGTTTTATGCACTTACCAATTGAAAGTACTGACCAGATGTTTGACTTACAGAAACTTAAAACATCTGTGCAACATCAGTAGTGAAACTACTTTGGTTTTGGCATTTAATTGGGTATTTCTTCAGTATTCCAGTTTATATTTGGGAATACTCTTTGCTAAGAAAATATGCTATTTAAAGGAGAGGAAAAAAAAAATTGTTGTGGCTTTGGGATGCTCAGTGATATTTTTTTATTAGTTTTCAGAATACCTGTAGGCAAAAAGCCTACCACTAGATATGGAGGAGATCAGCAATTTAGTACCACCACATTCATTGCAAGGTTTTAGAGATTAACAGATAAATCTGATCTTGCAGGGTAAGATAGTTATAGAGCCACAGAAGAGTTCTTTCCTTCTAAATGTCAGTAACTTGGAGTACATTAACTAAGAACTTTATCCAGACTTCGCAGTGTTACGTGACCATCTGAGAGATCTAATTCCTCTATTACCCTTTCATACCTAATGTCTTCAAATTGTCTAGTCACATAGGTATCTTCACAAATACCAATTGAATTACTGTAAACATTTTGACAAAAATGTATAGACAAAATTGTTTCCAATGAAAAATTAGATATTATTAACAAGATTTTTACTACTAATTTTAGTTTAAATGCAAATTCACAAAAGGAAAACTACCTTTGTACCTTCTCTGAATTTTAGTATTATTTTTAGCACTCTTTTTAGATTTGACTTTTAATTTAAAATGATAAGCCAAAACATAAGATAAACATAAAAATAAGTATAAAAAAGTTAAAAGTTCATGTATTTTTTTATTAAAAACAATACTCATACTATGCATTTCTTTAATGAGGATGACAAAGAAACGTATTTCTGATAATATTATAATAAAATTTCTTTTTTTGGACAATTTATGATAATAATAAATGCCAGAGGTTCTTCCAAACTGAAAATTCTTAATTTCATTTAGCCTTAGTAGATATTCTTCTGTTAGTTCTCTGTCTCTTAAGGCACTTCATGATAGCTTCTCTTGAAGGAAATTGCTCCATTAAACTGAAAACTTGCTCAATTTTTTTTTAACCTGGGACCAGACCACTGGGGTTTCAATTGCCCAGGCCTCTATGCACCTTTCTCAAAGAAATGGAAAAAATTTCAAAGGGTACATGTTCAGTATATCAGAAATGCACCGTGTAATATCATATAAGCAGGTAGTCCAGAGCAACAGTACTTCAAGGATATCCTTTGGACTTGATGTAAATTATGATTGTTTGAGATCTGACCCACCACAGCTGCTAGGCCAAGGACAGAATTAAATTAACAAACTGAATTGCTTGCGACTCACATTGTCTACCAGGGTTTGCTGTGACTGCTTGTTCTTAAGGTACAACATAAGCACAGCCCCAAAATATGACTATTTCCCTTTAAAATTAATCACATCTCTATTTGGCATGGCTCTACTGCTACAGTCCTACCACTGCCTCTTCTGGGAATCTGATGTTGACAGGTGGAGACTCCAAAGAGGGGCATGTGTGACACGTTGACAGGGAGAGAAATTAAAAGATGATCAAAGATATTGCTCTACTGAAATGGGAGTGGAAACACTATCTCTGAAGTCAAAATTAGGCTCCCACACGTCAAGTGATGAAAGACCATAAAAAATGGCGTCAGATTTAATGAAGATTATGGCAAATTGAAATATGTGATTTTTTTTTTTCTTTTTCAGTTCCAGTTCTGACTCACCAGAAATCATTTCATTTCTGCTAATAGTTGCTTTCTAAGTCCTGTATCAGGCAGAATTATGGTTTTTTGGGGGTTTTGATAAATTTTAACTAGCAGATATGTGAAACATGGTAAATAACTTCAGACAGGCAACCTTTGAAACCCCTCAGGTAATTTTTGAATTGTCTCCTGGCAGAAACAACAATTATAAACAAATTAAATTATCCTCCTCCAGCTGGTTCCTGGAAACTGCATTACAACCTCCCAGTACTAGAAAGGTCTTTCAGACTGCTAATCCCGTGTGCCACTGCACTGAGAGCACAGCAGCAGGGTCAGCACTGACATGCAAGGACTCTGTAGGTCACCACTGATGCTATTTTCACTCTGAGAAAAACTTCAGGAGAGCTGAAGGGGCAAGGAAATAGGAAAATATAAATTCAATGTCTAAGAAAAGCTTACTTCACGAGAACCCATGGAAGTGTATCAGACCAGTAAACAATTTAATATTTCTCGGTCAGTTTTCTTTTCTCTGACCTTCCGTTTCTACAGGTGTCTCGCTGGCCTGAGCAATCCTCCTGTCATATGCAGCAACATCAGCCTGTTCCACACACTCTGCCAGATGTTCAAACAATAGATGTTATAGATTTCTAATTTTCTGGCAGCCTAATCTGGTTTTTATCATTATAAACATTAAATATGTAGTGAAACCCTCTCAGAATCCTTTTTTCCATGAAAAACTTTCACTACATCAGCATTAGCAGTTTTCCTCTTGATTTGTGTCTTAACCATAAGAGAAAACATCACAGATGCGGGCTGTATTGTACTAAGAACATATGCATGCTTTTAAATCACTTTTATCTTACTTTTTACTAATGTAATCCTGAAATGTAAAATATGTTCTTTTTGCATTCACTATTATAGGCAGAACAGATGGTGAAAGACTTAGATTAAAGTAATACAGCATGTCCATTAAAATAACCCCCACTGCTGGTGACTCTTCACCAGATCAGGAGTTATGTTTACTATAAAAAGAGGGGTTTGCTTTGCTTTTGAATACACTGAGAGCTGCCAAAGCTTTAGGCTACAGGAAGAAATAAAAAATAAAAAATAAATAATGATATTAAAAAATAGACGTGTGACTGGAATTCAGCCTCATTCTGTTACCTTTACCCCATTGGGTGACAAGCCCAAACAGAGGTAGATTGCAGAATTAATCCAGATTATTTGTTTAAAGATGCCATGATGTTTGAAGATGCTGTGATAAAATCAATTTACCTCCAAAATCAGGTGTATTGATATGCACCTACTAGAAATGGTTCTTATTTTCCAAAACTTAGGCATGCTCTAACACACACGAAAGCCTCCATCCAACAGCATTTGGGTACAACCTTGTATGTGTTTGTTCTATATATATACATAATCTTTATCCAAGAACTAAAATCAGACATGAAGTTATAAAACTTCATCCAGATTTGATCATAAAACATTTCCATTAGAGGTAGGCAGCAGACAATTTTAAATATTTTCTTTAAACAGTCATCATTAATGGGAGATTAAACTCCAAAGGAGCTGTTCAGATGATCACAATTAAAATGTTTTTCTAATCTTGCTGCTATTTCCTGTGTACAGAATAAATGAGGCCCAGGGCTAGCTTTTGGGAACACAAAATAAATGAGGTCCAGGGCTAGATTTTGGAGCCCCTCACAGTGATTATTATTATGGCATCTTTTAACCAACTCACAATTTCCTTTTTCTGCCAATTTCTTTTAAGTTGTCTTCTCTCCTGTTTTTTTGTCACCTACGTTTTCAACTCTCCAACCTCTCCGGTAGAACAGAACTAGAAGAGCACTGTTCAAAGTCTGTGCAATCCTCCAACTGTTTAATGATATTTGGGTTGCTGTGCTCTCCACTTGCTCCTTCCCCTGCCTGGGGCTGGTTTCACAGAACCCCTTAGCCCACTGTGCTAAGCTCGGTGTTAATTGGATGCTGATCGATGCCCACAGTTTAATAAACTCAGTATTTACTGACACCTACAAGCTCCATGTTATTCTGTATCTTCTTTTGCATAAGATTTGAGGGGAAAAAAAAACATTAACAAAGTCTTTGGTGACCAAAACATGCACCTTCTACCTTACTAGTAAAGATTTGGCTGAAATTTAATAACATGGTTTTCATACAGTTCACAGCTGATGTAGGTATCCTAGGGGCACACAGCTGGCAAGGGAGAGGATTATCAATCATCACCCAAAAAGGATATGATTCCTTTTCTCACAAAGCAAACAGTAAATGGGAAAAAAAAAAACCCAAACCAAAAAACACCAACATATTTATAGTTAAATTTTCCGATGTACCCTTAACTTCTAAGAAATACTTTGTCAACTGCCTCTGTTTTACTAATAAACTTCCTGCTTTGTTCCTCCACCAAAACCCAGGCTCCTATGTAAGCCAAACCCCATGTCCTCACTTTTCAGCCATGGCTTTTGAGTTACACTCTTAATTCTCCACAACTGACTGGCAAATTACGTGGGCTGGAGACCGAGAGACAGAGACCATACCACCTGCTGCATGTTCTTCACAGCAGCTTTTCTTTGTCTTTCAACAGTTTATTCAGTGGTGGAGAAGGATTAGAGGGATGCAAAGCCAAGCTGCCACTACTGCTTGTGGTGATGTGCTACAGTGAACAGTACGAGCATTTTTCAAGACATTGTCAACTAGCAAGGCTGCTTCTCTTTGAATTACTAAATATGTGACTTTACTACCAGGCAGCTGGTAGTGAGGATGCAAAATGAAACTGGAAACTAAACATCCTGAGTTCTCAAACAACAATCTTTAATAAACAAACAGCCTCAATGCTATGCTGCTAGGTCAGGATTTTTTTTCTGGTGGCAGAGAGAATAAGAAGGTACTGATGAGAGTTACACTTTCAGGAATTAAATTGATGTGGGAAAATAACAGGTCTCCAGCTGGGATTGTCCTGCTAGCAAATGAGGACTCCTGAAATGACCATGCAGGGGGAGGTGAAGGGTAATTTCAATAAATCAGATTTAGTAATCTTAAAAATTCAATTCTGCTGGTATCTTTCCTGGTTATTCAAAGCAATTTTACTGCAATTTTTGGTGTAATGCATTTAAGAAAAAGCCTCTTCTTTAGCAATTCACAGAAATGCACGTGAACGAATGATTTAAAAATATGAGCTGTAGTAACCTCTGGCAAAATTAGATTACTAAAATTAAGAATCTGAGTTTATATCTAGGTGTTCAGTTAAATATTATCTGTACCTATTGCAGACGCCACTTAACTGCAATTTTTACCCTTGGTACTTTTCGGGGGGCAAAAAAACCCCAAAGGAAGTGGTGTGGAGGCTTGGGCACACATACATTCTCAGAGGTCCATTTAGAAAACTTTGTGCCTGAAGAGAAACTGTAGTTATCAAGGTCATTATCAGTTAAATATTGACCTGGACTCTTTAGAAGTACGTAGGTCTTCACTGTTACATCACGAATGTATACATTTATATCCACTCTGTGGTGACAGAAGGGCACTGAGATTTGCATCATTATTTAGTAAACATAATGGTTATTTCAACAGAGAGATTTGAGCTAAAGTGTTGATAGTGTCAGTGTGCAAGTGCTGTGACATCATCAGTAGAAATCAGTTGTGAAAATGTACTAGAGAAGCTCCGGTTCAGGGACCAAATCAAGTCTGATCTATTCTCCAATCAAGAACACATTCCTTACACTGAGGCCTGAAAGTCCTGGAGAAATTAAAGCCTACTGATGCCAACAGCCACCTCTTAGCTCTTTCTCCCTTCCAAAGCTTTATACATAGAAAACCTTTCTTGTTCCAGTTTAGCAAGTTAGCTTGTTGGTTTCCCTCCTCAAACCTCACTCCTCTTGACTAAGATTTCAGTATTAAACTGCTGTCAAACATCTGGCAGCTTTTTAGTTATGCTGGAATTATTAAAGAGTAAGCAAAAAAAAGCAGGCTTTCTCACATGGCAAAACTCAAAATCCTCTCAAACCCAGTATTTCAAAACCAACATTTTCACTTGTCCTGTCCCCTTCCCATTAACTCTGAGCCCTGTGCTGTTATTATTGTTGTTGATGACTTAGTCTGCATGCTGAAACATAAATGTTTCCAGCTTTTTAGAAACCGTTTAACATATTCCTCTCTCAAGACCTTATAACCTGTTGCCATTTATTCTTTTTGAGTAATATGTTCTTTGGTCCATTCTAATTACTCCGGTAAAGTAGCGGTCAAAATCAAGATATTAAAAAATATTTAATTTTGTTTTTCAAAGACAGCTACCTGTGGGTATGGTGATGTCCTTGATTTTGACTTTGTGCTCGAGAGGCGGGATTTGCTTCCCTTCCTATTATCCGTTATGGTCGGAGTTGAATTTGCGTATGAGAATGCCGGCTTGGTAGCAGTGACCTGATCCAGGGAGAGCTGGAGTCCTTTATATTCAGTATCCCTATATAAAAGGCAAAAGTGAAAAACAAACTCACTTCATATCTTAATGGGAAACATTCCTTCCTTAGTAGGGGGTGGGAATGAAAGGTATTTTTAAGGGAAAGAACAAAACTACCCAGGGCAAGCCAGTATATCTCCCTAATAGATTTAAGTAGTATAGCTTACTAAACAATAGCACTATTTTTATACTAGAAATTATTGCTTTTTGTATCCAACTGTTATCATCCTGATCTACTTTCTTCAGTAATAAAAAACAATGGGATGGAAATTTCTGAGATGTATATTACAGCGTTGCATTGGTCACACATCTAAGCAGTAAATAAGATACGTTTTCCTCAAAACTCTTTTGACTGTACAACTATAAACTTACCACATGTGTATATGTTTTTGCATTCATGCATTTGTGGGGGTACACATAGCAGCCTACATACATGGCTAAATAAATTGCACAAATAATTTTTTTTTTTATGAAAAACACTTCATCTTTGTATGTTTCACTGTTTAGAAAGTTTTGGGCAATTACGCAAATTTATGAATTTTTCTTCTTCTATGAGTCTTGTGTTTGTTCCTCCATTTGAAGCTTATTGTACTTAAAGAGTTCACTTCTCAGAGAAAAGAGCTAGACAAATGCCAGGCTTGTTATTTAACTAGTTTGTCCCTCACTCACAAAATACTAGAGGTTTTCTATGGGGAGCTAGGTGTAAAAGCAGTTTGTGAAGTTCAGTGTTAGTTTCATCAAACTTTCTAATGAACACATACAAGTAAGGAAAACTGGCATTATTCACAATGTCTTACTAAGGATAAGAAGGGCATATGCATTAGACTGCATCCCCTTGCACACATCTGCATGGCTGCTAAAACCTGGGGGAGTAAGAAATGAGCCCTCCAGCTTTCATGTAATCATACGGAACCTATTCTGACAATGATTTATGAAAAGAGGGTGAAACAAGGATTTCTTCCTGACCTATCTACCTGGAGGAAAAGAGGAAGGATTCATGGCTTTTCTCTTCCTTCGTGTTAGGCAGCAGAGAAGAAGGAAAACAAGGAAAGAATAATGCTTCTCTTATCAGTCAAGGAGGCTATCTTGCCTATGTCTATGTTCATTACCCCATAGACCTAAAGACTCATCCCCAATGAATTATATTAATAATAAATTGTTCACCCAGATTTAGCAACAACATCTTGCTCTATAATCACACATATCTTGATATAAGCCACTACAGTCTTACATTTTTCAGAAAGGAACTGCACCGCAACCTGAACAATATCACAGCTTAGTACACTGAAATGTTTTGAAATAAAAGTCAGGAGGCAAAAAGATAAACTTAATAAATCACTGAAATAAATGAAATAAGGATAGATCTTTGAACAGTCACAGATAAACCTGCAGAACAGACAAGTTAATTCATGCCAGTTTGACTCTAAAAATTTTTTGCATATGGCAAGCAACAAACTTGGTCAATGAGGATTGTTAATTTTTTTTGGCAATGCAGCCAATGTTTATGTATCCATGTGTATATATCACATGAAAATTAATCACTCACAGTAAATACACTGTTTCTATTCCATGGCAGACAGAGATTAGCCAACTATAATTAATGTTTTGTAATGCAAAATTACTTCCTAATGAGGTAATTTCTTTGAGTTTTGGCTTTAATAGAGATAGGTCTCTGCTATAGTATTTGCATTTCAAATATCCTGCCTGCAGTGAAAGCACCTGAATAAAGGGATTTGCTTTGATCTATTTGACAGGTAAGCTTCATCCACATATTTTGAAATCATTAATCTTTCCCATTGTTTCCCTCAGAAGTTCTATCCAGATCATTTGACTTGACATGCAAAGCATGTCTCCATAACTGAGTCTTACTAAATTATCTTTATGGTTTACAAAACAACAGAAAAAAAGGAATTCAGTTAATCTTCATATCTAACTGCTAAAGTAGGATGGGTTGCAATCAACAGTCCTGGAAAAACTGTCAGTCTTATCCTGACATACACATTCCCTCTATCTGATTACAAGAGGAAGTGTCCTGTGGTGTCAGTGTCAGATGCAGAGAGTGTTGCCTCCAGAAATGAAAATTAATCAAAATGAAGTAGATAAGTTGTTCACAGCCTCGGGGAGGTGCAGAGGTTCTGTTCTGGTTTTGAAACCACCAGCCCTTTTGCCTCCTTTTTTGCTGGTGAACCCTTAGCTCTGCCATTGCCTCCCCACCTCTGGTGCAGGTCACCCTGTAACTTCTGCTGCTTCCTCATGTCAGTGGAAGAGTTTTTAAAAACTGGATGAAACACGACCTCAGTATTCAGACCAGAGACTGTCACTCCAACAGTACTTGCCTGCTGTTATAATCTGTATAAGGTCCAAGCTTTCAGATCATAGAGCACTGTGCAATGCTTCTAGGTCACAGGAGTCTAAAAAAAACCAAACAGGCAAATCAGGCTGCCCAAAACCTTGCATGCCATTACGTGTTCCTAAGTCCTTGGTATTGTTATGGCAAAGAGCCACCCTCCCAGAATACCACACATTAGAATAAACACCGCAAGCTCGTTGTTTGCAGCCAGTTTCTTGTAACAATAACATCATTAAACAAAGGATAAAAAGAAAATTATCTGAACTTCTTGCTGCTGAATGCAAAGTATCCCCATAGAAAAAGATTGCATTTGAGCTCTCCTTACAGGTGAAACACTGGGGCTTTTTGGCATGACTGGGGCATGATTCAGAACCATCACAACTCTGCCTTAGCACAACTATCCTTCAAAAGAACCAAGACAGACACCAGAGCACCAGGAGTAAGAGGCCAAGATAAATATCAGAAGAAGTTTGGGGTTTGGTTTTTGGGTGTTTGGGGTTTTTTCTGGGGGGTTGGTCTTGGGGTTTTGTGTGTTTTTGTTTTGTTTTGTTTTAAAGTAAAGAAAACATGGAGGAAGGGTCCTGTGGTCGCAATGTCAGATCAAGAAGCTATTCCACCAAGAAATTAAAACATTTGAGTACGTCCATATGGACTGTGAGTCAAAGAACTAGAGGAACTAGGGGTCCTAGTGATACACAAACTACAGATAGAAATTCTGACAACTTCCTGGAGGAATTAATAAAATTTCCATGAACCATGAAACTGTAATTTCCAGATTCCTGTTCTCAGACATCTGAATCCTCTGTTACACAGTCCCAGAAACAAAGTAGTACTGAGTCTTGTGATCTACATGTAATTAAAAAAAAGATGGTGAATACGAGCCTCTTCCTCCAAGGTCCTCACCTACAAGATCTCACAGGGGTCCATACAATCTACGTCTCTGTACATGAGACTGCTGAGAGAGAGAGTGATATGGCATGTGTTCAATTGCTAACAGTATGTTGCTGACAATCTACTATTTATCTCATTTTCTGATGCAACTATCATCACTATAAAACATCAGAATAACTACAGGAAATTAGCTCTTAAATGAAGAACAGATGAATCAAACTGAATCCAGACAAGACCAAAGTGAAGCTTCTTTGCAAAGGGAAACACATTGAAGACCTCCACCTTTTCATGATGGGAAACAGCCATCCTTTCCACAGTTGGATGGAAATTCTAGGTCCTCTTTGACTCCTCAAAAGAACGTGGATGCAGATGCTTCTAAAAACATATTATTTCTTCTCTCTCTTGTCCCTCCCCCCTGTAGGAGAATCTGGACAGTATGGTCAATGTATCAGGCACCTACAGACTGTATTATCATGCTTCAATGTAAGCAAAAAGAAAACAGAAGGCAACGTATAAAACCCTCTTGCTATAATATGCTGCTTCCCATTTTCTTCTCAGATCTAACCCCCACAAATATTTCCACCCTGTACCATGCCTCCCATTCTTCCAGTGGCCACTATAAAGCTTGAGCCCACTTTTGAAAACACTTACTGATATCCTAGAGCTAGTGTATGAACAGCCAAGTATTGATGGCTGTACCAGCTGCACTTCTCTGCAATAAAGCAGCTGCAAGTTGAGTGCAAAGCATTCTCTACTTAAGTAATCTAGCTATAGAAAGATGCAGCAGTGGAGAAGGACAAGGGCTGAAGCAGAAAAACCTTTGGAGGAAGTCAGTCTACATGCAACTTGGAGGCACTCTGGATCTGCAATACTTGTGTGAATAGTTCTCAAAACTTGTCTTCAGAAGACACTTTCTAGTTACCAACATTGCCAAAATAAAATGAGGTGGCAGCAGTCTATCTAGTGAAAGTTGAAGGAAGAGATCAAGGCTGATCAACAGGTAGACCCAAAAAAGAACAGCAAGGGAATATCAGAGCACTGTGAAACCTGACTTATTGGCAAATAACAGAGCTTGCACAAATATGGTAACTGAGTGTGTAGGCAGAGCTCACCATAACAATGAAAGAAATGCATTCTTATATATGGCCTTGGTGAAGGGAAAAAAAAGATGATGAAAGGATAAGTCAGCACTGATAGAAAATGTTGGGAAGACTGGAATTAGTGTCAGAACCCCAGTGGGCACAGTATGGCCCAAGACAAACTAAAACCATACAGACAAGCAGGGCTTTCTTTTGTAGTTGTGTCCCTTGGAGTAATAAGGCAAATTTGGGGAATATTTTAATCAAAATGTAAAAATTAAAGTGAGAATAGCCATTAACAGTAGAGAGCTTAAGACACAGAATCACTGAATCATCCGGTTTGGAAAGGACCTCTGAGATCATCAAGTCCAATCCTGGATCCACTACCACCATGGTTACCAGACCATGGCACTGAGTGCCACATCCAGCCTCTTTTTAAAAACCTCCAGGGACAGAAAATCCACCACCTCCCTGGGCAGCCAATCCAATGCTTGATCACCCCTATCTGTAAAGAATTTTTTCCTAATATCTAACCCAAGCCTCTCCTGACAGAGCTTAAGTCCATGCCGTCTGAAGATATGAAGATTCCTTGCTTTAAGATTGTGTTGGCTATGGAACAGAAGAGAAATTAAGCCCTGAAAAATGCTTTCAAATCAAAAAAGCAGCTGAACAGGATATATCCAGAGGAAGTAGTAAAATAATGACATCCATTAGCAACAAGAAAATATCCAGAGTCAACAAAAAGAACTTAAGAAGGAGGACAACCAGACTCAAGAACAGAGATCTTATGCATAAGCCTGATTGAAATCTTCTAGACATCTTGTGTCATAAGCAGCACAACGTCCAAAACAATGAGAAAACCTTCAAAAAAAAAGAAAAATTATCAGGCCAGGGAAAATTCTGCAAAAGCACCTTCTTATATTAGCACCAAACATGCCAGTAAGGAAGAATAAGCTATACATACAGTGACTGAGAAAACACAGATAACCAACAAAGAGACAGGTATTAACAGTGTATTTTGCTGCATCAAAAGACACTAAATGTAAATACCTTAAAGAAGGTGAAACGAAATTCAGTTTTCATGTGTGGAGTTATGGCATTAGATTAAAAATTAATTTCATTTCATTCTCTCCAGCAGCAATGAAATATCACTGTGCAACTCAAAACAGATCTTACTCTTATTCTCAAGTATTTCTCAATTGACAAGTTGAACAATATGCAATGATCCTACTGTTACTGGAAATCACAGCAAATAAAGAATAAAAAGGCATTAGGTGACCACCTAGACCTGACAAATACTGGATAACCTATACTCATGTCATTCCTTATGGGTATTAATTAATGAAGTACAAGCTGTAAGTAAAAGCATTAAATGATCTTAATGCAGCAGGTTCCTACAGCAGGAATACACTCATTCCCACGACTGAAGCAGAGTGCAAAGTACTTTTCATGCAAAAGTAAATAAAGTAATATTTTAATGAGTTGCACTGTTAGTTCTATGTAACACATAATTTTTGTTCATCATTTCCTCTAGTTTTACATGAAAAACATATGAAAAGGACATGTGCACAGCGCATTTTTTTTAGTTAAAAATCAGAAAAATTACAGTTGTCTGATTTTCTGCAAGTCTAACAGAACACAGAATAGTAACCAGTAATTCAAACTAAAGGTGGTAACGTCATTAATGTTCTGTCCATTTCATTGAGTTGTTGAAATTCAGTTAAAATCAGCCATGAACGTGGTAAAAATCAGGCACTTCCTCATTCATGTCTGACCACAAAACTGTAATATATCATTCTTCTACTTTTAAACAATGCCCGCAACTTTTAACATTTCCACACTCCAGCTGATGCAACGCTAACAGAGCCCCAAGTCAGCAGATGAGTAAAAAGAGAACAGATTCTAGTTGTTTGTCATCTTCATGGCTTTCTAAATCAGCAGATGGTACAACAAAACAGACAATTTCCTCATCTGCTGTGTCACTGTTCCTGTACAATATGTCTCAGAAATGTTTACAAAGGCCTCAGTCTGCTCATGAGACTTGTCAGGAGTAGCACGTGCAAACCTTTCAGCTTCTACCAGAACCAGTCAAAATAAAGAGGGTTTCACTTTGCTCAGATAGGAAGCCAAATTTCAGGACAAAGTGGGAAAAAACTGTTGACCCTCACTGCTTGTTATGAAACTACACCAGCATTTAGTTTTGTGATCTCAGAGATACTTCCTGCCTCAGTTCTACCATCAGTTATGGGGATGATATTAATAATTCTCCTTCCTAAACCCTCTTGAGTGAAAAAAAATCTCATATAGGCTTGACCTACTGCTCACCAAATTAATTGGGAAGACCCTCCAAAAATCTTTCAATTGGTTGTTTGTATGAGATCTGTGCATTGGATCCCTTCATTAAGCTTCAGCTTCCCATTTATCTCCATAAATAGCATAAGCAATCACAGCTTATGATTGATCAAAGCATAACATCACATTGAGTCAAAGTTTACAGCCTCTCTATAGCCGTTCACATAGATGATATCATATTTCTGTATTTGCTTTTAAAGACAGAGCAAGCCAAACCAGGAAGTTTAATTAATTTATTTGACATATGCAGGGAAATTGAAGCACAAAGTTTCCTATATGGAACATTGAAAAGAAATGCCTGAGGATATCCTTTAGACAACTACTGTCAGAGAAATTTTATATATTCCCTGATTGCTTTCTTGTCTCAGAATGCAGTTGTTGAACCATCAGTTGGAGTTAAATAAAACATCCTGGCATCTAGGTAACCATGGTGTGGCATTTTTCAGCATTCTGAAGGTACAGCTTGTCCTTCCCAGCCACGTGTCTAGCCATCTCTGGCTCCAAAAGGAGCCTTTTGTACACCAGATCTGCCTTTACTAGATTTGCTAAATGAAAATATGCACCGGGGATTTATTTTGCAAATCAGAAGTCTAAGATATCCTAGGCTAACTACATATAAATATAATTACAATCGTTTGTTGCAGATAGCACTGAAATAAATGCTTAAAATAAAAAAAAAATATATTATCTGAGTTTAAGTCTGTAACATTTATTTATCCTGGAGTGATTTCTTTCACATGCAAAGCGCTAGGAGCACAACGGGCTAAAAGTCGTGTTTAATGTGTATTCAATGCTTGCCAAGTTCAGTGAAGAAATAAATCTGACAGTAGTTTGTTTACATTTATATATGTTAGAACCAGCTTGATAATGAGAAATTTGGATTAAAGGGACATAGCTTGCAGTGCTTCTTTTTTTTTCTTTTTTTTTTTGGGGGGGGGAGTGGGATGGCCACAAAAAGGCTAAGAATTCCTTGCACAAGTCCACAATTAAATTATTGTGGTGACTTCTTTGTAGTAGTTTGGGGGTTTCTATTAATTCAAACTCACCTGCACATTCAAAAGAATATTCTGAATAAGCCAAACACCTGTTAAATGAAACTTTTAAAAGTTTAATTTTTTTCTTCCAACAACTCCCTTTCAACCACTCCATGAAAAGCAACTTCATCCCAGTGTGTCTGCACATGCATGTACACAGCATCCCTTAAGGAATTAATACCACACAAACATAAGTTCCCATCCCTGTAAGATGATTTCCACTTCAAAAAAAGCCATGTTGACAACAGTAAACAGACTGCTGTCCCACGGGATAGATTTCCAAGCTCAGATTTTTTTTTTCATATTTTTATGTGTTTACATATTTTTATGTACCTTGAATATCACCTTTAAGACACTGATCTAGTAGCCAAGTGATCTGGATTCAATTCTCAACCCTCCAACAGGCTACTGGTGTCAAACTGTACAAATCATGTTTCATGGCTTTTTAGCAAACAACTTGGCAGCCAGTGGGACTTTTGGTATGGATAGGGCCAAATTCAGCCTAACACTGATTAGTTCTGAGAATCCCAACCGTAACTTATCTGAATACTACCTCTGAAAGGGAGGATAACAATATGTTCTTGTCAGAAACAGTTCTTTTGAGAAATATCTTTGTCTCACCTATTAAATGTAACCTTTTTGTTGGAAGAAACCATCTCATGCCACTCAAGCATATTATAGGTAATGTCACTAAGCAAAATCTCAGTTGCAGGCCCTGGTTGCAACAGATAGTAAAAAATATATTTCCCAAGGCCAGTACTCATGTCACCATTGATGAAAATCATGCTTTTCATAATCTCCATGTATTCAATGCAAATGTTTTTAACTATGTCCTATACCATTTATTCTTGATTAAACCACTTCCAGGTAGTTAATCATTAATGATTTCTTTACAGTTGCTGTGCAAACAGTTCATTCATGCCTATGACATATCAAATTTCACAGACGTGTTCTTTAATTGGATTCATTTATTTCTAATCTGCTTAAGCCCTCACTAGTGTAATGCTTGACTAAATATACATTAAACTCATTTATTTAAACTGCTAAAATAAATTTGATATGTATTCTATGAATAAAAATACTTGATTGAATACATGTAATACCATTGTTATTGTGTACCTAACACAGAAAAAATTATTGGAAGTAGCACACTACATAGCTATATGATATAGCTGGACAAAAGTATCTGAGAGGTTTTTGGCAGAGATTATAGATTAACAGGTTTCAAAATCCTAAGGATTTCTATAGCACATTAAGGTATGTAATAAGGAGAACCAAAAGAAGCTCCTCATAACTTCATGAAGTATGTTTAGCGTTTTCACTTTAAAAAACAGTCACTTTTTGTTACAGATAAGTCTTATACCAGTTCTTTCCCCCTGTGGCAAGGAAAAAGGCTAAAACAACCAAAATACTTTCAAGCTTTGAGTATTTTATGCTTTGTAAGTAATAGTAGCAGAAAAGCTGGCATAAAATTGGATCTAAGTCCTGTTCCTGGGTGTTTGAAAGCCACAATGGACAGATGTAGCCGTAGAATTAGTTATTAGGGGCATATACAACACTCCTCCACAGGGCTTAATATGGTCTTTAAAGCCTAGCTTCAGGCTTTTCTTTCTAAAACTTGCGTCCTTAAACATTATTTTGGTGAAGAACCCTCTAACTTATGTGTCTCACCACTTACACCTAGAAGTTTCACGAAAGACCTCATTGCAGGGAGGTCGCTGATAACAGATTGGCCTGTGTGTAAGAAAATACACATCATTGCATAACTATGTAGTAAATGAGAATTACAAAAATGAGGATTATAACTCATACTATACACAAACCACTCGTGCACCTGCACCTCAAATATTGTGTACTCTGACCATCCAATCTGAAAACCTGAATAAGCTCGGAGTGGGACAGCAAGGATGCTGGGCTTGGAACAGCTTTTCTATGAGAAATAAGTCAGAAGAATCAGAAGGCTGAAAAAGAGGAGACTGGAACAAACTAGGATCTCTAGATTTTGAGCAACACAGAGAAAATTAGTAGGAAGCAGTTCTTCACTTTTTCTTCTAATGCAAGAAAGGTGAGCTATGAAGGGAATGAAAAGGTGGCACCTTCATAACAAAAGGAGGCCTTCCTTACATTTACGTAAGCTTGGAAAAAGCTCACATGTTTTCAAAAAGTAGTCAGTTTAATTTGTGCAGAGAAAAACACAAGACATTGATAACTAATATACTCAAAGGTCTCACCTCTTTCTAGGAAGTCATTTGAACTTCTTGAGGAATGGGAGAAAGTGCTGGGGAAGCATTACTACATGCTTGTCCTATTTTTAAACCCTTTCCAAAGTATTTGCCATGGTCACTACCAGTATGTGTCTGATCCTGTATAGCTGTTCTTATGTTACACTCTACACCACAGTAGTTAAGCAGTTTCATACTTCAGTTCCTTTGAAACTGTGCAGTGAAGAGTGGTCCTGTTTACTTGCTCTTATTGCTTTCACTAATTTACTGTAAAAGTTAATTTACTGATATTTCAGATATTATCAACTCCTCTACTCTCCCCACAATTAAATCTTTTGTTGGGACAACCTTCCTAAGATTCTAAGCTGAAGATCTAAAAAACAAGCTAGCTTTTCTGTGACAACTTTGTGGATAAGCTTCTATGATCAAGGAATAGTTTATTTTAGGGAAACTATGTGCTTGAAAAATGTTTTACTGTTCATTCTGCTTGATCTTCCTTGGGAAATTTCCTTTCTGTATGCCTTATGACATATTTATCCAGCATTCCAGTCTGCTTTTTTCTGATCAGCTGTAAAGAGATAGGTTGAGTCTAAAAGGATACATGGCTTCTGTCAGATGAGGAGGTCTCATTTACTGTAGATCACTTTCTTTTTCATCAGATTAGTCCTGTTTTGTCATAAGACTCACTCTCCTCGGAATAAGCAAGACTTTTCTACAGTAAAAGCCTTTTCAGTTTCTTTGACTGAAGTTTCTCAGCTTTGGGAAAGGGTTTCTTAGAGCTATTATCTGTCATTACCTGCCACAAAGCAAGCAACCATTATATGCTACCTAAGAGGTGCTTTTCAAACTAATCTTGTCTTGATTGATATTTAGAGGAGGTAAGAGAAGGAAGAAGGACAAGGACTTGCATGTGGGTTTTGACACTTGAGGAAAATTTCACTTCCTCATTTCTTTATTTATAGCTGAGTTAGACTGTAGACTGGTAGACTGCTCCTTCCCACCCACAGGACAGCCTCTGCTGCAGCCAAATCACACACTGCTTGCTGCATGGCTCTAAGGTTCTGCTTATATCACACTCAGACTTGGTCATCCAGCTTTGAGAGGCATGCAATTTATAAAGTGTTTATGTTGCTAAAACAAGAGACAAAAAACAAGAAAACCCAGTACTTTGAGGCCATAACATGTAATACTACACTTTATTTTATATTTTCCCGCTAATTGCTGATTCTGTCTCCTCAAAGTATACATTATATGCTGTTATATTTATTAAATGGGGTTACAATTGATACAAGGTAATCTGCTTAACTTCCTAGATCTTCTAGACTGCAAAGTTAAACCAGCATACATTGCACAACTACTGCAGAACCCGATTTGTAATGGTAGTTGATGCTCTTTGACAGCACTCCTAACAGCAGTTCATCACTTTAGACAGTTTCAAAAACGCACACTGGTATTGAAATCCAGCTTATGAAACTTAAGAAAAAGTGAAACACTTACTAGGTGTATCTAAAATTTCTCCACAAATAAAAATCATTTAATATAACACGGTAAAATCTAGCTAAAATCTTCCTTATGAATGTAAATATATCATCTGACTGGTATCTTTGCCCTCTTGGTCTTTGCTTTGAATAGAACAGATAGGGCCCTAGCTGTCTTTAATCACTCTCTTGTCACCGCTTCATATGCACATTTATCAGGGGGTTCTGGATGCCTTGAAGTATCTCTGATCAGGCGGCTGTATGTTCCCATAAAAATGGTCACAGCATACGTACAGATTAAATCCACTGCCATTCCACACCTGTCCTTGGACCAACATTACAACCAATCTGTGGCTGGACTGAATGAACATTTGATTTACATTATTACCAATCCAGTATATGTTATAAAGCATGATATTTACTGTATTCATGATGACGGTTTCTGAGGTACATATGAAGCAACTCCAGAGTTTTACACCTGTGCAAATGTTGCTGTGCACCTTCTCTCCTAGTGCTTTCTTGAATTCACTAGATGTTATCATGGAAGTCTTAATTGCATATTCCCATATTAAGTTACACAGTTGTGGTCACACAGATATGCAGTTTTCTTTGGACTGAAGCCACATCCCCACCCCCATTGCTGGTTTTCATAGACTAGAAAGCACTAAGGGGGCTGATCACCTTTCAGAAGATGACACGTTTTCTTTAAATTTCTCCTACTCATAGCTTAAGGTCAAGAGAATTATTTTGGAGAACGTTTTTCAGCAGTTTGGCTGCAAATGGGAGGAGGCTACCAAGCTATTTATCCTCAAATCTAGCCGTTAGTTGAGCAAATACTCAACTGGGATGTGCCTCGTAAAGCAGTCATTAAAGATTATTATTTTGTTCTGTCTACAAAACAGCCTTTGGAAACAGCAAAAGAAAAATAACATGCATTGCCTCTGGGTGGATTACAGCTAACCAGGGCCTGAGTCAGAGGGAGAGGGTTCTCTATAGCAACAGCCCAGGCTACCAGCTGCCAAACATAGTACAGAGATGAAAGCCCCAGGCTGCTTGGGAACAGGCTGTCTTCAGGGCACACTGTGCTTGTTCACTTCCTAACTGACAGCAAAGATTTAAAAACGTTGAATGTTAAATGGGTTTAAAGATTTTCACTCTAGGTTATGTCAAAATATCCACACAATGCTAGGGATATAGCCAAACTTTAGTCAGCCAGGCATTTGAGTTTCCATAGCTGCACTGAAACTTCAGCAGATAATAGCTGTTATTTTCAGCGTTGCTGCCCCCAAGATTTATACACAGTGGTTTGTAGCTGAAAAACTATGGCTGTTCTTTATTAGGTCCCAATTCAACACAGTAACAAATGGGTCCTTCAAGCCATCTCTATTTGGCAAAATCCAGGGAATATCCTTATTTCTAAGCCTAAGGAGGGAGGGGGTTATTTCAAAACTGAATTCACTCGGATATAACCATGTACTGAGAGTTATGTCTAAGTACTTTTAGAGCCTGCCATGTGCTCAAGTGCTTCAGTAAATCAGGACTTCTGCTATTTAATTGCTCTAAGTGGATGATAACAAAAGACAACAGGAATAAATCGTCTAACTGTGTTAAAGATCATGCAATTGACTCCAGACTTCAGCCCTTCCCAAGCCTTCAGAAGGGTCAGACACTGTACCCTTGTTCACACAGAGCAATGCCTGCCTCCATAAATAGTGTCATCAAAGTGGAAGGGGCTGCCTCTGAAGTAACCTACTGAGTATGAACATGTGTGCTGGAGCCTGGCCCATGCTATAAAGTACAAAAGAGAGGTGAGGGAAGCAGAATTACATTTTAAACAGATACTTGCCACTGTTGAATGGACAAAGGAGATTTATTTGTTAACACTTAATTTAGGCCATGTCCAAATGACACGTTTGTGTGTGTATGAATAAAAACTAGCAAGAACACCATAACATAGAGGAAAGAACTTACTTCAGAAGCAGTTTAGTAACTTATCACACCTGTTGTATTTCACGATAATTGCAGTGAAAAAACATGGGAATCACAGCAGTACTGAGATGCAAAGCAACAAGAGCAAACATGCATCAGATTAAGGAAAGAGAAGCAGAGCTAGTAAAATTGTAAACCTGCTCGAGGAACACACTATTGCTGTTACAAATGCAGGAGCCAGTTCAGAGCATCCAGTTTTGTTCAGAGCATTGAGAGGGTGATGGTGTGGAAGGAAACTCTTTGGTAGCAGTTCAACTGCTTGGCCTGCCTCTTCTGCACAGCCACTAACATATTCCATAGAGATTGAAATGTCAGGCAGTAAAACCAACAGACACTCTTCCAACAACACCTCTTGTTGGTGTCTTCAGTGACCTGAGCTATCACAGAGCATTGAGCACAACCCTGAACTCCATGGCCTATGGTCTCCCCCACCTCTGCTGTGCAGGAGAACCACTGGGGCTGGTCCCAAAGGTACTGAAGGACCCAGCTGCTGTGGTGGTGTTCACAAGCCTCACTTATGCCGTTCAGAGTACGGAGAGGCAGAGTAAGGATAAAGTGTGAACAACCTCTCTAGCAGGAACAGCTGTGCTGCAGTGTACATACAGTCCAACACTTCCATTTAAAGTGAAATCTGTGGAGTTTACCTTAAACCATAAACTGTGGCATTTTAGGAGCAAGAGTCCCTGCAGCGGCCCTGTACCTTTCATCAGTGGAGTGAGGCAGGCAGATGGAGATAGTAATTGCTTCAGCCGTTGCCTCTGTTGAGTGTGTCTCAACCCCAGACAATCTTTTTACAAGATCTGTAACTCAGTGTTTGGGAGGAGTGAGTTTCCAAAGGCCTGAAACAGCCAGCACACTGAGCAGGAAAAGGATGAAGTGGAAAGCATTTGAAGTAACTTTTTTTTTCTTGGAATAGACACACCTTTTTTTCTTGGAATAGAGACACTTTTTTGCAATCATGAATTTCATGCTGTGTAAGATTATCAGTTTGCATGGATTTACACTACTGATTTGGGGTGGGGGTGTTTTTTATTTGGTTTTTGTTTTGTTTTGTTTATGTGGAGCTGAGCTGCAGTCCTTTTACCCTCACTCTAGCAAATAAAACTTTCTTCATAGAAGTAGTCACTGTAGACACTGGCCCATAGTTTTAGTGCCTTGGCCATTACAGTCACCTGGTTTAAATAGAAGCATAGAAATTTGGAGTGAATTAAACAAATGGTAGCTAAGAATGACCCTATATGAACAAAGAAGAACTACAGAAACGTATTGTGGACACCTGGAACAGCCTGTCTCCTATTTGCAAGAAATATATAAACAGTGTTCCAGGGAGACAAGTCTGTAATAAAAACGAATGGTGAACAAACAGAATACTGCACTGAGTAGTTCAGGAGGAATCCTTTTATACTTTTTGCTTTGAGCCATATGCTTCCTAAGCATTTTGATTTATTAAAACAATTCCTCTTAACATTTACATTGCTAATCAAATCATGTGAATGATGGTAAGCAGTCCAGTCTTTAGGAGAAGTACATTGCAGACTGAATAGATAAATTGGGACCTGGTTCTGTGCACAATTAAACAAGTGGCAAAATTCCCATTAATACAGACAAATATAAAGGAAAAACAACAGGTATAATTTTCTTCTACTGTTTACAACTATCGCAGAAAAAATACACTATCCAGTTAAAGTCACTAAGCCTTATCTTGAATATTAGAGTTAGATGGCAAAGATTACTCTTACAACTAGTTCCACTCATGATACAAGGGCATGCAAAATTACTTTTGCAAGTGAGAATTTTCCAGTGCATTCACTATCCTACACTCTCCATCACTCACTTGAGAGAATAAAGAGAATCTATATCTACCTTTGGCTCAGGAGAAGACTCTGTGGTGATGCCAAACAGGTCAGTTTGAGAGAAACATTTAAGAAATTGGGCCTGGGAACAGGCATGGAAATACAGCCTGTTGATTCTCCCACTGACCAGAAAAGGAAGGAGGTAAGAGCTGATGTCCCAGAGACAGGTTAAGAAAATGATTTCTGTGAGAAGCTATGACAATATTTCATTGCAACTGTCCAAAAATATGGGGGAGAGCTTTGCTTCCACTTGAAACAGATTTTCCAAAAGCCTGCTTCATATGCCAGGGTGAGCTGTTTTCAAAGTCAGCCATCACAGATAATGATGCCACATTCATTATACAATCATTTTAAATCTGGTAATACACAAAAGTATAAATGATAATTTAAACATTAAGTATGTATATACAATTAATGGTTAATTTATTCTAAATTGCATTTACCACACCATTAGGTAAAACATTCATCAATATGTTTGTTAGCTGTGAAATTATCTTTCAAACAATTGTCGTTTTGAACTTGCATTCAATTTGTTCTTCTAATCAGTCAGTTACAAAATACAATGTGACCAGGTCAGCTAGAACGGTATCATATATGTACTACATCATTAGAACAGAGATTAGTCACAATTAGGTACCTAATCCATGTTATCTGTCTATGTTACCTTTATTGCTATTCTCTTAAATGCTTAAAGGACAGTGAAATGCATGTAGGAAAGCTACCTTAGCTTTCTCTGGGGAGAAATTATTATAATATTTGCTTGTGCTCAAAAAGTCAAAGGATTTGCACTTTGCGTTATCCATTTGTTTAAAGGGAGGTTGTTTGCAATCTAAATATCAGCCTAACTTCAGCTCTTGCGTTCTCTACTAATTGACAAATACTTGAGTCCCTTTATGTGATAAACATGCACAGCTAATAATTGATGATACAGCAACTGTGTGTACAGAACAAATAAGAAAAGAAACACATAGTCTTTTTCTGTACTTACACATGCCAAAAGGAAGACAAAGAAGAGCAAATGTACACTTTAATGCTGAAGTTTTTAAAGGTCACTTGTATTAATTTTTGACACATTGCTATTGCACAAAAAAATAGCTTTTCCTTTCATTACTAAATTGCCCTCGCCACCATACCTATTTGGTTCAGCATGTGTATTTACATTTGAACAAACATTTGATCTCAACTCCAGGTTCACTTTCTCAATGCTTGGGATTTATGGAAAATGGAAATGAGCTCTTTTTAAATTTTCTTGACCGGATGGTGGGGAAGAGGTCCCTTCTGCAAAACTCTCTCCCATTCTTTCCATTTTCATCAACTATACTGCCCATGGGAGCTGGGAAGCTACAAGGTAAGAGATCCTTGCCCTTCCTGCTCAGCCCGCACTAGTACTTAGGCCACTCAGTACCCATTCATTTCCAAAATACCAGAACATTCGTGATCCTCTCAACAGTGAGAAAAAGCTCCTTTACCCCATCAACAAGCAAAAAAAAAAAAAAAATCTGTATGAAGAAGTACTGTGCAAGGAGACCAATGACCCAGCAGGTCAAAAACCTGCACAGTATCTGCCAAAGCATATGATCCCTTTAGCTATTTTCACCCCAATGCAGTGAAAAAAAATTACTTTTCCTATTTTTAAAGGAATGCTCAGCAAGAGACATTCCACCCTGCAATCTCAAACACTGCTCCCTGATATTTGAAAACACAGAAAACTAGTTTGCACTTGTCTTACTTTCTCCTTGGCTTCCATGCACACTTGTTGACAAGCAAAAGTTTGTCTCACTCTTCTGTAAGCCTGATGTTCCTGCCTGGGTTTGTTAAAAAGACTGAGGCTGCAGTGGGCAAATTGGTGCCTCTTCCAGGAGCCCCATGGATGAAATGTGGGAAGAACCTGTGGTGCACACAGGCACAACAAAGCTGTTCCTGCTTTAGTGGAATAATCCACTTGCAGCCTTAAGGAACTGCAGTAGCAATAGGATTTATACCAGAATAATATGTTTTAAATATTGGGAATTTTTCATAGAATCATTTTGGTTGGAAAAGACCTTTCAGACCAGAGTGCCAAAGGACCTTTACTCAGCCCTCCTGGAGCAGAACCTACCTCATACTCCATAGCCTCTCATTTTCTCCTCTATTTTCACCACCTACTTTCCTCATTTGCAATAACACGTTGGCTCTAAACAGCTCATTAAGCCAATCAAGCCAGCTCTAGGCTACAAGGAATTCAACATCCCCTGTCTCTACTCTCCCAACCATGAGCCTTTCCCCAACAGCTCTCCTCTACCCCAGGTTACCCATCTCAGAGGCAGACGTTTCGCTTTTTGTTTGGTCTGTGGCTTGTTTTTTTGTTTGGGGTTTTTGTTTTGTTTTGTTTTTAAAGGACTCTTTTTAGAAAAGGTCTTTTAAGCCATCCCTTTCTCTGCTTACAGTAGTCTTCCCTCCCCCCCCCAGCACACATCAAGGCCTTTTCCCTCATTTATTTCCCAAACAGCACACTAGCTGAATAATACTAGTAATAATAACAGTAATAATGATAGTGATTATTATTATGATAATAGGAGTAATAATAATAGTAATAATTATTATAACTGAATTATTATAACTGAATTAAATAACAATAATTATAATTTGTCAGTGGAACCTACGTCCATCCCCTGGACTCAGCAGCAGCCCTGCTGCAAAAGCTGCTCTCTTCTGCAGCACCCGAATGAAGAGCCAGACAGGTTTACCGAGCCCTCGAGCACCTGAACATACCTAAGCTAAATTTTAATGCTGTAGTGGCGCCTGCACTGCAGCGGCCCTCAGCACATGACAGTTTCCGCAGCCAATGATGGACCTCCCAGCATTTCCCAGCTGCGTTTTACCTGGCCTGGCTCCATCTCTGCCTTCTCCCCATCCTCTGCCCTCGAGTCGGTAAAGCGAAGAGCACAAGGGGGGCCCGACATCGAGGCGTAACGAAGCCACACCGCGGTGTAACCTCCTCCTCCAAGGGAAACCTTGAAAGAACAACTATCGCCCTCCTACACGTCAGCCTGGCTGCAAACAGGATTAAAAATAACCTTGGTCTAAAAATCCGTATACACACACAAAAACAGGCGCTGCTTTTAGAAAAAAAAGAAAAAACCAAAAACAGCTGAGGCGGAGGAGTCGCCCCGGTTTGGGGGGATGGCAGGCGCCGGGGCTCCCTGAACCCAGCTTCCAGGCTGCGGGGCAATCCTGCTGGAGCCGCCCTCAGCCGCCCTGCGCGCAGGGACTGCTCCGCGCTGCGCCCCTTCATGCAGCGGATCCAGGCGCACCTGCGCAGCCGGCTGCGGAGGTGCGAACGGACACCGAGCAAAGTGGCCCCAGTGCTACCGGTGTCGTGCTGGTCACCTAGGCGAACAGGGTTAGAGCCGCATCCCCAAGATAACTTTAAGCAGAGTCGCTGGGATGTTTCATTTCCATTCGGGTCGTTTGAGGTGGAGTTCCGTGACTGATGCTCAGTCTTTGGGGATTAAAGGAAAGAAAAACGACCTCTAATCGCAGGTGCTCACAGGGAAACGTGTAGCGTTTGTAGTGCAAAATCACTCTAGCACTCCCTCTGCCTTTGGGTTCCTTGTGTCTCAGCGTTACCGTACGCTGATTTTGCAGTGCCCCGTTCACCTAGGGCAAGTGCTGGAACTTCACAGTGAAGCATAAACCGCCAAAAATACAGAGTAAAGCTGGAAAGGGGGAAATGGTCTTACAAATGCAGGGAACAGCTATAGCAGAGTTGATGCTGGCTCTGCTAATCTGCATCCTTGCTGGGTGAATGCCAGAGTATTAGCCCGCCACGCCTCGCATCCATTTTTAAAGCGGATAAAAGATATTATTCCTTAAGGGGTAATCGCAGTTTACACCATACACCATGAACGCTTTTTCCTGCAGGTTCAATGACTCCTGTCTGCCCAGCTAAGAGCACCGTGCCCACTATCACCTGAAGTACAAAAAACATTATGTCCCAGAAATGCAGGCGCCGTGACTCCCATCCCTTTCCACACCTCTCCAAGCCGAGCCTGTGCCCACGAACAGAGCCTGTGCCTCTGGAACGAGACACCTCGTTTTGGGAAGCGAGTCCTAAACTCCCCTACCAAACCACTCTCCACCTGTGCATGCATCACACCCTCAGCAGCAAGACCGTGACGCTACAGCGTCGACGCAGTTTTGGGAGAGGGAAGGGTTGTGCCTCTCAGGAGTTTCCAACACCTAGATTTGTCTCCGGAGTCAAAAAGGCACAACAGGAAAGAGTCCCTGGGATCTACGAGGTACCCCAGAACCTGATTGCCCCACCATCCTAATGAAGCATCTCCTACTGCCATGTCCAGAGGAGATGCTCACAGTCAGAGTGATAAACGCTTCAAAACAGTCCGTCTGAGTAGTTCTCTCTCTCACTGGGCCTCTGTGCTTCAGTCTAAGCCGTGTAGACAACCTGGCAACCCTCAAATACAAGGAGATGCATTGAGATACACGGTATCTCAGAAGTCATTGATCAATTGGTGGTGGGTTTTTTTGTTTTTGTTTTTTCTTTCTTTCTTTCTTTCTTTTTCTTTTTTTTTTTTTTTTTTTTTTTAAGTTTAACTGACCCTTCTGGTCACCAACTTTCTTTGTGGTTCACTGTAAGGATCGCTCTCCAAGAACAAAAAAGAAATCTCGGAGCTTTGATAGAGACTCTGGATGAAATTAAGAACTTCAAACCCCAGATTTTTGAAAAGAAAAACAGATGTCCTGTTTGTTGAGTATAAATAACTCCGTACGTGGAAACCTTTTTTTTTTTTTTTTTTTTTTTTTTAAACGATGCATTAAATTTTATTTTATTTAATGCTGGGTGCATTTAAACGGTAAATATATATGAAAGGGGGAACGGGGGTGAGGCAGCAAACTATGTGGGTGACAAACCTCTAAATAAATCTTTTACCCTCTCGAAAGAGAAAGACACAGGCAGACGGGAAACCCTTCATCTAGATGAAAGTGTTCAATGTGTTTCCTAGCAAACCTGGCGAGCCTGCCCTGGTCAGTGCTGCAACGAGGGGACTCAGCAGCCGAGATAGAGGAATAGGGTCGAGGGGTGGGGAGGGGATAGAGGAAGGCGGGTGGAGAGACCGCCGGGCCTCGCTCGCTGCGCTGGGCTGAGCTGCGCGNGAGGGCGGGAGGAGCGGCTGTTGTGCACGATGGTGGCGTAGCTTTGTACCCACACCCAGCCGCCGTGCTTGGCCAGGAAGCGGTAGTACTTAGTGGTCACTTGCCCTTTCACCAGCACTGCAGGGACAAAGCGGAGAGTCTCAGCGCCCGTCCCGCCTCTGTTTTGGGAGAGGAAGAGAAAGGGATGCGCACCCGCCAGACCCCCGTGGGCGAGGAGAGGGACTAGGAACCACTTAGCGTCACATAGGGAAACATCATGGGCCGAAACCCCCGTGGGCAAGGGTGTTAGAGACCCCTGGGCAGGGCTGATCTCAGTCCCTGAGTGTCAGGCTGCTCGTTGTCAAAGGCTGTTCGTGGACATTGATGAGGCAGGAGGAATACCCCAGGAGGCTGAAACCCCCCGATCCATCCCCACCCCAGCATATCACCACAGACATTTAATTCTACAAATCTGGCTTTGGGATTTATCTCTTCTCGTTACATTCTCTGAAAGGAAACTTACCGGAAATTAATATCCTTTTTATTCCTCTATCCATGTATTAATGTCATCGTGATATCAAAATAGAATAAAGAGCAGCTCTGCGAACCGAGCTCACTACTGCAGTCAAAATTAGATACACAGATTTGTGAGACTTGGTGGAAATTGAACAAAAGCATTTGGATTTCACTGGCACTGCTTTTTGGAGCAAGAAAAAAGGGTTTTTTCCTAGCCTGAATTCGAACTGAACTGAGTGCCTGAGGCTTGTGCAGAGGAGGTCTTGTCCTACAGCCGGGAGCTGAGGAGAAAACAGCCTTCCACTGCCCATCCCCTTGCCTCCTGTCTCCCCAGCTCGGGGTTCAGTCTCCAATGACCTTCATTAAAACCTGCTGCAGATTTTTCTTATTCCCCAATTGGCTTTCCCCATTCCAGCCTAGAGATAAACCCTAGCAAAGCCAAAGTTCATCTGGAGAGGGAGAAGGCGAAGAGGGGCGGAAGGAGGGGGGCGGTGCGGGAAGAGAGGTAAGGGAGGGGCAGGGTCTCTACAAGAACATCATCTCCTTACACAAGTGATGCGCGCATCGCAGGTGAAAAGTGTCACAGCCGTGGACGTGGTGGTAAAGGGTCTTTTCTATCAAGTCCTGAGGCTCGTAACCCGTTAGCTCAGCTACCCTGCAAAAGACACAAGCGGCAAATATCAGTGGGTGAGAGGACAGAAGAAGAGGCCTGGCGGTAGGGAAGGGAGGGACTAGAGGAAAGGATTTGGGAATAACCCCAGCTCTACCTGGAATCTAAGAATATGAGCTTCATGTCTAAGCTGGCCCGAAACATGAACATATTGCTGTGGAGCTTGATCTCCGTTACGGCGCTGGGAGGCAGCGAGTGGCCCACGGCGACCAAGCCAACGTTTTGGTAGCAGCCGTCGAAGGGGGACATATCCAGGCTGTACTGGCGGATCTTCAGGTACCCGCTGCAGTGAATGACCTGCATAAGACACAGGAAAGCTCGGGGCTGCCTATCGGGAGGAGGGCGGGAGGGGGAAGGGGGGACAGGGTGTGCTCCTACAGGAGTTCCTCCCAGCGGAGGAGACCCGGAGGAGCCTGGGCAGATCCGCCCGCCCCGGTTGGTGCCTACGCGCCCCCAGGTGCCCGGGAGCCACCGCCCCGCACAGCAGCTCCGAAAAAGTGGCACCATCTGTTTTTTTCCATACCAGGGCTCAGCACTGATCTAAGGCCCCTTCAAGTCGAGGAGACTTCTTTTCCTTTTCCCACTAATATAAGTGGGGTTTGGACCACCTTCTAACTACGCTTTTACTATTCTTCTAAAAAGGAAAGATGCTGCAGTGCCAAGCCAATTACAACTTTGTAATGAAGAGGGTATGCGTGTGAGAGAATGAGCTTACATGTGTGCATATGTCACATGTGTAAGATATGTCTATTATACAGATAGACCAGACGTGATCCGTAGCCAGAATGTATCTTGCGACATAAATACAGGTATATTTCCTAAATATATCGTCGCAGGTGACTGCTGTGCACTTCCACCCTTATTTCTCTATTATTAGGGTGTTTCTTCCTGTAGGAGGTTCAACAGGTGTTCTAAGGTACATCATGGCACAACACCTGCTTGGCTCATGGGTACCCATTGCTCTCCCGTGTTGGGGAGGTGCCACAAAAGCAGAGAGAAGGTAGGAGAGCATGAGCTGTCCCCACCGAGAAGCCCTCAGCAGAACCGTGTGAAACACCCGAGCAAAACTTGGTGAGGTGCCCCTGAAGCAGACGAGTTACCCATTAAAGAAATAAATTATCCCAGAGCTCTCATTGAATCACCTGACAGCTTCCACAAACACCGCGGGAGCGTCAGTGGTTGTGTGGTGTTCAGTTTATAAAGAAAACAATATAATAATTAATAATAATAATTATTAATAATAATAATAGTAACAACAACAGTGCCTGGGGAGCTCGATTGCTTGGTTTTCTGGTCTGAGCTCTTTAACCTAATCTCGGGGAGAAGTATTGTCTCTGGACCACATGAAAGAGCACCGGACCGGGATAGCCCCCGCGAGCAGAAGAAGGCTCATCCCCGCTGCGGGGCCCTTTTGTAGCGCCCGCCCCTGCATGCTCAGCGCCGCTGGGGCAGGAGAGCAGGAAGGATAGAGGGGAGGTCTTGGCAGTGGGCACGCACCTTGTAGCCCCCGCAGGTCAGCCCCGCATTCCTCTTGGCCAGGACGCACTTCATCCTCAGGAAAAAGGACCTCTCGATCTCGTATTCTAGGAGAGGGGAAAGGCAGAGGCACGGTGAACCGGGAGCTCCGTCGGCCCTGCGCGGTTCCCTCCGCGGCGGCGCAGGCCAAGCGGAGGCAGAAGGCTCTGTACTTTATTTACCCTGGACAAAGTGCGAGTGATAGGGTTGGTGGGCCGTGAGCACGGCCGTCATCTCATCGTGGTCCGCGGGGTGGATGTACTCGTAAATGCTATTGCCGGTCAGCTCTACCTGTGAGGGAGGATGAAGAAGAGGTTCATCGCCGGCATCGCGCACCCTCCGCCAACCAAGAAAGAACTGGGGAGAGAGAAAGGGGGGGGGAAGGGCCAGGCAGGCAGAGGAGCTGGCTGCCCCCGCAAGCGTACCTGTGACAAG
The DNA here is from genome assembly GCA_038090715.1 of Florisuga fusca. NCBI lineage: Eukaryota > Metazoa > Chordata > Aves > Apodiformes > Trochilidae > Florisuga > Florisuga fusca. Next base: position 58,250,492 of record JAAWXA010000001.1, on the reverse strand, counting down.
CCCAGGTGCACCGAGGCGGTCTCCGAGATGTACATGATCTTTCCATCCGGAGCCACGACAAATATGAAACCGTCCAGCGTCTGCAGGAAAGGGTTGAAGGGTGTGAAGGACAAATACATGAAAAGACAGACATGTAGATCCACCCATGAAGACAGGTAGATCAGTGCTTCACTTGTTCCCTGGTTTGTTTTAATAAACCGGGATCCCTGATCATGATGTCATTATTCCAAAAGTTGGAAGGAAATGGGTAAATTCCGGGCAGGAATCCTGCTAAAGCTTCTGGACCCCTGGGATACAACCCAGTTCTCAGAGGTCTCTAGCTCCAAAGGTCCCGATAGTGAGAAGCGCCTGGTAACTACCTAGGAAAGCTTCTGGCTACCCGGTGACTGATACGTCGATCCTAGAAATACTGGATACTTCTATCCCGCTTCAAATGTCACTGGGAAGGGGGAGGGGGTGGTGGTTAGAGTTTGAATATTTGCTAAGGAGACTTCAAGCGTGCGAGGAGGATCTAAAACTCTCCGTAGTGTAAATAAGAGACAAGAGAATTTAACAGGCTCATTTCAGCAGACGTGGATGGCACTTCTGGATGTGCCAAGGGAAGAATAGGCTCCCAGAAGCCACACAACCCCACAAAAATGTGTGGTGATGGTAACAGCTAATATTCCTTAGTATTTCAGACTGCAATGAGTTTCCAAATGTGTCCTACCTTTTTTTTGTACGTGTTCATTTCTGTGCCTGATGAGCCTAGGGCAGCCTCCCCAGGGTCTCTGAAGCCTCTACCTGTCCCTACACCTCCCTGAGGCTCAGCGCGCTGCCGGGACTTGTCACCTTGTCCGTAATTTGGGGGAAAGTCATGCTCCTATTCTCTGGTCCCACAGGACACACCTCTGTGTGTGGTCCTTCTCTGCAGACTCTGTGTTGGACAGTGCTGGAGCAAAGAACCCGGAGGGACCAAACCTCAACCCCACCACAACACATGACATTTAACAGCGATGGTTCGCACTTCCGAAGCACACACACACACACACACACACTGTGTCTGTGTGTTAAACACGTGAACGGTTAAAAATTACTCAAGGCGGCAATTAAGGGCTCAGAAGAAGGAATTATTTCTTTAATCATTAATACTACATGGTTGTCGTTTCCAGACCAGTACCTGCAAAAGATGGGATCCCAGTTCCCGTCCAACATTATCCAGCGGGCTGGTTCGGCTAGAGTGGCCCCAGGCTTCTCCAAGTCCTGTTTATTTAAGACATACCAAGAAAAGTGAGGTGAGGAGATAAAAATTTGACTCATGTTCTGTTGGAAAGGAATTATTTTCATTTTTTTGCTTGTATCCATTCTAAAATATATATACATATAAACTTTAATAAACTAGACACGATTTTATTGTACAGAGAAGCCTTTTATGTTAGTGTTTTAAGACATAATGACGTGGGAGAAAAATACCAAAATACCTATTTTGAGTTAATGGTGAAATTAATTCCTAATATTAAATGAAGCAGCGTGCCAGATAGAAGGGTCTGGGGGGGCTTCCTTCAGCTGCAGGGAACTTATTCCTTGAACTTCAGGAAAAGCGCCTTTCTCCTAACGTGGCAAGGGGGTGGCAAGGGACACTTGGCAACCCTGAGAGCTGCTTAAAGTGAAATAAAGGGGTATGCTGAGAGAAGCCTTTGATGTCACGAGAAGCATGCGGTGTCACGACAGTGTCTGGGAAGAGAAGAGTCTCGGTGGCAGCCAGGCCAGCGGCGCGGGCGGGTTCCACCAGTACCTGAGTCCTGCCTGCTGGAGGTTCCTCCCTCTGCAGAAGGCAGAGCCCGGCCACAACCCGATGGGTAATTGGCCAGCAGGATTTAGAGGGGGAGTGTTAAGGATGGGCTTAGACCTCCTGCTCGCCAGAGATCACTTTCCAGTTTGATCGGTGGCCTCCAGCTTCTCTCTCTCTTTGGGAGTCACCGGTCTCTCACCTGGAAACTTCGTAATTGCCTGATGG
>JAAWXA010000001.1:57880508-58231900 GCA_038090715.1 Florisuga fusca | reverse complement strand
CCTCCGGGCCCTCCCTACACCCCCTACACCCCCTTCCCCACCGCGCCGCTCGCCGCTACCGCAAGGGATAGACAGACAGACGGACAGACAGACAGACAGACAGACAGAAACAGACGGACTGACGGGCCCCCGTTGGGATGGCTCGGCTCAGCGCTATCCCGCTGTCCCGCTTAGCGGCCCCTCACCTGCAGTGCGGCCCAGGGGGAGGCTGGAGAGACGGCGAGAGGGGCCCGCAGGATGAGGTGTTCGGCGATGAACCCCTTCCCCCCGCCCCTGCTCCTCGCCCCCAGTTCATCTGCCTGGGGTCGGATCTGCCCTCCTCGCCCCTCCACGAGAGGGGGTCCGAGCGGTGCCAGGGGCGACAAGCAGCAAACGTCCCTTTTATGTTATTTTAGCCTGTGAGCTTGGGTGTCACTCTCCCTTGCCCCAAACCAAGGGTGTCCTTACGGTGGCTTCGTCCTGGAATGAAGGACAGCCGGGAAAGCCACCTCACGGCGGGGCAAACCTCCTTGGGAGGGTGGTCTCCTCCAGGACACAGGTACAGCGTGAGATCTGAGCTTACTCACGTATGCTGGAGATGCTTCAGGCTTCTTCCAGACCCTCACTATCACTTGAAATCTCCTTTCCCAAGGCCTGGCTTTCATTAGCAAAGAAGTTATTTCATTAGTCGGGGTAAAATCTGTCAGCAGAAGCCTGTTTAAATTTCAGCACCCCAAAGAATAATGCTTAAAATAGTGGGATCCGTTCCACAGCCTGTTCTTACTATCAACCTGATAATTAAGAGGTCACAGAGTCTTGTATCACTGCTTTGTTTCAGTTGAGGAAAGCAGCTTACCCCATCTCGAGGACACACTTTGCTTTGAAATAATACATGCTGTTTCAGATGCAATCAATAGCAAGAGGAACCTCCTCTCTGCTTCACTGCCTTTGGCCTCCCACCACCTCGGAGAAGAGGATTGATCAGACAAAAAAGGAAGGATGCAGGGTCTGAAGCTGCCTGACAGCACCAGAGCCGATGCCTGTTGCACTTCGTGTGTGCCATAATTATTAGGATGCTTGTAGTTTTGTTGTAAGGCAAGGTGGGAGGCATTCCTTGCATGGATTTTAATAAGAGCTGTACATGTTTTAGTCTCCTGTCTGTGGTTACAAGTCTCATGGTGGTTATGAGCATTATGCACTAGGCTGGGAGGAACCTCTCTGTCACTTTACAGTTTTTGGATTATTTCTGTGCTCTGCAAGCCTGTCACTACTCTCTGATGCACTTCCCACATGGTGAATAGATTCCTTACTGCAACTGCAGCACAAACCGAGTTTGTAGCTGTTTTATTCAGAAGTGATGTGGAGGAGATGATGTCTCTGAGGAAAACACTGTGGGCTCAGTTGTTCATACTGGAAGGTGGCACAGTGAAACAGCATCAGACTTGTAAACCTGAATCCAGTTTTAACCTTTTTCAGACTATGCTAAATTTGTTGATGAGGGGTAAGGAGTGTTTCCCATGGCTTGGCATATACCCCCAATTAATTTTTTTTTTATTTAGGTTTGGCATCACTGTTCAAATGCTTTGTCTAAACCCTGAATTCTCACTGTTCTTCACTGGTGGTGGGACTTTGTTTACATAATGCAAGGGCTGGGTGTAACCAGCTGAAGCTAGAGCCTATTAAAAGGACATTTCCCCTGCAGAGCCTCTCCTGAGGAGTGTCCACTACTTGCAGCTGGAGGAAGAAAGCTCCAGGGATTGCTTGCTCAGTGTAATTCCTCTCAGATTTAGCTGGTAGATGAAAAAGGGATTGAAATTTCTTTGGTCTGGCAATAGCTTGGTGATGTTAATGCCACATTTTTGAAATGTGCCAAAACCTTAGGATGTACTGGAGTCTGGTTTTAATTTTGGCTTAAGCACAAAATGCTCCTGTTGCATGGCTAAACTCAGTCACTTGTCAGAGCAGTTGTACTGGTGAGAGTGGAGAAGATTGTGGGTGTCAGGTCCCCCAGTGCACTAATAAGCCTTAATTGCCTTGACTAGCTTGACCTGGTAGTTCCTCACACCTCCTCTGCCCTCAGTGCTTGCCTGAGCCAGGCTATAGGGTTCCTGTCTGCAGCAGCTCTGCAGCTATTCCTGTGCATGGTTGGGGTCCCTGTTTATCTGAACCCTGACCCCCAGGCTGACTTCCCAGCTTGACTTTGGGGATTGCCTTGCTGCTATGGACTTGCCTGATGGACCCGGGCTCTGGCATGAGCTTGGCTGCCATCTCAAACCAGCCCTGCTCTCCTGGATCCAGGTAGTGTGGGGTGGGCCCTGGCTGGGGAAGCCCCTGTCCTGTCCTAACAGCACAGCACTTTTTTACTTATGCTGGGCTCCTTCTGTTTGTTTAGGGCTCCAGTGACACTTCTTCTTTCCCTTCTAGGCAAAGGATTCTCTGCCTCTAGTGTGTTTCTCTGTGCTCTTTTGGTTTTCCAAGGACAGTGCTTCTACCAGGAGCTGCTGCACTCTGGAGAGCTTCCTCTGCATTGAGTGTGGGAGTCTGCTTGTAGTTACGGGACCTTAGAAAACACAGGACTGGAGAAAGAATGGTGTTGCAGGGCACAAAGCTTCCCCCAGTTTCCTGGCAGAAGAAAACTTTTGAGTTTAAGAGATGTAAATAAGGGTCAGAAGTTTGGTACAATGGTGGACTCATCTAAACTTGGGTATTGTTCAGCAGCTAAAGGGCAGGCGAGGAACCAATTAGAAAGGCTCAGGGTCCCTGCCCCGAAGCTTGCTTGCCACTTCTCCACACAGAAGGGATAGGCAGGAAGCTCTGACTGTCCTGGAGGGCAGGGGAACTCTATGGGGATGCAAGACTCTATCTACCCAGATCAGTTTCAAGGCTAGGACCATACAATACAAACTTATGGAGGCAAGGGCTGTATTTATCTCCATACAGTGTTGATCACAATAGGATCCTATTTCTGTTTAGGACTTCCAGATGGGCTAGTCAATGTCTATAATAAACAATAATATTAATAAGAAGTATTAACATGCCAAGCTGCAAATCACTGACATAGTTTTCTAATATTGCTGGTTACTTTCCAGTATTGTCCTCCAGTCTTGCTGCAGAACATTGTATACAAAAGAACTGAAACCCAATAATCGGTGTGTCAAGGGTCTGAAGGCATGATCACGCTTTTTTCTTCGGAAATCCGTCGATTGAAACTGACATCACAACAAGTGAGCTCATTGGCCTAATAAACCCAGTGTCCAGCATGCACACACTGTTCTCCACGCCAGGATGTTAGTAATTAGGCTGGTAACGAGGCTTCTGTTGCATAGAATAACTAGTATGAAAATGATATAAGTTAAGCGAAATGGGAGAATAGTGTGAAAATGTAAACAGTAGGCAGCAGATATGACATTTATTTTCACTTGTGGGAAGACAACTGAAAGGAAGACTTTAGCTATAATTTGTTTTCCCTGCTTTACTGAATCTGTAAAAAGTCTACAGCGATTTCATTCTTCTAACCACAGTAATGTAGCTTTACATTTGAACAGAAATATAGCTTCACATTTAGATTTTAATTTCATGTCTGATTGCAGATACAGTAGAAACTTTAACCTAAAATAGCATTTCTTCTATAGCCAGTTCCTTTTGTGCTACTGAAAGAAATAATAATGAGAAAGTATTCCAGCAGGAGGAGCTGGTTTAGAAGCAAATGGATTCCATGGCAACTCCTGACTCTACATGACATCTAATAACTAGCATTTATGTTGGAAATTGTCTGTGTTATCTTGTACCCAAGATCTAGTCTCCTTATAGGGTTTTCCCCTCATCTTAAAGGAAAAAAAAATATAATGTGTTTTTTTTTTTTTCTCTTTAATCCAATAATTTGCATGAAATGAAATGAGTTTGTTTGCCTCAAATGTGTGGTTAGGCAAGCTGTTTTCAGCTGAACGGGATTAATTTTTTTTATTTAAAATTATTTCTGAATTGGAATCTTTTCTGAGAGATGTATTGTTCTGTCAAGGGAAGAGTTGTATAGGATCAGAACACTGGAACTATGTTTTTTTTTTTTTTTTCTTTTTAACGTCATGAGATATCCATATTCAAGAATTTGAAACATAACACAAGAACCTTCAACCAAATCAGACTCGTATCTTGGTTCTCACAGCGCTGAATGCGCCAGGGGATTCTTGCAATGAGCAGCTGGAGAATAAGCCAGTGCTATGGGCATCCTGTCTGCAGTCAGTCTGACTGATTTATGATCTGAAGAATGTGAATTTATATCCTCCTGTGCCATGATCCAACCTAGTGCACGTGTGGGGCCTGACAACTGTTGCTGTTTGAATGTGGAATATTTAAACTTGCTATTTTATACCTAAATTGAAAGGAAGCAACCTTCACCCATGACAGCTTCAGTAGTACTTCATGAGCGAAAGGGCATTAGCTGAAATTAACCCTGGAGATGAAGTTTTCTGAAGACATTTTGTTGTCTGGCTGGATTCTCACTCAGCTGTTGTTTAACTGGTTGCCTGAGGGCCTCAGACTGTAGAAGAGCACAGTCTGTGCTTGGGGGTAGGGGGAAAAGTTGTCTCCTGTGGTCAAATGAAAGCTGATTCAGGTTTGTGTTGCTCATCTCTTGTCAGTATGAATAGAATGACTGAAGAAAACGTGGCTGAAGAAAACTGGTTTCATGATTGTTTGGCTGGGGAGAAGTGCAGCTACAGATGGTGTTCCAAGGTTCAAGTGAAGGGTGGCCACAGTCAGACAGAAGGAAGACTAGGGCAGTGTAATCTGACTGCTAGATGTAACTGATAGCAATATGCATATTGATAACTCTATTGTATCTGTTATCATATTGATAACCATTGATGCCTCCATTTAACTTTTCACCCAAGGGAAGGAGTGCTTTTTTCCCTCTTCCTGCCCATACAGACAAATCCTTGTTTATTATCTGTCATTCAAAATGTGGAGTAATCTTGAGCAAACACACTAAATGAAGGGGTAGAAAATGTGAAAATGAGGCTTGGTTTAACTCACCTCTAACTGTAGGTCACAATTAGATGCTGGCATTGAGTTCATTCAATGGAGAGCCTGATCTCCCATAAAGATATGTTGGACTAGCACTTGGAATCAAAACCAAACTATTATAAGAAGGGTTGTAACAGATCACATAAAAAAGGTGATGGGAAAAAAAAAGGCTGTCCACAATCAGACACTGGAACACAGCTTGAAGATAAAAACATAGAAAGGGAAAAGGCAATAGAAAACACAGAAAGGCCAGAGAAAGGGGTTCTGTGTAGCAGCAGCACTAAGAAAATAATTTTTAAACTTCTTTAGGGGTATGTGTTTATTTTGATCTACAACAGAAAAGAAGGTACACCACAGAAAAGAGAAAGAAGGGCATAAATAAAATAGAAGCAGTGTGAGACAGACTGGGAAATGGAAAAAGAAATGAAGTGAGGTCTGAAATGGAAGAGCAACTGTAATTATGGGAAAGAAAGAATAATTAGGAAAAATAGGAGTTTCAAACAAGGAATTACTTGATTTATCCTTATTCCTATATCTTATTACATTGCTATTTCTCATAGCCTGGAGTTTTGTGGTTTGGAGAAGAAATGACAGAAAAACATTGCATTGGTGATGTGAGCTGGACAGGGATTTTTGCATGAAAAGATAAATGGCAGATAAAAGAATGAAATGATGATTGTGGACAAAATATGTGGGGTTTTTTTCCCATTTTTAAAAAAGAAAAAATACCCTCCTGTCTTCCCATAATTAAATGAGGGAAAGTATAAATAAATAAATAAATAAAGCAGTGTAAGTTAAAGGAAAATGTCCTCTCCAGTTACATGTAAATCTAACACATAGACAGGGATCTAATTCCAATCAGTAAACTCTTTGCTCTTCCAAAAGATCAGAGTGACATTTCTTCTCTGAATATTAATTTTGGTAGGTTCTTGCTTTCCTTCAGTAGCAGTGGCAACAGTAACTGCTAAATTCAATAACTTCCAGTGTTCATATTGATAAGCAACATGTTCATGTTACTATAATATTTATCGTAACATGTAAATCTACAATTATAGATTTATATGTAACATTCTACTGTGAGTTCCTTCCCTGAGAAATGCCAGCATAACTAACTATATTTTATTAATGTCACATGCTATACTCCCAAATGTAAGGATATGGATCCTTTTTTAATGTGGGCTGTTTATTCTTAACATCAAATTTCTGTGATGTAACGTGAGGGCTACTAGCATAGGTGTGTAAAGTGTAAAGAAGAGCATATATAGTTTATAAAATGAAGAGTATGCTTTTCTTCAGGGGTATAGTTAAGAAAGGATTTTTAAATAGCAAGAATCTCAGTACTAAATGCAGCCAGAGTGAAGTTAAAGTTGTGAGGTGCTAAAATTCCTGTGTCTGGTGAATATGGAAAATTAGGAACGTCAAATGAGGCTGAACAACAGCCTCTAGGAGGGACCCATAGCACAAAGATGAAATATAGAAATGTAACTTAAATTTTCTACCTTGCCTAGGACTACAGGAGAGGTGGTTTTCTATTCCAGATACATTACTTGGAAACTTGCCCTGAAGCAGGGGCTTACTGTCTTTCAGAAGGAGAGAAAGGACTTGTGGTTTCTTACATAAAAATTAACTATCCTATCTGCTCCAATTCAAATTTTCCTACTTCCATTCTTTCTTCCCTTTTTTGACAACATTTTCTCCTAATGTGTCCTAATCACCAGGTAAATGTGAGAGGTATGCTTTTGTGGAAGTCGTGCCATCATGCCAAAATAATTTAGTGTAATGAAAGCCAAAGAGATAGTATAATAAAGAGGAACAGGGCTGTTGACTCACAGCAGCCCTGTCTTCATGATTCAAAGCTCTGTCTCTCCTTGGAGATAGGATTCTTAACCTGTTTTTCTCATTAGGGATATTTTTTCATCTAATTTCATCCAATTAGCAATTTTTCATGGTCAATAGTTCTTAGCCTGTTCCTCTAAAGTCAGTAGTTCCTAAGAATTCAAGAACTTTAGGACATTACCTACCCATCCAATTCAAGAAAATATTATTTATCTCTGAATTAGAAATGTCATAAAATCTGCATATGTTAATCTTTGAGTCTTAGGTCTGGGTGAGGAGTTGAACGTAATAGCAGGAACTAAATTTAATCTGCTAATAATTGTTGTTGGGAATGCATTTCATCCTCCAGTCTCTGAAACAAAGGGAAACGCATCAACAGAAAATAAATTTCAGTATATTTTTTGTCACTTAATGTTGGGATTTCTCTCCAGGTTCTGTTCATTCCCTCAGCAGCACACATATTTCCCAAAAGATTTTCACTGATAGAATTAAATTAATCCAGCTGTGCCCCAAGACTTTCAGACAAAAAGGTAGGAACTACAATGTGTTTTTAAAATTAAGAAACATTTATAAAAATCCTTATTTCTTAAAGATTTTGTTCCTTTAGGGTCAGCCTTCCCTTATGATCCCAGTCATGGGAAAATTTTGGACAAGGCTGATCTGCTTTTAAGTTTGGAATAGAAATTTAGGCTTCTGTTGCCAAAAAAGTGCATCAGAGCATCTCTCTGGGCACCCTTTCCTGCCAGTCAGCTTAAGAGTTACAGTACAATACCTGAGACTTGGCACCTGACTAAGCATATCCTACAAACCAGACAGAAAATGAACTAAATGCCTGGTGTCAACCTATCTTGGGGTGTCCCTGGTCTCAGAATAACACCAATGCATGTATTTTGGTTTCAGCAACAAAAGGGAAGAGCTGTCATTGCATGTTCTATGACAGTTTTCTGGGAAGCTCTAGACTGTATTTTTATGCCAAAGATGATGCCAAATAATCTGCTTTTCTGTCCCCCAAAAGCTAAATAGGAAAAAAAAAAAATCACCATTTTCTACATGTCAACAAAATGAAAATAATTATCTTACAACTTTTATATTGCAACAATATGATCATGCTTCATTCAGCTTGCAGAACCCAAATGTAATTTCTCCTGCCCTTATGCACCTACGGATGTTTTTTTGTGTCTTGTGACTTTCTGTATAGACATAATTCTAGGTGATTGGCGTAATTTTTTAGCTCTGTAGGGCTAGAGTAAATTAATTAATTGATTAGGTCCATCTGTTTCACCCTTACAACTACTTTCATTCATAATTTAGTTATGGTATATATATTTAGCAGTCTTTTACCCTAATATCACTCTTAAAAAAAAGCGACAGATTTGCATATTCATTTAGAATAACATAACCTGGATAGTTTAGAGCTTAGATTGATTAATTAATTACCTTAGAACAGGTAAAATCAAATAATTTCACCCACATAGGATAATTTACTCTGGGCTGCTTTCTCCCAAAGTTTTTTTCTCAACTTAAACTTTTATCTTGAAGTACAAGACAGAATATTTCATTCTCATATTCCCACCCCCCAGCCCCCCCCATTTTATTATATATAAACAAAATCCCTCTGTTGGTAGACATTTTTCCAATGAAACTCACTGCAAGATCAGATGTTCTGCAAATTGGATGTCCTAGTCAAGTCTTCAGCATCACAGTATTACCTTCTCATGCTGCCAGCATAAAGTGTTAAAGTATTTTAGGACCAAAAGTAGTACTGTTGAGCCATTGTTACCAATTCTATTAGGTCTCATAGGCTTATGGGATAAGAATGCAATAATCAGATGATGAATTTAGCTGCAAGAAAAAAAAACCAACAACTGTTGAGCAAGTTTGTTTCTCTTTTCTCCAAATTTCAAGTTCATGGCCAGCCTACTGATAAGACAGAGCAAGATGAAAATGCTACTGCAGTTCTTCTTGTGTATGTAGCATGTGAAGCCAAAACCTGGGGATCATCAGCAGTGTTAGGGCAAAAGTCCTATTGCAGTCCAGACACAGGTTGCTGATATGGAACTTAGTTTTAAAAAAAAAATCATCTAATTATTTGTAGGTGATTTGTATCTGTATATTTTACCAACAGATGGCAAAAATTTCTAACAGAAGTTTAAGAAACTGTCCAGCTGTGATTTATTCTAAATTACTGAGTAGCATGGAAGGAGATGGCACTGCAAGTATTTGTAACTGGGTGGAAGCAAAATCTTAATCCTGTAGGAATTCATTTCACAATTTCTAAACTTTTTGCTAAGGATGAGTGTCTCAGGTTAGTGCAGTGGTGTTTTGGAAGCTGGGAGGGGGGTGAACAGTCGTGGCTCCTGTGAGAAGCTGCTGAAAGCTCCCCTGTTTCCAAATCTGGCCCTGCCTCTGGCCAATGCTGAGCAGATATGGGGAAATGGATGTGCCTCTGCGAGTAACTTTTGAAGAAGGGGAAAACAAAACTGCAGAAATATAGAAAAAAGCTGCAGAGCAGAGGAAAAGAGAATGAGTGCAAGTAATGCCAGAGCAAAGACACCAAGGTCAGTGAAGGAGGGGGAGATGGTGCCTGAGCAGAGATTTCCCTGCAGCCCATGGTGAGATGGCAGCTGTGCCCCTGCAGCCCAGGGAAGTAGCCTCTGAAGTGTCAGAGGTGGGCAGACATGGAGCTACAGCCTGTGCAGGATCATGGAGAGGGGCAGATGTGGATCTGCAGCCCTGGAGGACCCCGTGCCAGGGGAGGTGACTGTTCCCGAAGCAGCCGTGACTCTGTGTGCAGCCCAGGCTGGAGCAGTCTGTGCCTGAGGGACTGCACCTGTGGGAGGGACTCATGTCCCAGGGGTTCCTGAAGGACTCTGCCATGAGAGGGATCCTGTGTTGGAGCAGGGGAAGGCTGTGAGGAGTCCTCATCCTGAGGAGGAAGGAGCGGCAGAAACACCGTGTGGGGAACTGACCCTAAACCCCCCCTGCCCCTCCCTGTGCCCTGAGGGGGAGGCAGCAGGGAAGCGATCCGGGCCCGGGAAGAAGGGAGGGATATGGGATCTGTATTAAGATCTGGTTGTCTTTTCTCTTTCTCCTTGTAGAGTAAATTAGGTTTTTTTCTTCTCAAATTGAGCCTGTCTGTTTTTTGCAGGTTACCATAATTGGGAACTGAAAACCTCCCTGTCCTTGTCTCGATTCAGGAGCCTTTGGGTGGATTTTCTCCTCCCTGTCCCACAGTGAGTGTGGGGGTGAGTGAGCAGAGGCCTAAGCCATGACAATGAGGCTGAAAGATGTCAATATTTGCATGTAGGAGTCAAGCAAAAATGTGCAAGATGCACAAAGGCAGAACTTGAGTACATGAATATCACATGCAAAGGATATGGCCTGTAACTATTTCAGTTTTGTCAGTTCTGAGTATTTCATTACCACGGAGAACTGAGAAATCTCCACGTCCTTCTTTTCACAGATTAGCTCATTCCCTCTTTGAGTCAAGTCACTTAGAAATAAAATCTAAAATTAAACTGGCATTTGCCTTAATCGTACCGCTAACTGTGCTGCATATTTCATGCCTGTCTTATTTGCTTAATATATTCTTGGAGTCACATTGCATCATATTTTGATTTTAGCACAGTAGGGCCTTATGTGGTTATTTGTATGTCTCAGTTTACAGGAACCTAATAATGGACTGGGACTACCTCTGTGCTATGTGTCCTATAAACAGAGACTGAAATTCCCTTGAAAATCCTATCCCAGAAAGCTCAGCCCAGGTGTAACATGAGAGACTGTGTCACTGTGTCAGTGGGGGCAAAGGGGTGGGGTGGGACAGGACAGAGCCAACAGGTTGTGATGAGAGTAAATAGTTAGACATTCAGGCAGTCTCTCTTGGTACAGAGTTGAACAAATTTATGTTGTATTTTACATAGAGCAAAATAGCAAAAAAACCCCAAACCCCTTAAACAAACCACTTTTAGAAAAAAATCTTATTTTGTCATAGGTGAATGAAGGGGCCTTTTTATGGAGATGGCAGAATCCTCTCAGTGTTTTTTACAGCTCTCCCTTTAGTCGTTGCTTTCGCTTGAGAAAGTAAAGTCAGGCTTAGTTGCAGAATCTTCACAGCTACAAAGATGACAGTTCATCAGAGCCTGATCTTACTCTGTTATTACAATGAGTAATTACTCTCTAATTAGTTGGATTTTCTGACAAATATGTGATGGGAAATCACCATGTGTTATTGGCATCTGAAACAATTTTATCCTTTTAGCTAGAAGGAAGTACCACTGTCAAGTGCATAAGCCTCATTTTCCCACGTTAGCAGTACATGGTAGGAACTGAGTAATTTCCATTCCAAGGTGCAAATTTGCTTGTGTGTGAAGAAAGCTGTTTATCACATTTGTGTAGCGATTGAAGGCCTAGTCAGAAAAAGACGGTGATATTTCTAGACTCCCTTTTCTGCTGTTCTTGCCAATAATTAATAGCATAGCCCTTTAAGAATTTGTACATGTATCAAGTTACTGAGAGTGTGATTTTTCAAAAATGCCCAATTCACCTCTGCTGTCATCACAATTAGTGGGAAGCTCGTTACTGGGAGTGATAATACACAAGTCTCTTCATTCCTTACTCCATTGGTTTTCTAGCACATGAACAACACTTCTAGGCCATGTCTTCATTTACTTTCCTTCCTCCCTGTTCTCATTTCTGTTCTAAAATATAGATATAGGCAGCCTCCTCCTCAGTGATCACTCGGGATATTTTTAATGAGATCTTCATCTTGTCATCTCTCCTGTGTGACCTTTGTCACTGTGCAGTGGGATGTCACCAGTTCTGCTGTGTACAGATCTTCTGCAAGAAGAGATAGAAGCCCTCTATTTTTTTGTGCATGTTTTTATTGAGACTTTGGTAGGATGAGATTGTAGAGGAAAAAAAAAACCAAAACAGCAGTGAAGCCTAACACATAGGCTTGGTGAAGCTTTTATGTTTTTTGTTTCTGAGGACAGATTTTAGCATAGAAGGTGGTTGTGATTTTCAAGCAATAGAAATGGAGAAGAAAGGTTTACTCACTTGGAGAGTCCTGGATTCAAATCACATTGATGCAGTATGGAGCTCATTAGAAGATTTGAGCACAAGACATATTGTAAACATATTTAATTGCAGGATGGCGGAATCACTGTGGAGAATCCTTTTTTACAGAGCTTGTTTCTTCTGTCTAGATTGAATCCTCTGCTGGAATTATTTACACAGAGACTCATTTAGTATAAGCAATACAAAGGCTTTCCAGAGAAGTTCCTTTAATATAGAAGTTCCCTTCAAACACTTCATGAAAGCAGCTTAACCTCTTACTGCTACCAGTGTGTGACATTAATAAAAAAACTTTGTTAGTTCATTTTTTGAAAATCACTTCAGAAAAATGTGCATTAGAATTCCTGTGGGTGTACGTCTTGGCACAGCCTGATGAAGTGCAGTGTGGTCTGAAAAGTCGTGTAATGTAAGAAGCTATATTTGTAAAAAGACAGGTAGGAATCAAACATAGCTGATAGAGTAGGCACAGAGTGTAAGTAGAAATGTGATGACCATTCTCAGCAGTAGCCCTGCTCACCTTATTGTCGGTCACGTGGCTGTCATCCTGTGGCATCCAAACCTCTTTTCAGAAAATACTTCTCATGAAGCAAGGGAATTCTCCCTTCTCTTAAAATAGCTTGCACTATAGTATGTAAGAGAGAATTTTGCACACCTGCAGTTATTTTGACTCCCAGAATAGCGTGGGCTTGATGAGCTAATTAATCTTGAGTGTATAGGAGGGCAACCTCCGTCCAAAGGAGGGCAACCAAGCTGGTGAAGGGACTCGAGCACAGATCCTATGAGGAGAGGCTGAGGGAGCTGGGGCTGTTCAGCCTGGAGAAGAGGAGGCTCAGGGGAGACCTCATCACTCTCTACAACTCCCTGAAAGGAGGGTGTAGCCAGGGGGGGGTTGGTCTCTTTTCCCAGGCAACTATCAGCAAGACAAGAGGACATGGTCTCAAGTTGTGCCAGGGGAGGTTTAGGTTAGATATTAGAAAGAATTTCTTCACCGAGAGGGTGATCAGGCATTGGAATGGGGTGCCCAGGGAAGTGGTGGATTCTCTGTCCCTGGAGATATTTAAAAAGAGACTGGATGTGGCACTCAGTGCCATGGTCTGGTAACCGCAGCGGCAGTGGATCAAGGGTTGGACTTGATGATCTCTGAGGTCCCTTCCAACCCAGACAGTTCTATGATTCTGTGATTCTGTAGTTATCCACCTCATGATACTGACATATCTGCATGGGGATAGCAGAAATGACACAAGGACCTGTGGAACCACACCTGTCTTCTGGTGTGGTAAGTGAAGTATCCTTGGTGATTTTAAAGCTCACGAGATGCAGTTAAGCAAAAGAATTGCTTACCTGTGACTAAACAGGTAATAAGGGCCCAGTTTGCTTTCCTGAATGTAGATACCTAGTGCTGTTGTCAGATGCTTTAGGTTACTTGAGGCATCCACAGAGAGTAAAAGATAGTACAGCATTATGTGTTACATCTAATAGCCCTCTCCAGGTGGCACATGTTCTTCTGGAGCTGAGTGTAGAGGTCAGGTGAGATATTGTATATTAAATGGCAACAGGTATCTGCGTGTAAGATAGCACACAGATAAGATAACACACTAAATCAAGGCCAAAGGTGTACAGTTAAGGCAGAAAAACTAAAATTAGGTGATCCTGTTTGGATATCTACAGAGTTCAGTCCACAAAAGGCCTGTAAACTCCTACTGTAACTAACACACTTAGTAGAGCTTTAATACAATCATTAAATTTTGGTAAGTGATTCAGCTCACATTAAGTAGATTAGGGCTTGAATCAGTTACCTGAGCATAATAATATAGTGTCATTTAGGATATTAAAGGGTGCCCAAGACATCTTCCTTTGGCTGGTAGGGTGTGTCTACATTAGCATTTTAGAACTAAACTAAACTAAACTAAACACAACTAAAAATGTGTTTCTGAGCTGAGTCCCTTACCAGCTCTGTGACTTGTGTGTTGATGCACACTGCAGTGTTCTTAAGCATGGAAAGGGGATTTCTTTCAGCTGCAACTAAACCAACAGATGTGATCCAGGAGTTTACCTGAAGTGCTCAGTGACTCAGATGTATTCAGTACATTGGGCTACAGTGGAGCTGGTTGGTGTATGTTGCCAAATAGGGACAGTGGGAACACTGTCCTCAGCACCATTTCCTTCTGCTTGTACTGCATGGCACGACTTGCCCATGCATGCTTTCTGCAGCTGTGTAAGATTTAAAAGAGTTGGATGGTCTGGTGATTGATTTCAAATGGGTTTAGGCAGTGCAGGTGGGTGAGATAATCCCATCTCCTCTAGCAGTTTAGACATCTCCCTCACCTGCACAGACAATTACATTTAGGTGTCCTGTCCTAGAGGTGAATCCCACTGCAATTTTCTTTGTCTTCTTCAAACTGTTACAAAACAAGGATATTAATAAACAGTAAATTCTTCACTATGAGAGTGGTGAGGCACTGGCACAGGTTGGCCAGGGAAGTTGTGGCTGCTCCATCCCTGGAAGTGTTGAAGGCCAGGTTGGATGGGGCTTTGAGCAATCCAGTCTAGAGGAAGGTGTCCCTGCCCGTGCAGAGGGGTTGGAACTAGGTGATCTTAAAGATTCTTAAAGTGCATGTTTAACCTGGTGCATCAATCCTCTGCAAAAGCATTTTATATTTTAAGCTTCTCTCATTGCTAGAATGGTATTTGGGAGGAGCCTCCTCCAGACTGGATTTTACCTAGGAGAGAGATGTCAGATGAACATAAATGGCCCAACCAAGCCTCATTTGTATCAAATCTGTTGCTTTAGGGAAGGCTTTTTATATACCCCAGCTTCCCTGGAAATCAGTTTCCCTGGAAATAATAAAAATTGCATTGTCTTCTTTGTACAGTACATTAACATTGTATTACCTCTGATATTTTCAGGATACCAGAATGTTTGTTAAACAAAAATGATAGTGCTGTGGTTCTTCTTTCTGTATCATCCCTTAGTATGATCAATATGATGTGCTTCAGCTCATCACTTTTTGTCCCAAGTCATTAGGTTTTCAAAAATGCATTGATACTGTGAGTGATATTTTTTTCTCACTTTTTTAGTGTGTGCAATTTTAATAGACATGGGCTTTTTCTTTTTTGGCTATTGCCCTTTAGCATCCATCTTAAAGGAATCACCATAGGCTTTTCTGTCTCTCTTCTAATCTGCGCAACAAAAAGATTCTTACTGCAAAGTTTTGAGGGATTTTCAGTTTCTCCTTTTCTTTAATAATAAGTTTATATAAAATCAATTACAGAAATTTATCATTGTGGATGGATGCCTTCTTTTTAGGCCTATGGCTTGTTTTTCTGATTATAGCATTACCATGCAGATGTTTTTTTCTGCCTTGAGGCATTAGTTCAGACTTTTTTATAGAGACACTTAGGATGTGGAAAAAAAATATGGTTTTCTGGTACTTAGCATTTAAAAAACAAAAAATATGGTTGCGTCAGTACTTACTGCATAGGCTAAATTAATGTCCATACTGCATCACAGAGAGATGAGCTTAAAAAAAATCCTTCTGTGGCAACTGCCACTAATATGGATAACTGTCTCTGAACGTGACTGTAGGGTTTATGGTTAGTGGAGAATATCTGTGGAGGAGGGAGAGGCAAGTCTGCCTTAAATGGAGAGGTGGAGGCAAGACGAGGATGATGATTTAAGATCCAGCTGCAGTAAATAAGCCTCTTTGTAGAGAAGCATTGGGCCAGTTCATCAAATGGTTTAAAAAATATCACATCTGTTTTTTTCTTGAGCAAGGAAGGAACACAGAAATTTGCATCCAGGCTGTGATGTGCAAGATCAGATGCCCATGGGATACTTTCTTTGGTAAGTACCTCACAGAACCTGAAAGCTGGCATTAACAAACTTTCTTTAAAGGCAGCCTATCTAGTGATTGTGCAAGTCTCATAGTAGATTCCAGGATGGAGGCTGATAACTTGAGCCTTCTTGAAGTTTCCTGCATCTAGAAATGGTCTTTAGAAGAGAACTAATGATGAGGAATTTTGGGTCAGCAGCATAAAACCCTGAATTCATCTGGGTGGAATTAGGGCCTTCAAAGGCTGAATGTCCAACAAAAGAGAAAGAGCTGCAGTGGTGGAGATGACTCCATGGTGCTGTTGTGCTCCATTCAGGACCTGGATCAGAACCAAACTTTAAGCAAGGTTCTAAACACCAGAATGTACTGTAGGAGATGGTTGTACATACCCAAACCTCCTCAAGCTCCTGTTAAGTACTGCTGCAATGCCTGTATCAGATTAGGACAGAGTAAGATGGAAAGGAAGAAGTCACATAGACTGAAACACATCTTGATATACAGGATGCTTGTATTTTTCATCCCTCTTTCTGAGTTTTGGAAAAAATATCAGACCTGAGCAGGCAGGCACTAGCTGCAGCTGTTCCCAGAAAAGAAAAGAAAAAAAACAAAAAAACAAAAAAACCTGCTTGGAAACTGGAAGGAGAAACTTAACATAAAATTATGTATGTGCTGTTGGCTTGCTCATTTATCCACTATGGTGATAATTACATCACCAAAGTATTTAACAGACTTTTAAAAGTCTGTGTTTGATTTTCATACTTTTGTTAGCTACTCAGTTTTACACCATAAGATATCACTGGATTGAACATATTGATTGCTCCTCCTAAGCAGCTGTTTCAAATGCATCAGAATTCCTTCTCCTGGGTTTTTCAGATTAATACTGGCTCTAATCAACTGAAATAAATTCATTCTATATTACTTCAGACTTCGTCTTCATTAATCCAATACTTCTATAAAGAAACCAAACAGTTTCAATTATGTTATTCAGAAATTTCACCAAACTATTTCTAAAAAACAATTGCCATGGTAGGAAATGGAATACAGTATTTCCAAACCAAAGCACAAATGGTACAAATAACATTACAGAAACTCTTTAATTGATTAATACAGAATACTGAAGCTATTGTCTGCTACTCTGCAGTTAGATTATTTAGTGATGTGCATTTACAAAGCACCAAGAGCTAGCGTCACTCTGCTGGTATGTTGTTTGACTGTGGCACAGCTCCTTTTCCTAATTAATTAAAATTGTTGAGGGACAATATATTGCTTCAGCCAAGAATTTTCCCAAAGAAAGGACTTAATTTTTTTCTCTAATCTGCAAGTAAGTTTTCACGGAAATTATTTTAAAATGGGCGTAGTACTAAGTAAATGTGTGTTTAACCAAATTTTTGCCTAACAATTTGAAAAAAAGAATCTGTTTATTGCATGGCATAACTCTGTATTATATTGCATAGAATCTAAATGGCAAAGGTGAGAGCTGTATCATCTAGCAGCCTGTAAATATGGTACCAACTTTTCCTATTATTATTTTCTCATTTTCTTAGACAATAAAGCCAATGTATAGTAATGAAATGTAAATTTTTTAAAGAATTATTTTGAAAAAAATTATCCCAATTTAGAGATGCTAAATGAATTGTTTAACTATTGTCCTTTTGAAATCAGGCAGCATTCTCTTTGCTGCAATGTAGTGCTGCCAGCAGGCTGAGAGAGGTTATCAGCACTGCTGAGACCACACCTTGGGTACCGTGTCTGGTTTGGAGCTCCCCAGTACGAGAGAGGTACAGACATATTGTAGAGTCCTTTGAAGAAGATGAAGGGACTGGAGCATCTCTCACATGAGGAAAGTCTGAGAGACCTGGGATTGTTCAGCCTGGAAAAGAGAAGGCTCAGGAGGTTGCTCAATGAGCATTCAGCCAGGCTCTTTTCAGTGGTGCCCAGTGACAGGACCAGAGGCGATGAGCACAGGCTGAATGAAACACTGAAGGTTCCTTCTGAACATCAGAAAACCCTTTTTTAGTGTGAGGGAACCAATCCTTGGCATAGGTTGTCTAGGGAGATTGTGGAGCCTCCATCCCTGGAGATACTAAAAAGCCTTTTGGGCACGGTCCTGGGCAGCCAGGTCTGAGTGACCCTGCTTGATGAGGGAGGTTGGACTAGATAGCCTCCAGAGGTCCCTCTTAGACTCAGCCATTCTGTGATTCTATGTAATTTTTTTGTTTGCTTTTTTTTTTTTCCAAGTTTCCAGGCCACAACTGGAAATTATAGCAAAATGATCCCTCAGGGAGGTAATGCTTACCAGCTAACTGCAAAGCTGAACAAGTTCAAATAGGAATTTCCTGTTTAAGCTCTAATCTACCTGAATAAAGGTGTGTGATGTTTTCACAGCATGTTGCCTCCAAGTACTTGCACAGCATCCTGAAGCCCTTTGAGGGGACTGACCTTGGGATGTGTGATCTGCAGTTTCATCACTGTATTGTGCACAAGAAAGACACAGCTACCTTCTGCCTTCAGGTTTAGGTCTCACAGGGGGAAGTGCCCCCATGGTACTATCACCAAGCAGGGCATCTCTTAGACATTACCTATCATCTGGCAGAACTTCTTGCCTATCAAGCTGTCTGTTGTAAACCCTGTTTTTGGAACCTTTCTCTCCCTTATTTACAGAATGTAGTTGCTCATTTTAGCACTGAAGAACCCTAGAACAGGATACCTGATTTTATATGCATTAGTCCCTCAAAATTCAGGACAAGACTTTAAAGAAATTGAAAATATGTAATATGTCTATGGTGTGTGGATACACATATCTATGTACATACATGTAAAGCATAAACTTGAATTATGATCTGTATAAATGTCAATATTTTATACTGTTTAGCATGCCTTTATAACCATGTTAATGCATAAAGAATTAATATAAATTTTTGAAATTTTTCCTCTACATTATCACTTTCAAAATTCAGTATGTGTAAGAGGACAATTTTGTTACTGTCTATCTCATATTTTACACTGCAAAAATCTCATGCAAAACATTCTTATGGGCATGTTTTTATTAAACATGAAATATAATGCATCCATCAATATTTTCAGCAGTTCTTAGATCAAATTTTGTATTTTTCCATATAAATTAAAAAAGTTGACTATTTAAACTACATTCATACATAGGCTACAGAACATTTTTCAAAATGGAGACTATAGCCCTAAATTTGCACAAATTACAGTATATTTTAGCCTTTTATTTGATGTGTCAAAATTCAATGAACAATATGATTTCTGAAAGAAGAAAGATAAAACAAGAAAAGATAAACCTTCATAAAGGAGTAAGGCCACTGTGGCTAACTCTGTGTTACCAGAGTCAATACAGTAGTCACTTTCAACTTCCCAGTTGTCTTGAGGTTTGAAGTTGGTTCCACTAAGGCAAACATGTTTTTTGGATGTCCAGATGTCTTAACTTCAAGATCAGTTCTTTTGAATGGACTTCTCAGATCCCCTTACTTCAGAGCCAGGTCCCTCATAGCATCAGACACCTCTGTTGTGACTTGTGCTGCAGTGCTGGCTGGTAGGATGTTCAGGTAGATATCGTACTGTTGGTCCATGCCAAGGTAACTGTCACTCATGAGATACAACGTGTAGATACACCTAAAACAAACAGCAGAATCATCAGTTCAGTAATTAGGTCTTGATTATTTGGAAAGGATGATCATTAGGAGAACGTAATACATACTTTCCAGGAGTTTCTGGAGTATAAAAAGCAACAGAAACAGTATTTCGATTCCTGACATATCCCGTTCTCTTCAAGGCGATGAGTTCTTTTTTATCGACTTCTCCCAATATCAAAAACCATCCTTCATCTTTAACTTTGGGGAATCGAGGAGCCACTGCTTTGCTGTCTTGCCTTCCCTGTTGGAGAAAAGAAACAGTTTGGTAGAACTGAAAATCCTCTTTCCAAAATGCTGTTCTTCCTTGAATGAAAAACACCTCAAAAAACCCACATTGTTGTGAATTTTTGCCTGAGACAATTATTTAGCCAGACTAAAATATGAATATTATTTCTTTCTAGATGAAGGTTTTTTTGAAGAAAAAAAAAATAATCACAGTCCACAGAATAAACCCCAGAATTTGAGGTACTATTCCACTTGTTTTATAAGCTATTAAAAGCTGAAAGGAAATGCTATTCCCTTTTATAATTTCATCTAATGTATTCCAAATTCCTCTGCAGAAGGGTTAACTGTAAACCTTGTGTCTTTAACTAATGCCAAGCAATATTGTTCAAGATTAAGATAAAGACAACAACAGCACTCAAAGTCTTTATTTGAGGTTGATGCAGCAAAAGGAAAGATTATTTTAGTTATTCTTTAAGACAGTGAATTTACTGCTGAAAGCTGAAGAAATAATGATGGAGGCTCAATCAGCATTTGTTTTGTGTTCCCAAGATGGAAAGGTTTTACTGAAGATTCATACAGAAGAAAAAACACTATCATAGTAATGAAGCTTTAGCAACAGTTTGATCCAGACATTTTTGACAAAAGAGGGATCAAATTTTAGGACAGGTTTAGAAAACAGTGATCGCTGGATGAAATGCTCTTGCTCCCTTCTTTTCCATGGCTTCTGGCTAAGAAGTCTGTCAGTAACTGTCACAGCAAATAGAATGACTTACTGAGGAGATTTGACCCTTTCTCCTTCTCACAAATGAGACAGTCTCCCCTTGAAGCTATGGTGAAACTGCTGTAGCCAGGGTAAGAAGTCTTTTGAGAAAGAGTACTTTTCAAAAATAATTCTTTAACTAATGTAAGTTAACTTCAGGATTTACAACAGAATATATGTACCTCTGTTAATATTTTTATCCAAACGAGAGTCTCAGAACTAACACCTAAAACTGTTATCTGCTTGCATCTTGCACTCTTCTTCACTTCTGAAGATCTGAAGAAAAATGCTGGTAATTACCATTCTTAGTTGTTTGAAATGTTAGAGAAATTAATTAGGAAAATCATAATCATGATTTGATTTGGTGGTCCACTCATGGTATGCAAATGACAAAAGGTGCAGCTGTTATCAGCAGTGCCTGATTTGAATGCAGGAGGCATGGTCTTAAATCTGCTGAGAGCAGAAAAACATGTACAGTGAGTTACAGCAGCTAGAAACCTGTGCAGCTGCTGGTGTTTCTGGCTTGGCACATGAAGACAGGCCCAGTAAGGTGACTAAAGAGGAAATGGGATGTGCTTTAACTGGGCAAAGGGTGGGACTGAAATTTGAGTCTGGAAAAGAGTTGTATGTAGAAGTTTTTCTTGGAGCTGTTAAAAAAAGCTTCACATGCAAAATATGAGAAAAACATCCCCAAGAAAAGGCCTGAGGATGTGTTACAAGTAAACACAGATACGAGTCTGGTGTCCACTTTGTTGGTACATGGGACTATTAATGGGGAAGCTTATCAACTGGTCTGGGGAAGTGGGATATGCAAGTGTATGAGTAGTAGGAGTTTGGGGATGGTGAATACTTATGTACTTGCCTGTGAAGAAGTCATCATCTCTACTGTCACTCCTTATAGCACCCAAGCAAATGAACTTTGTTTCTCGTTTGTAAAAATAATGAGAGAGTTTTTTCAGTGGTCTTGAATTCATCTAGGATTTTACCTTAAGAGTCTGAGCATTTGTTTCATTACAAACACAGAAAAGACTTTGAAAGTGCTTATAACGTTTTAAAACATAAAAAACCCTGTTATGCTGCCTAAAACATTATTGATAACATAAAGGGATGAGTGGAAACTTGTGCACTTGGAAAGGAAATTATAAAGTAACCTACCTGATACCCCATCTGGATTCTCTGCAGGTTTATTTGGAGCACATACTCTTGATCAGCATGTAATTTGATCCATCTTTTGTCATCTCGCGTGTCAGTTGACAAAGAAGGAACAGGCACTTCGTTCTGTGGCTGAGCTGGGTCATCCCAACAGCCCTTAATGCTCAGGCTGACGTTTAGAATTGGCAAACGGCACAAGAAATTCCAAGCCTGCAGAAAAAAATAGATCCCTGTGGATTACAAGACAATCTATACAACTCCGACCATTGTCACTATAACAATAACAATTCAATGCGCAGTCCACATATGTGTTCTGTATTAGTGATAGTTTATTATGTATTAGAATACCATATATAATCGTAAGAATTTCAATCATAAGCATAAAATACTTTTCATTAACCTCTTACTCTACTTTCTTCTAAGCAAATAAAACAAATGTGAAACTCCTCAGTCATGTTATGCACGCCTCATGAAGATTACTGATGTCTGAACACAGGAAAAATTCCTTACCTCTTCCGATTAAAGTATTTTTTCTCTATAAGCCACTTAAAAACTAGTATAATTAAGTTTTAAATTAAATTTCCTTAGCATAATCCATAAAGAACAAGTCACTGCAGTGCTAATTAGCAATGGGCAAACCTCAGAGAGTTCAGAGGATCAGTTCAGATAATTAACCAGAAGTTCAACTGCATATCCAAAGTTATCCCAAAGTTTTTTTTTAAGGTTTTCTTGCATCAGTCTTCATGCAGGCTCCTTGCTATCCTCCTGAGGAAACTTAAAGCTCTATGGTTTCT
The DNA here is from genome assembly GCA_038090715.1 of Florisuga fusca. Lineage (NCBI taxonomy): Eukaryota > Metazoa > Chordata > Aves > Apodiformes > Trochilidae > Florisuga > Florisuga fusca. Next base: position 58,209,573 of record JAAWXA010000001.1, on the reverse strand, counting down.
CGTGAGATGCAAGAGACCCTCAACTTTCATCCTTGTACAGGGAACTGTTAGAGGCACAGAATTTGTGCAGCTGAACATGATACTCTCTTCAACCTTTAAGGGGCAGCCTGAAAATATAGCCCTTGTATAGCTCTCATTTTGGTCTCCATCAGACAAGGAGATGCAGCTCTGAGAAGCTGTGGCAAAAATGGAGGAGAATAATGCAGGGTTTCATTTAGTAAAAAGAAAATCGGAATGTTCACTCCATGAAATTTGCTCAGAAGAAGCAATGGAAAAATGGGCTGTGGAATGGAGGCAGTGATTTGTGGCCTCACTGTGGCTGAAAAAGATAGATGAGACTGGCACAGGAAGAAAAACAAATGAAAAACCAAGAACCACCCTCTGCCCTGCCCTCCTTCCCTTCCTCCCCAGAACAAAACAGGAATCAGTGCTGCAGCCATGTATTGAACCAACACACAGGAAAAGCTAGAGGGTGGGAAGGAGAGGAAAAAAGAAGAGTACTGATCTTGGTAAAGAGTCAGCAGATGTCAAAATGAGAACTTGTGGGAATGAAGAGGGTAGCCATAGTTGCATGGGCAATACTGGCAGGGAACAGAAATGTTGTATCTGGAAAAAGAATAAAGTATATTTTATTTTTTAAGTATTGCTTTGACCATATTGTGTTTAACAAAATAATTTTCATTTATATTGTGCTCGATGTGACTGATGACTTTTTCTTTGCTGGAAGGCATACAGGTTTAGTAAAAGCTCAGTGTACTTTCTGAAGACATCATTGCCACGACCCATGGTGACAATTATGTTCTATGCTAATAGACAGTTAGGGCTCCAGCAGCCAGGGTAAGCAGACCCAAGATCGCACTGCTGTAGGAAAACGTGGTGCAATCCCTCTCCAATACTTCTCACCATCTAGCTGTCCCTGCCTCCACTGCAAAGGCATTGGCACCACCATGCTGTGACTGTGCAGCGAGATGGATTGGCTTGCTAATCATTTTGGTGACAGTGTGAACTTAGATCAGCTTAAAGCTGATTGTAGAGCGTATTCTCTAATCCTGTCAGTAATCTGAATAAGCATGAACCTTCAGTGCCACTGAAAGGAGAGGTCCAGCCTCCTCCCCTGCTGGCACAAGCATTCACATAGCCACTTGGCTACGGGCCATTTTGACTGCCAGTGAGAGGGCTGATACGCTCCCTCCTCCCCTCCTCCCCAGATGCTTCTTTCCACCTCCTCGCCCCAACCAGCCAGAGGGTTTGTGCAGCTGTGCAGTCAGCTGGGTCAGGAGAGGTGAAAATGGCACAGAGAGGGCAGGACTGCCCATTTCAGCTGCAGAGCAGACTGATGCGGGATTAAAATGGCTGCATTACCCCAGCCTGGCTGAACTAAATGAGAAAACTGATTTAGGCTAAAACTAATCTCTCTCTCCCTTCGCTCTTCTGTGTGCTGCAGGAACAGCTGTGCCTGTTCAATGGGGAAGGTGGGGAGGGAGGGCCAGCTGTGAGCACTCAGGAACTGCAGTGCAAAAGCAGGGGACACAGATGAGTTGCACCGATGTTCTTAATTGTGCCTGAGCTAAGAAAGGACAGAAACATTATAACAGAAAATAACAGCTAGAAAGTTAGGGGAAAATTTATCGCTCTTGGTCCCAACTCTGAAAGGGAAAAGGGGGGGAGAGAGGGGAGGGAGGAGAAAGAGAAAAAACACCACAGACATTCTTAGTTAATTAGTTCTTGCCAGGATTTTGCTACATTTGACACACAAGACACTACTAAAATCACCTGCAGCAGATCACACTGGATAAGACAACTCGAGGAATAACACCTTAACAGGCAAATGATTTTCTGTTTAATGTAAAGATTTTTAAGACAAAGCTTACTGTGGGAACTGTACAGACATATTCTGTGAGACTCTCCATGCCCAGTAGAGGCATTCAAATAAATACCAATTCAGTGATCACCCCTCTGGTTACACTTTAGCTGTCGTTTACCTGGAAAAAATTTATGTGTACTATCTTAGAGGACCTGTCACAAATATGGTAGAACAAGCTTAGGTTTATAGTGTACAACCCCCACACATTCTATCCTGGCTGTCATGTCCTCATGTAGCAAACAAAACCAAGTAACTCTGAGTAGCTTTCTCAGAGAAGAAAGGGTTGTAATATGTCGTTCCCCAGGCCTTGTGTATTTGAAAACTGAGGGAAAGGTAATATTGCTTGATTGTGGATATATTATGGGCAGCTGCCTTATCATATATGCAATGTGAAGAAACTGAATAAATGCTTTTCTTATGGAGGAAGAAAATCAAGTAGTTGCAGCTGAAAATGAAAAAGAACATTGTAGGAACACAGATATTCCCAGAGTAAAAGCAGCTAATAGTACAGCAGGGATAATATTCTTTTCAATCTTGAGGTTTCTTTTTGCTCTTTAAATAATATAAATATCAGCTTAGTATTTTAAAAGGTGCCTAATGCCTATGTGGCTTAGAAACTGAAAAAGATTTGTTAAAGAAATATGATTCAGAATGAATCACTGTTACAAATATGGAGCTTAGGGCACAGATCAGCTACAGTCTAGATAGCTTTTGAATACAGGAATATAGGAATACAGGCTGTCAGTTTTCAAAGCCCTGCTGACTTTGAATGAGGTTTAGGATTATAACTAACTTTTGGAAAATTAATCTCAGAGTCTTGCTTCACATAGGTATTTCTTAGGTATTTCTTGACAGTTTCACTGTGGGTTGTGTTTTGGTTTTTTTGGGTGGGTTTTTTTTTTTTTTTTTTGTTTGTTTTTTTTTTGCTACACAGGATGGTACAAGCACATATTATCTCATAAAATATCAGCATGCCCAATGTGTACATGCACATATATACTATATATTTATCTACTGAACCCATAGATAGATTCATATCATAATCACATGAGAAATTCTTCATGAACCTTTGATAACATCATTAGCATTTTTGCCAATAAGCTGTCTCCCCAGGACTTAGCCTAATATTCCAAATCCATGAGCAGCTTCAAGAGCTGCTATTTAGAAATTAATTACCAATCTGCTTAGAAGACATTCTCTTTTTTCCAAATGTGAAATTTCTTCCTTTTCCTGTCTGCCTCAATTTATGTAAGGCTCAAGCTGTTTTTAGCACCTTCATGCTAGTAACACACTTAAGACAGGTTTAATATTCTGTGAATGAGAAGTAAAAAGTTTTTCAGGAAAAGAATGTTTTTGGCAATTCAGTGGTGTACTTATCACTTTACTTGACTTTGCTCAGGTCTGGTGCCAGAATGCTGGGCTTGAACTCTGTAATCTTATATTATCTCATTATAGAAAATGTATCATAAAGATGCATTAATTGTTGGAGAATTTTTTTCTTGGTTTCCCCCTTCTAAGGGTGTATTGAAGGACTTTACATACGTGCGCATTCAACAGGCAGTTTCAATTTGAATTTTAACTCTCTACAAGTATTATAATATTTTTTTTTCTGAAAAAAATTGCCATAAAGAATAACAAATGTCGGTATAAATGTCTCACATTTGCAATGACCTGCATAATACAGTCATGGCTCTCCTATACCCAATATGGACATTCCCAACTTGTGGAAATGAAACTTTCTCCATATGTGATGCTACAGCATTAATTTTTTCCCTCTTATGTGCATCTGTATTTACAAACATAGACATATAGAGGCACAGAGTCATTCACAGTGTGAACGTACACACCACATACACACAAGCTATTTTTGAAGAAACTGCTAAGACATTTCAATACCAGCCAAACATATTTATCTGAGGATTAATCTTCATCTATTGAATCAGATGAGAACACTGCCATGCATACAATTATTTAATTAGCAGCCAAATCCTCTGCCAGTCAGCAGCCGTTCCAGGCATACTGATGGGGCAGTAGATGCAAATCTCACAGTAGTACTGCTTTTTCTCATTACTACTGCAATTAGCACTTAAATTGATGCTTTAAACATACTAATTTCTGGAATAATTCAGGATTTGTATGTTACCTGGGATCGCCTCACTGCAGAGCCGACACCAGATTGCTACGCAAATTGAAGCACTTTTGAGCCAAATAACCATCATCATATCAGACAGAGCCAATTTGCATTTGCTTTTAAAGATAACAGAATGGCAATTTATGCAAATAAATTAAGTAAGTTTACTTCTGAGTTCTCCCTGAACTAATTATAACAATGTTCTAATTTTTTATCACATCTGAAAGTTGGACTGAAATCAATGTGTATTATGTTAGAAAGCTGTTGTTAAGCCTTGCTTTGATGTCAATACATTTCCTTAATTCAAAATTTTGATGATAATGTAGTTACAAATGCAGATGTCTGTCAGAGACATTTAAGTACTTTTCTTCTTGTTTGCATACCAGTAAAAGGTTTAACTGAAGCTGAACAGTCAAACACAAGACATATTGCTGTCCTTTAAAATATTCAAATAAAAAGCATCCAAAATATAGCTTTTGAAATTTTCATCTTTCATACGTACTTGAAATCAATAGGCTTAGCACATGAGGAATACTATGGAATATAGCTGCTCTTTTCGGGAAATGGCTTGAGAACCAAACTGGGACAGTATTTTTTCTCCCCCCTATGAAGTGTAAAAAAATTCTGCTTTTTCTGTCTCAAATAGAAAATGAGTGCTGGATCTTTTACTAAGGGTATTGTCAGAAAAAAATGGTGCTTGCCAGACCACTTCAGAATCCAGCTATGATGACATTTGCAATGCATGTATTCCTGGTGGATAGCTGCCTACAAAAAGGTGGATAAAACAGCAGATTGAATGACCTAGAGAAGCATCTTTAGAGCAAAGAGATGAGGTAATAGCAGCCATAAACCAGCCTCTGTTACTGGTTAGCAGGGAATAAGTAAAAATGATACTAAGAAAACAGGCAGGGAGGAACCTTTGCAAAGCTAGCAGTAGCATGAAATTAGAGCAATGAATGTGTTGCACTTTATACAGAGCATCACATGATATTTGCTGAAGGGAAGTGAAGAGAGTATTTCTTTTCCCACCTGCTCTTCCTTTCCAATCACACTGATAATGACCACAGATAGAAAGTATTACCTGTGAAATGTGTGCTGTTTGCAATTCACTGTCCACAATGGAAGCAAAAACATTCTCTCTTCCTTCACAGGCAGCCATTAGTTCGGGAAGACACTCGATAGGTCCTTGGTAACCTCCACGCTCACTCTTCCTTTTGCCTTGGCTCCACTTCCTGATACAGACAGCAAAACATATGCCCAGGGAGGGAAAGCAAACATTTGTTTTCAGTTGTTTTGGTGGTAAAACTTGTTACTGCTTTCTGCTATTAAATGCTGGCCATTTATTTTTAGGTGGCATTAATTACTCCATCATGTAGGTATCTATAGAGCTTACCATTATCTATGACATTAAGATAGATACTAATGTATTTTTATAGTGGATTAAAATAAAGAGATAATTAATATACAGAGTTAGATTTGTTAGGATTTGGAACCCTTCCAGTGATCTCTTATTAATTTGTCTGTAATCATGGTTCTCAGAATAATCTGTGTGGGTTAATTAATCAATGAATATTGAAAACAGGAACAGATACCTCTTTTGGAAAAGCATCACTGTGAAAGAATGAGTTCTGCTTCTGGTGCATTAATGAGCATTCTCAGGTACAACAATGACATTCAAACACAATCAGCTGTCAGAGGTGGAATGAATTTGCAAACCTGCAAATCCTTAGAAGATTTACATACCGAAAAAGATACAGGTGTTGTGGCTCTATATTGGGCAAAGTAAGCAGGGAAGAGTCATGTGCCCATCTACCCTGAACCACCATCTGCACCAGATTGGTTATATTCAGAGCAGTCACCAGCCAGCCATGATGTGCTGCGACATCCAGCATTGCCTAATTAAAGGAGACACAAACATATGAAAAAAGAGAGCGCAAGTATAATTTTGTGCCTGCTTCATACAAGCAAAAATGTTTATTTGTTGTTTAACAAACAGGAATTTCTAGGTCCTCAAGATAGGAATTTATTTCAACCTCTACTGATGGCAGTAGACCCTTTTTGAATTAACACTGAAAAAAGATGCATTAAATCCTCCATCATCATCAACAACTTTTACCATTGCAAAGGTATTTTACAACATGTTTTTGAGGGGGGAGCAGAAGGTAGGATCTTTTCCTTACACATAACCTCTCTTTTACATAATCTAACTCAGAATGGAAGAAATAAATCTCAAAGCATACTGTAAAGGAAGAAGTTAAAATTAAATGCACTATTGGCTTATATTTTGACAGAACTTTGTCAGAAACACAGATTTTTCACAAATGTTTGAACTATTTAAGAACAACAATTGTTCAAAACTAAATACTAAAGCTACCTACAAGTAATAGTTGTTATTCCCCTTTTAACCTAAGGACTTAAAAAAAAAATCTCTTGAATTGGACTAGATAAACCCCCTAAAATTCAGATTAATGAACATTTTTGAGGTTATGTTCAACACTGACACAACTTGACATCTTTAAGGGAGATAACACAATCGGTAATAGTTTACCTAGGGTGAGGAAGAGCATTCAGAACTAACATGGATTTCAGCCTTTGCATGGTAAACAGTTGATTTTCTTAGGAATGAGGGATGCTTGGCTTTCTCTCTTTGGGCATCTCTGTTCTGAAGCCAAAAAACTTTCCCAAAACGTGATAAACAAAATCTTCTATCCAGGTACACGTCACACTTGTCCTGCCTTCCATGTCCAGTGAGTTTCTGTTCCATTTCTACTTACTATGTTTTAGACATAGTAAATATAATGCTAAGTAGTTAGCATATATATACACTCATATATATATGAAACTATATACAGTACTGTATCACTAGCAAAGATCTAATCTGCAAAATTCATTAGGGATTGTGCATTTCAAGTGGCTCTATTGACATGAAAAAAATATTATGCTTGTTTTTTTTCACGACTGAAATTCTGTTTGGTTAGTTGGAAAGAGAATTTTAGAGTTCTTCCAAAGAAGAAGGGATCAAATATGAACTTTTGGTTGCAACATATATATTTTTTAATAGTAAATGCAGTTATTTGAATATGTACTCCTCAGCCTGTCTAGAGTTCTTAAAAACAATTATTACAATTTATAGAAGCATTTCAGTTGGTGATGAAAATTATGCTGTAATATGTTAGTTGTCTTGCTTAATTTGTTGTTTAATATCATTACAATCACAATCAGAGTAATGTGTGGGTCTTGATATTAAAACCCTTTAATTCAATAGTCAGTAATGTGTTTAAAAGTAGTTTGCTATGTAGCGAATTCAGAGGTTGATTAAAATATTAGCAAACTTTTTCTAAGAAAGCAGGAAAAGAATCTGGTATATTGAACAGTTTCAACACTTCTTCAAATACCATCTTCTTGATAATAGGAAAGTTGTTGCTTGATTTTAGGATTAGGGTAAAGATGTTTCTGTAGTTTTTCCTTTTAAAGACAAATTATATTGTTTGATAGTTCCTTAGACAGCAGATACCTGCATAATTTTAACTTATTTTCCAGCCACTAGTGTAATGAGGAGAAGCTGTCTAGGTAAGTCTTTACATTTAATCAAATGTTTTACAGACAAACAAAAGGCAGCATTTACTTAAGGCAAACTAAACAGTGAAATCTTCTTTAAACAAAGGAGTTGTTTACACACGCAGAGCTATTTCAATTAAATTACACTGATTCTGGAGAAATACTGAGTTTAAAGACACAAGTTAGTTTCAATCCTGGCCAGTCACACAGTTTATTTTAGCAGTTTACAATGCAATTTCAACAGGTTTTATTCCAGATCGGGGTGATAAGATCAGTGACACTTAGCAAAATATTTGAAGTGTACCCTGTATTACACAAATGTTGTCTCATTTCTCATGAATTGTGGATAAAGTACCTTGCAGCGAATAAAGATCTAGATTTAGCATTTAACTTGTGTTTTCTGAACAAAGAGCCATAGCACCCTGAAACACCCTAATAGCATTCCTAGTGACCCTGGGAGTAGTACCTCACAGCACAACAGTAATGGTTTTCTTTTTCTGTCTTTTCATTTGCCTTGCCCAAGAGATTTCCAGGTATGATTCTTTTAACCCAACAGAAAATAAAATTATATTGGAAGTCACATTTGAAAGAAGCAGATTCATAGGCTGTAGATTTATGTGTTGGTTCACATGATTTTTAGTAATGCAAAGAGGGAATTGTCTGTCTCTTAAATTTGCAGGGCAAGTTGCTCTTTACCTGCTTCCACATTTTAAAATATCTTGAAGCCTACACATAGGGTACAGTCTGTATCTCTGAGCACATAGCTCAGTCAGTATGTTATCTCTTTCCTTTTCTCCCCTACCAGAGTTTTGTTCTTTCATCTCTGCTAGTCTGACATAGGCATCATGTTCCTCAATGATGAGGCTGCTGTATGTATGTGAAGAATAATGGGTGCCCAGATATCCTGTCTGCTCCTTAAGCAGCAAAAAGAATACAGTAAGTTGTATTTTTAGTCAGCATGAAGAAGTGGTGTTTTCAGAAAATGCTTCTATTACATTCTTTACTTTATTTTCATTTTTTTTTTTTTTTTTTAATTCCCCCTACCCCCACCCCTTTTAACAGAGGTTTGCAAGGGGAAAAGGAAGAGAGAAGATGTAAGAGAAAGATAAATCTAAACCAAGCTGTACACTGAAATTAACTGGAGGATCCTTTCAACCTAGAAAATCTCCTAGAAATTGATAGAGGCCTACAGATAGATATCCCGTAGGGAGTAAGGAAAGCCTGTGTGTGTGAGACTCTGTGTTCCACATTGTTATAATGAATCCACATGGCAAATCCTCTTTTCCTCCTTATTTTCTGCTTCTTCACCCATGGAATTTATTCAGAGCATCTCTATCTGGATGTGAAATCCAAGACATTGTGAAAAGTCAGAACAATGGTAAAGTTGGCTTGTTTCATCTGCTGCCTTGGAAACACGTTTCATTTTCCACTAAGTGTAAAATACACAGATGCTTGATACTTAAATGGGTTATCAAAATTCCTATAAATACTCAGGGTAACAAATTGAGCCATTCTCCTACCACCAAATTAGCTATATATAATGTAGCAACTAAGTAAAGGAAATAATTTTTTTTTTTTTTTTTTTTTTTTTTTTTTTTTTTTTTTTTTTTTTTTTTTTTTTTTTTGTTTGTTTGTTTTTTTTTGTTTTTGGTTTTTTTTTGGTTTTTTTTTGTTTTGTTTTTTTTTGTTTGTTTTTTTTGTTTGTTTGGTTGGTTGGTTTTTTTGTTGGTTTTTGTTTGGTTGGTTTTGGTTTTGGTTTTTGGTTTTTTTTTTTTGTTCTTTGTTTTTTGTTTGTTTTTTTAACTACAAACCGATTTTCTAGCAATTTTTGGCTTCTCAACTTTTAACTCTTATTTGGGAAAGAAGTAATTTATAATTATTTTATAGCTTCTAAGATTGGAACAGATTAAGAATGTTATTCTAAATTGAGAAACGGCGCAATTCCGTTCATGCCAACAAAGAATAATTTCATCATAGAGAAAAAATTATGAGGTCAGTGAGTGCAAGGAGTAAAACAACAAAATTATAAAAATGCTTTTACTTACAGAAAAAACATAAAAATATTATTTGGTAAACCAAGAAATTAAAAAAAAAACCAAACAACAAACCCTAAGCCCACTTCTTTTAAAAATAAAGTAGAAAAGATGGGCTAAATAGATGGAGTAAAGGGATTTGTTGCTTGTTATGATAAAAAATTACATTAGCCATCATCTTATTTCTGCCTCTTTCTGCACTTAGGAGAATAAAAGCAAAGGCCTATACTGACATGGATTTAATGACAGAATGAGGCATTAGCTTTTAAGCCTTCAAGTGTCATTCTTGGATAACCACAAAGTAATAAAAGCAATTAGTGACACATCCTTTAACAATGTTTCTGTCATTATCAAAAATAGCTTGGCTTGTACCAGCGCAGGAAGCAACAAAATATAAACCATGGTAGGGGTAGGACACAAAAAGCTGCAGCTAAATAACTGATTTGTGTAGGTGTACCTGTTAGGTATGGCAAAGATTTTCCTTTTGATGATATTCAGAATTGAATGTCAAAATGTTTGGATTAAAATCTTAGTATTTCTTTCTTCATTCCAAGATGCATGAATATAAAACTGTCAGCATCTACTACCAGGTTTCCATCATCTTATTTTCAGGAGCAGTGGTTGGTTATCTTTAAGTACTGAATTCTTTAGACCAGAAAAGTACAATTCGATCAGGTTAACATGAAGCTGAGATTTCACAGTCTCTTTTTAGCCAAACTTACAACCCATGCTTGAAATTTAAATTATGGTTTATAATCCCCTACCTTGAGGGAAAGCAAAGATGGAGGCGGGATATGGGACAGCTGTGTATGTGGCACACTAACTGGCAGCAAAACTTAGCACTAGCAAAACATTGCTTTTCTGTATTATTTTTAAGAGTTCTGAATATGAGGTCAAAATAACAGATACCAAACTGCCCTGGAATGAACATATCCACCCTCCTCACCTGCCACCTCTTTGTCTAGTAACTGAAATATGTCTTACTTATAGAAACCTTTTGCAAAGTTTTAACACTGTTTTTGGTATTACTTTCACATCCTTCATTTGAAAGCCAGGTATTCTGGATCACTCTTGTACAACTGGGTAGGTGGCAGGGGAACAGAGACTGTACAACTAGCAGAATTTCTGACCCACTGAAATGACTAAAATAGCTTCTTCCTTCAAGGGAAGTTACTAAATTGTTAAAATGAAACACTGTGTATCTTATTAGTAGAGACTGCATACTGCTTGTAATACTTTCTTCTGGAAGCCACCTGTCATATAACTCCGAATACACTGAACATTTCTACTTAAAAAATGTAATTGTAAACATAAATGTCAATATTTGGTACCTAAATTACATCTAATGAAAGTGGCAATGAAGCTAAACAATGAATGATAACTGCTCTGGATACAGAGGTTAGTCAAGGGGACAAAGGTACCATAAGAAATGCCACTGCAGCTGAGAATTACACCTGTGACTGCTCAGCTAAACATCAACATCTTGCAGTGATGCTACTGGTGCTAATGATTTGGTAGATGGGGGCTGAAACTTCAGCAGTCCTCCTGGTGAATGATGGCTCAAATTTCTCCGCTCTTGAAAGATTAATTTTATTTTTTGTGTCAGTGCTTCACAGACGATGACATTTTCTTAAGCACCTTCATTCGGGAAATTAAAGGTTGGTACACTAATTTATACAGCTCTCCATGCAGAATGACATTTACCTCAGACTTGAATGTTTATGTAATTTAAATCCAACACATTCTTGGTCAAGCAAATAAGAAGTCTTATTCTACAATGATGCGTTGAGGTAGAAAACAATAATTTAAAAGAAATGAACTGTGTAGGACTAAAGTGCTTTAAACTAGAGCTAAGGCTCGGTGGGTTTTGTACCTGGGTTTGTGTATAGTATTGCAATATAAAATAATCAAAATATCCCCACTGTTATTTTTGCTGAATGCTAATATAAGTTCTCTGTTCTAGCACTAGGCTTCAGTTAGAGGCACAAGTTTAAATCCATAAATGTAAAAAGATCATTAAAACAGTGCCTAATTACAGCTCTTTGGGACTATGGAGTTTATAGGACAAATGTCTATAGATAATAATACACAGAAGTGTATGCATTTTACCCATTTTCCCGAAATATATGGATTCATAATAATAATAATAAATCTTTTTTGCACATGCTTCAAATGTAGGAAGCCTTCCAATATGTAATATTATATTATCATCCACATGCGGCATGAGATCATATTAATTCCAGTTAAAATATTTTCACAGATGTTAAAGCATGCCATGTACTATAAATTTCATGGGTTTGTATAAATCATGATTAAGGTGCTTCAATTATAAACCTCAGAAACAACTGACTCAAAAAGTTGAGATTTATTTAAAGAAGTCTCATAGAAGGTTTTAAGGTCACTGCTTTTTAAATGTTATATATCGATAAAACCAGTGTCTACAGAACCTTCACATTTCAGAGATCTAGTTCAAGATTATTTTTTAGAAACTTATTAATTTCTATTATTATAGAAATTGGGGAAGGGGGTGGTGGTGGAGTTCTTTCAGATCAATTATATCAGACTCATACAGCTGTATATTTTAAGCCTACAGGCAGTGTCCCCTCCCCATTGTACTTTATCAGAGATGTAGTAGGATGTAATTAATCCTATTCAGGAGGCACTCCTATTATACTGCCCTCTGCATCCCCCCTTCCCTTCCCTTTTTTAACAAGCATATTCAGCTCTCTCTTCCATATGCTCTGTTACTCCCTACAAGAAACTAATTCTTCATTCTCTCATCATCATAAAGGTCTCACTGGTGTATGCAAATTACAACCTTCCTAGCTGCTTTGTAAGATTCCTATCCCTTTACTCATCCTTTAGCCTTCACAGTAACATTATTAGTACGATCAGAACCAAGGAAAGGACAAAACACTTACTGTCTACTTTTATTAGAGTGCAACCCTTCCTGTGTTGGGTTTTTTTTTTTGTTGGAATGCACTATAAATTGGGTAGGGCATAACCCAACATGTTCAGAACATGTTGAGTCCCAATAACCAATTTATTTTCAAATTAGTAATAAATACATTGGTATTCTCTACTACACTAGTGAACTGTAAATACAAGAAATTGTTTTTGAAAAATATCTCATCAAGAAATCCACTGTCCTAAAAATAAAAAACATTGTTTCAAATCATACACAAATCTACCAAACTCATGAAAAATACACAGTATCTTTTTCATATGAAATATGCCCTCTTTAAAGTCAGTTTCAAAGTAGAAATGTAGTATTTTTTCAAGAATTAAAATATTTTGAGTGCATTCACAAGAATCCTTTTCAACAGCAACAGTTATTCCCAGTAACTTTCACCTGAACTTTCAGCCCCATAAGGTTAGCATTCAGGAAGCTCAGCTGCTGTCTAACAAACTTAATTAATCAAAAAGTCATTTCCGAGCTGTAACTATGAGTAAAAGTGCTTCAAGTGTGCTAGCAAGCCTACAAGTTAATCAAAATGCTAATGCAGTACAAATTAAAGTTGTGATTAACATTTCACAGTAGCTGCTTAAGTGAATTGATCACACAAATGGGTTAAGCATTACTCATTTCCTCCAGCCCCAGCTGGGAAAAGGTTTGTCATGGGTGGGGGAGGGATTTTGAATATATATATATATATATATATATATATATACAAGCAGCACCAAATGATCATTAAACTGTCACCAAGATGTTCCCATACACCACTTCATCATAGCAAGCAAAAACCCCAACATCACTGCCACAAAGGCAACCCTCCCTTCCCTGACATAGATACCTATAAAACATGGGCAGGCAGCCAGTAATTCTGTACTCAACATTTCCTATTCCCAGGTATGTTCATTACAAAGCAATCCACTACTGCTTAGTATCTCTAAATGAGCATTACTGTCCAGTGTATGTGCTACATGTTTTTTGAATGTTCTATTATTTCCACCCTGCCAATGTGGAATAATAGCTATCCAACCATGAAAGCTGACAGTATTTAAGAAAAAATTGCAAACACATGGCATACCACAGTATATTCAAAGAATACACGTTGTAGCTAAAGGGCTACAGCCTCTGTTCTTCACGTGCTTCTAAATAATCCTCTACATTCTCAAGTTGATTTGATTCTGTTCCTTCAGTAAAGCTGCCCATTTATTTATTGTTGCCAATGCACCCATTGAACAAGCAATTATCTCTTTCCCTGGGCACTTCTAGACAAATCTTACATACACAGCTGTAAAATAGGCAGTTCCTCCAACCTTGCAGCAAGTAATCTGCACACCTGCACTGAAACCAGGTAACACACGAGCTCCTAACACACTTAAGATCTAGAACTCCATTCAAGTGCTCCAAGGAATATGGTTCCCCAAATCAACAGTTTTAGTGGCTGTTAGGAACTGAGAAGGGTTGGGGAGGAAGGGAATTCCAGAGATGAGAAACATTCTCATTCTTTTAAGTCTGGGAACTGCAGCTCGGGCAATTCTGCTGTTTGCAGCTGTGCTGATATGGCCAGAAAGGACCTTTTGTGTGAGAAGCAGTAGATAAAGACTCCCACCATCAGCCAGCACAGTCTGGAGTTTAATGGAGTAAACATTTAGTACGTAAGGAAGCTCCTAAGGACAGCTGCATTGGGCAGCTATTTGTACAATACTTGATGACCCCAAACATGTACCACAAAGATGATTCTCATAAGCAGGACTGTAGCAAAAGCTACAGAAACAACTGTAATGTTTTAGAATGAGCAAGGCAGTGTTACACACATCACCGGCCAGCTAAGGAAATGCAGTGCCTAGCCCAAAGTTTTTTATTCCTGTAAAAATTAGACTAACATGGAGGACTAACAAGCTGGGGAAAGGCAGGCCGTCAGTGACACTATTACAAGGCCCTAGTTGCAGGGATGTGCACGTTTTCTGTGCAAACCAGTCCTTGCTCTGCAGTTTGGAATGTGATTTCATGTCCATCTTCTTAGAGCACAGGTACCCTGCTGAGATGCATTTAACACATCCATAGGTAAACACTTCTCAAAGGTTAAGGCTGAGCTCCATGGCAGTTCTACTCCTGGCAATATTAAAATATTTTGTCAACGATTATACTACAAGTGGAGGCTTGTGGCCAATCTCAGTGCAAAGCCAGCAACTGTCACATTATTTCCTAGAAGAGAATGCCCTGCTGAATCTGAGACAGACGGTATTACTGCCTCAATTATCCATTTCAATTAATGCAAATATAGGCGACAGTCTTAGAACAGTAGAGTAAGAACTGATCGCTGAATACACAGTCATAAAATATAAGGCTTGACAAAATAAGTAAGAAAGAGATTAGATTTAGTCCATCTCACATATCCTTAAATCAGAGGAAAAAAGGTGGGGTATTGTCTTTGATATCCCATAAAAAATTAGGCTAATAATTTCATTAGAATTTTTATTCTTTGATGTTCTTTTGCAAGAAGTGGAGAGGTGTTTGATTTTTGAGCAAGTATTGAAGTGCTCATTGCTCAACACCATCTTACAACTCTATCTTTTCTTAGTAAAAATAATACAGACAGTGTGCTAGGCTTGAAGAGAATATGCAGTCTCTTCTAATACACTGTAACTGTATTAAAGGAACAGAGAAAAAAAAAAATTAAAATGATCTGCCCAAGATCACACAGGAATTTTCTGAGCCATGGGAACTTTCTGTGCTTTATCTATGAGAACCTGTCACTGATAAAAAACTTGTTAGTTTTTGACTTGAGCTCTTCAGTGTAAAGCAGCCACAGTCCTTCAGTCTAGTCAATGCCTCAGTGGCCATGCATCACAGACATGTGGGAGCTGACAGGCATTCATCTTCCAGAAAGCTTCATACTGCTATTCAGCATTAAAATTCTCTATTTCATAATGAGTAAATAGACACTAAATTTTATTGTCCTACAATGAACTTGATCTTTACCTAACAAACGCTAACTATAGGAAAATTGTAACAGAATATATTTCTTCCATTTTCTATGTTAACAATTACATTCTTTTATTGAGCCAGTACCACAACTATTCTGTTAAATGTTTATGACTTCATTGTGAATATAGATGAACAGCATTCTAACACAAAACCAAAACTTCTAAGACATCTGAGGAAAATAAATCAGAAGTGATGGCTTTTTTTTTTTTTTTTTAATTAGAAGAGAGTGATATCTTACCTGAAATCCAACAGTTACATTTATCTAATGCTGTTACAGTAATTTTCTGACTGACCATTAACACAACTCAGCCTAAAGCCACTAGTGATGAAAGAGGCCCAGAGGAAGTTGGAGGAATGTCTGGGAGGACACAATGGGTGGCATGTGAAAGGAACCATGCAAGAGAGGGCTGATCCAGGTGAAAGACAGCACAGAAGAGTGGAGAAGTTTAACAGCCTGTAGTGGAAAGAGGCTTGCTAACATATTGTGGCTAGAGATGACAAATCTGCTCTGCAGGGGACCCGGGATGGAGGCCTGCTCTATGTACTGAGATACAACCACTTGTAAAAGCTCTCTGAAAGATCTCTTTCCTGTAGCAGCAAAGCAGTGCTGATATGGAAAGTCTGTCACTCACATACTCACCAGCAAAAATAACAGTTTATGTTCAGGTCACAGTTTGAAGGTTAGCTATACAACCTTAACAGCCAAAGTACTTTGTAAGTAAATAAACAAAAGTTCCACATAATTCAAAACCCAATTCCCGTCTCACTGCTGAATTTTACGTTCGGTAACGCACGAGAGTGTGTTTCACACACACGGAGTACATCACCCACTGAATACCTTCATCAATGGATCCCTCTATGGTTCAGTTCCTTTTCTCACAACTAACATCTTTTTTTCCACCTCTGTTGACCCAGAGTTCATCAGCAGGTCAGTGCTAAGGAAGAAGGTAACAACCAGTATTGAAAGTGTAACCCTGTCTATTGCTTAGATACTGGGAACTTTAACCTCCGTTTGGAAAGCGTGACTAATAAGATGGAAAAAATATTCTCCCAAGAGATGTAAACCATGCACCAACTTCAAAATACAAAAATGCTTGCATGTTTTTTTTTTTTTAATAGGAACTTTTTTTTTTTTTTTTTTCCTTTAGGAGACCTGTACATGCAACACTATGTAGCAGTTAATTGAAGGCCGGAGTGCCAAGGCACAGTATAGAACAGTATTCTACTGAACTACACTTCAGTTTAGAGGAAATGTTGAATATTTTTAGTTTTTTTCTTCTGAGTGTTTATTGTTTCTGAACTACCTATTATGCGGTAACAGGATTAAAAAACCCCAAACTTCTTAGCACAGAATAATAACTTGAGCAAAATAATTATTGAAAAGAATTTACATTTAATTGCACTTTTTTCCAAATAAGTAATCTACCCCCCAAATGCTCATTCCACAAATGTCTATGAACTTTAACTATGTGATTTCTTTGAAACAAAGGTGAATTTTCTCACCAAACAACTGATGTTGTTCTCTGTTAATTACTGAGTATCATGAACAATAACTGTTTGTTACAGTGATGCTTTCAGCATCATGATTTTGTTTATTTGAAATATTTGGAATAGACTTGCATTCAAGTATTGCTGCTTGCCAAGTTTAAGACTGGGTAGTAGTAATATCTGTGGTGTTATTTGCTTCTTACTTTTCCTAATTTTAATTTTGCTTTGTTGAGCATTAGTATTATGAGCTTGCAGGTTTTGCTGGTGTAAGATTGAGACCCACTGGATGCTGAATTGCCCATGGTATTTTGGGTGTCTGGAGCATTGATTAATAATTTCTCAAACTGGTTGGCTTGACAAAATGATGTTTGCAGTTACTATATTTCCACCAGGCTTCAAACAAGATCAAAGCCTCATTCTGATAGTTGACATGTAGATCACTGAGGATATTAACATTTGAGCAAACAAAAACTGTAGGAAGAAAGAATTACTGTCCTTATTTCACAGATATGGAACTGAGGAAGATTAAAAAAATAGTTTGTTGAAGGCTATCTGATCTCTGAGAACCTGTGAATGAGTCCTTGTCCTGTTCTGCTAAGACAGTATTATTCCTTCCTGGCAGAATCAGAGGGGCTGCTGTTCTCTGTGTCAACTAGAGCTCACCCATCCTGCTGTAACCATAATTGCTCTTTTCAGATATGGCAGCACTCTATTCCAAACTCAAATTGCTGCTTTAAAATTCTTCTGAGCTGTGCATGTTGATCGCTTGTTGCTTCTCATGATCAGTTTAGTTTCTCTGGATTGAGACTGCAGCACTGTACAAGTCACAAGCCTCCAGATTGAGTTTAAAATCTGTGTTTAAAGTGTCCTCTTTGACTCTATGATAATTGGGAAATAGATTACATACTTTTTCACAAGCTAGAGAAAAGCCTGGTATCTCATCCCAAACCACATTTCAAAACATGTTTTATTTATGCTTGGCAGTGACTACAGTGCTTTTGGGTGCTATAAAAAATAAATGTACCCATGGGAGCCAAGTTCTTGGGGGTCACAGCAAAACAATTTGCAGTGAGCACACCCATGCAGGAATGATTTACATTCAACATTCCATGATACAGATATAGAAAGCTGTTGCATATGAAAGAAGAGGCTAGTCCTATGGCAACAGATGCTTCCAACTGGGGTACCACAGTCTTACCATGTTTGTTTACCTCCAATTCTGTAAAGTGGGCATCTTTATGGGCATCTGGTTCTTCCCTTAGTACCATGTGGTACCAGTGCTCTGCAAGACTGCAAGAAATCTTCAGATTTTTCTATATTCAAAACATTACAAGACACTAATGATGAACAGTAAAACAAGAGTTAAATATTGAAATGCCTTACTGTACCTGACATATTCTAATTGCTTGGTCCAGCACTGTCTTTGTATCAGTTGCATAATCTGGACAAGGCAGCATGGCATGGCTGAAATGAGCTTGCAGCAGGAGGTGTGTTTTTGTGTGAGAACTGTCAAATGAATGGGGATTGACTTCAATTGGAAGATGCTTTGCCAGTTCACTATTCATCTGATCTTCATTGTGTCTCACAGGCAGATCTGCATACTCTTCAGCATTCTATTAAAAAAAAAAAAGACCAAAACCAGAAAACATTGTAATTAACGTCACAATAATTATTTTTTAACTGAGACATTAAAAGTATATGCATGTAATTTACTACAGTTAATTTCATTGTTAAAATAGAAGCATTTTCATGTTTAGAAAGCATACTTGTTTATCAAAATCGTGTGTGGGAAAACCAGCTAGTAAATTATTCACACAATTACAGGGTTTAAGGTTTTTTTGTTTGTTTGTTTGTTTGGTTTGGTTTTTTTATAGCTGATTTTAACATTAAAGAAGAAGAAAATAAAAGCAGTGAAATCAGTGCATTCCTTGGATGGACTTAGTATTTTAGATGACCTTCTATAGATATACTACCCTCACAAAAACAATGAAAGGTTAGCCAAGAGAGATCAAAAATTCACATTTTTAATTTCTTCTCCCTCTGTATTGAAAACATGGTGGGTTTAAACAGCTCTGGTAAGGTTCTTTAAAAATATATTTTCAACACTTTGAGCAGTCAGTGTCTAAGCAACAGAGGCACAGTGATCAAAGCAATGAGCAAAATTGTAAGTAGATGCTGAAAACTATCCTCTGCTCCAGAGTGGGAACAAAGCCATTCATACCAAAAAGAAAGCCAAGAACTTTCACATTGTTGAGAAAAGGAGCTGCACACCAACAGGTAACCTCCATGGACTTATGACTAGCAATAGCCTTGTGGCTGAGAGGGACAAGGACTGATACTTGTCATTGTCAGAGTACCCAGAGCAGAGATGTTCAGTATCCTGCAAGGCAAATCCACTATCTCTGAAAGAAAGAAAATTCAACAGAAGTATCCTAAGAACTGCAACTTAGGCTGAAGAGTCAGTTCTGTGACTGAATCTCTTTTCCTCCATAAAATTCTCTTGTGCACATACATGTACATAATCTTGTTTGGAATGAGAATGATCTTTCTAAAGTGTAAAACTTGCAAGTAGAGTGAGAGTTTTATTATATGTGCTATCTTTTCCATCTGTAATTTGAGAGTGTATTTCTTCTGTCACAAAATAAAAAGTCAGTTGGGTAGCCTGAGGGGCAATGTCTTCCAAACTCTAGGCTTAACAGTGCATTAAATTAAAGAGTTCAGGGTTTTATAGTCCTCTTACACTATAGATTTGATATTATGCATTTTAGTCTTCAGTCTCCAGTCAGACTTCCTGCAAATCTGTATCAGTAAAATATTCACAATGGTAACCAATGCTGAGTGAGGTAAAGAAAAATGGCAATTTTATAAAACCTCATAGAACTACCCAATTGACTTGCAAAGTAATGTATCCACTCATTCATATCCTATCCTAACACATGGAACCTTTTTTGACAATTCCTAATAACAGTTAGGAAGCTGGTTTTTAGCCCCCTTGGAAACTGACAGCACAGAATTTTCTGTTTTCTTTAATGGCACAATGAAACTACATCTCAGCTGTGTTATAAATGTAGAAGGAGAGATACTAGAGAACTTAAGATTTTGAAAGAAAATCAGAATGCCATTAATTTATTTCATATCTTGACTGCAGATTAGAAAAGAAGTCTGACTCAAGACAATTGCTGCTTAATCCTGGATGTCTCTGCTAGATCTCTTGTGAAAACTGTGGTCATTTATTCTCTGAACCTAAGGTCACAATCTTTTTAAGTCCTATAGGAGTCTGCATGTTTGTCTCATGCTTTTTATTTAACTGGCTTCTTCTTCAAGGATATTTTAAAGAATATTTACCAAGGGGATTTTAAAACTGAGTTTTGCTTTGCAGTTTAGAGTATCAGAAAGAAGGATCAGCCAAGTCACTCCAGACCAACTAGTACTCCTGAAAATGCATTTTCCCTAATTCTTCCCCAGCACATGTTTTATTTACCTCCAAAACACTCCTCTTATTTTAAACAACTTGCCTACTTAATTTCCTGTTTGTGATCATTGACTGTAAGTAAGTGAGGTTCATTTTCTTATCTGCATCATGTAGGTAATTAAAGGAAATTGAGAATGGGTAGTGAAGCTTTTATACAACTGAGAATGAAGCTGAATGGAGGGCACCGAGGTCAGCAGAGTCCATTATATTTTTATGTGAGAGGCCAGTATGTCTGCCCTGTCCTTGTTTGCTTAGTGTAGGCTGGACAGACTACTAACTACAAATCTGTTTCTCTGATTTGCCCAGCTGTCCTTGAATAAAGACATCTTCCATTGCAAAATGTTAAATGACAGTGATTGACAACGCTGTGATGAACTCTGCTCGTAACCCCCTGCTACTGTTTTCAGGTTGCTCAAGAAAAGACAGAATAAAGAAACATCCTTTGTAATCACCTCAAATGGGCCCTGCTGTTCACTCAATATTTTTTTCATTTTAGTTTTCCTTTTTATTGTGAGTCTCAATCTGTTGTACAAAGGCTGTAGCTTCAACTATTCCACACAATATATAATAGGTATTATTTTACTACACTGTATCTGAATGTCATTCTTACTTCCATGGGTGAGAAAACAGATCAAATTATATATCAATCATTAATCTTAATTATAAAGTCAAGAAACTTAATACAAACTTTATAGTTAATCCACAAAGCATTGCCATGCATTTTTCACTTTCTCACTATTACTCAGGACTACTGCAGCCCACATGGGAATAATATGTTTACAAGCACTTACACCCTTAAGCACAACTCGGAGTATAGCAGGAGATACCTAGGAATGTTACTATGGATTCTGCAGTCATCAGTGTGGTAATCACTTCACACCTCTCTTTTCTATAGGTCTGTGATGGACTTTCCCAATAATGTCTTCTTTTGGGCACTAGAGACTGTTGCATCATTTTGAGGGTGTAAGAGTCCTCTCAAACCTACATTTCAATCTGTATGCAATGCAGGGTCACGTAGGAGACAGCACCCTGGTTTGCCAGTGAGAAATGTCACACACAGACCTACATAAACTTGATAGTTACATTTTACAAGGCCAAGGAGCTACTCTGATAATTGAATTCTGTTTCCTGCATAACACAAGCCACAGAACTGTCTTAAGGGTTCTGTCAGCAACATTACGCTACAGATATGCAGCTTCTCAACACCCTTTATTTGACTTGTTGGAATTTTTTTAAGAGTAAACAACTGATCCCATTAAAATTATATATCTTTTTCTGTTTTCTAGTACTGAGGCATTTGAGGAGTCAGGTGGAATGAAAATTTAAATAAGATATCCAAACATGGCAAGCACTATGTTCCATAGAGTCTGTGGGGTTAAAGAAACTTGGGTTTTCTTTCTGCTCACAAAATGTGTAAGTTTGGCTGAAATTACTGATTTATATAGAGAGATGAACTATAAACTTATACCCCATGTAAACTTTCTAAAATAGTTTGGATCTCAAGTAACTACACCTTGCTGTCTGTTTACAGGAGAGAAGAGGATACTTCTGGAGTACAGAGAGAAATGAGATCAAGGTGAGTAACTAAAGTAAACGTGAATATTTTAAGTTTGGCTTAGCCATGGGAACAGTAAAACTTATAAAGTTAATGAGTTCTAGACTTTAAAGAGCAGCTGATTAATTTGTAACAATGAGGGTCTAAAACAAACCAAAAATAGTTTCTCACATTCCAGAGTTGAACCAGCAGTCTTTTCTTCAGCGATGCTGTTACTGAAACTACCTCAGACTGCCTGCCTTTACATTCCTTTTCTTTGCATAGGTACAGCAAACACAAACACAACACATTTTCAACTTTAATATAAATATGCAATGAGTTTTGCTCTCTCAAATTTCTAATGCAGAAACAAGGGAAAAGCATTCTTAGAAAACTTGACACCAAAATTAGCAGTCACTAAGCTAAAGTATTAAAAAAGCCTTACAGTAAACTAGTAGTAAAACTACCTTAATAATAAAAAAAACAAAGATGAGGATAATTTTTAGGATAATTTTATAGTAAGTGTGTCCTCTTCACCTGAACCTTGGTTCTAATTACATGAACTTCTGGCAGTCTGAGTACATGCTGAAGGACCACAAAAATCACACATTTGTGCATAGAATGAAAAATAAAAAATAAGTTGCAATAAGCAGCTGTTCTGCAATTAACACTATAATACACTATGAAGTAAATCTTCTCTGCTATCAGGAGTTGAAAAGTATGCCAATATACAGTTTATTTTTCTGAGTTAACGAAGAACATTTTGATCTTTAAGTAACTGAATAGGTAAAATATAAGCTCAACAATATTATTATATAATTGGCTTTCTTATTCTGTAAAGATGTATCTATTGTAAAAAGTGCTACAGAATATTTTAGTGCAACATCCTGACCTCTCACCTCTACACAGTGCTACAGTGTATGGGAAGTAGCTGGACTCCAATCTTTAAAGCAATCTGCAATTGTTCCCATTTAGGTGACACCCATCTTACCCTTAATATAGGATAGAGAAAAGCAGCATGGTTAAAACAGAGAAAGAACAAGCATTGGTAGTTTGTGAGTAATGAAGTTACTGGATAATAACGTCTTCTATTGGATTCACAAATTCTAGGTTTTTCTTTGAGGATAACTGAACTTCTATGCTTAAAAACATTTGAAATTATTTATGGTTTACATATATATACACATATATATATATGTATATATATATACACACACACATGTATATATCTCCATGCCTGTGCTGTCAAAAGTCTCATTTGGCCCTGTTAACTGTATCATGTGGACAATGAAAAAATTTCTTAACTAAATTCCCCAAGTTAATCTCCCGTTGCTCCTGATCTTCCCCAGAGCACAAAACTGTATTATGTGACACAATAACAACTCAAGTATATATTATGAAAATTATTTGAATTAACCAACATTTTTATACTATATGCAATATTCACATTTTTGAGTGTGCACTTGATTTATAAGGAAAGACATTAAATTTAAAATAGATGTAGCCTGGCAGGCAGCTGGAACACCATCTAGATCAGATTTATATTCAGAAAACACGTAAATGTGAGAAAACATGTGCTTTAAAAAAAGAAACAAAACCAAACTGACCACATACTTAAAAGTTATTTCTCAGCTCACATCAAAAAGTGAAGTGGTTTGAAAAATGGAATTGGAGAAGTATTTGCTAGAATTACTGCTCTGAAAATTATCTCTGTTAGCAATTCCATTATAAACTCCTATTTTAAGGAGTTTATTGGTAGCTCATAAATGGTTATGCTTTGGTCTCAGTTTTATGGGACATAATTCAAACTTCCAAAGTTTAAAATGTTTAGGTGTTTTTTTTACTCTTAGATATAAAAGGTCTAGGACAACATCCCCTTTAAAGACAGTTATAAATGTATATTACTAGTTATAAGTTTTAATAACAAGCACAGTGCATGGTTTCAAGATTCATATTTATAGACAACAAGAAAAAAAAATAATTTCTACCAGTTTATTGAAGCTACTACATAACACAGGAATACTTAGATGTCTTTCAGACAGCAGACGTGCACAAAGTGCTTCCTCAGTTTGTTTTACACATGTGAGAATATCTTTTTAAGTCAGACTTTGCAGAAATATTCAATTTACAGGGCAGCCTGACAGATTGTGTTAAGCAACAGAGCAGGCTGAAATTTTGTAAAGGTCTTGAGAAGTGGCTAGCATGATGCAAAAGAAGAAAACAAAAACTGTCAGGCAAGAATTGAATATATTTAAGACATGATGCTGTAATTCACCAGAGACCGTTTCTAAATAAGTTCCTTGCCTTCACATACCATGTCATGTCTCTCCCTGTCAGCTGCACACTTATGTGGCTGTGATATCAAATGGCATCCAGCAGACTAGAGCCAACCCTACAGTGCAGTTTCTTTCCCATCTCTTCCTTCCAGACCTGGTAGGGAGGACAGGCAGAAAGCAAAGTTCTGTGCCAGCCCCTGCACCGTGGGGCATGGAGGAATCAGAGCTGCAGCTCTCCATCCCTGGCTGGGGACAAAAAGGGGCTCTTGGCTCTGGCACTGGATTCTTCTGCCTGTCCTAACTATTCCTGCTTGGGTAACAGGAAAATGATGTTGTCATGCCTGTTGGAGTACTCTCCTCTTTACTTTTAGAAAAATGTTGGGAGGAAAGTAGGTAGGTGTAGGATGGACAGCAGCATCCAAGGTAATAGGGCTGCTCAGTATCTTTATGAAATAAATGCTTTTTAATCTAACGAATGATCAATACAATTTTGCACATAAAAGTTATATGTCAAAAGGAAAAAAATCACCAAAAACGTGCCTTGTAAAGTTAACCCAATTAACTAGGTGAGGCTGGGCTATCCTGGGCTCTGTCTCTGGTTTGAAGACTTAGCAGAGTGAGCATTGGAAATTTCCAGTTAAACATGAGAAGTTGAAGAGATAAAGTTGTAAACCCCATTCATATGCTATTATGTAAATATTCTACTTTTAAAAAATAATTTGTAACTATCAGGATTTAAAATGGGCACATTTCAGTAACCTACAAACGTAGTTTGTAAGAACATAAAAGAGGTTTTTATAATTCTTACAAAGCGCTCATGTTAGCAGTCAGAGAATTCATATATAATTGTATTCTCAGACTTCTCACTTTAAACAGACAAATGTTTGATTTTTGCTTTTAAAGAGTTGCATATGATAAACATCCAAATTTTACAATTACAGACATCACAAAAGAAAGTACAAGCTAGGGCAATGAAACAGTTGAATGATCACTTAAAAACACCCTGAAGGGTTTAGATTTCACAAGTTCACCTCTTACTTAAAACATCCAAACTACAAACTACTGATGACATTCCTGATGACCAGAGGTCAGGAGTCTGAAAGACCTTTGCCACTGCACACAGAGCAATAGGAGGTCAGCAATATTAGCTACCAGTAGCAGAGAGTGAGCTGGCAGATCTGGCAACTTCTAAAGTACAAAGTTAATTACAGACCTCTGCTTCATCATGGAGCTGCTAAAAAAAAATAAATATGCAAGCATCCTAGTGCATGTGAGAGGGGGAATTATATAAAATAGTAATAATTTGACATGGGAAAAAAGTTCTTAGGACTTCAATACTGACTTGAAGGTCAATTTCCCTTTTTCTTCTAAAGTTTCTTAACAATATCAGAGAAGGTAGGTTTTGTTGTACAGGAAGATACAGTAATAGATAATACAATCATTGTAATTGGTTTACCAAATGGTAGAAATACACTTATAGAACCACTCTGTTTAAGAGTAATGTCCTTTTAAGATTGCATACTTTATGAAAACATATTGCAACAAGGAATGAATTCATAATTTCAAGTCTTAACTGTCGCAATCCATATTTCATAAAGTTTATGATCACAATCATAATTCAGTACTACTTTTTTGGCCAGTCCTAATAAAAAATGTTCTTCAAATGCATTTATTTCCCCCCAAAACATGTAGGTTCTTTCACAGTATTAAACCTGAACAACTTGCATAGAGGTGGCTCTACTTCACTCTTAGGTATGAAAGTTTTGATTATAAGCCTGTAAGACACTCAGAGTTTAGGGAAAAAGAAATGCAAAAGATGACAAAAGTAGGAGAAAAATAAGAGCAAACACCTGAAACTGGTATGACATATACTTTGTTCAACTGGAATAACTTGCTTTGACCATAGCAAAGAAATATAAATGGAATGGCATAATTTGCATTTATAAAATGAATTATAGTGATGCGAGAGAACTGTTACAGTTTCTCACTGGAAATGGTGTATTTGAGATTTTCACCTCTCCAAGATCTCTGATTTTTCCTACTTCTTTCCATGAGAACACTTTGAACCCGTACATTCTGCATGCATTATCACCACCCCATTTTTGTGTTGTTTTTTTTTTTTAAATTCTTAATACCTAGATGGGACAGTGACCCACAACTTTCTTCCCCTGTAATCTTAAGTCATAAGAAAGATTTTAAACCAACTGGTTTTAGCTGTACTGAAACGAATTGTAATTGCACTCATACAGAAAAGCTTTTCAGTGCACGAACTCAGTAATGTGATGACACAAAACTGGGAAAATCTTCCTGAGTATACATTCAAAAGTCTGATTGTCATGAGAAATCTACTTCAGTTCCATTTGGACACATGTCCACATTTCAAGCTTGGCTGAATCAACTGGCTCAACTACTGATTGAGATGATGACAGCAATGAAATTTGTAATAGCAGATCTTGGCACACAGCTTTCCCTGGGAAAGCTATCAGTCATTTTCCATCTTTGGCTTTAATCCTCCACTGGGATCTTCCAGTGCGGAGCCCAGACCCAGGGAAGAAGTTAACAGATCTCTATATTAAATTAATGCTACTCTGCATGGAGACAGGAGTAAGAGCTACTATTTCTTTCTGTGGCCCGTACACACTGTATATGTTAAGGGCAAGCTGTAAAAGCTCAGTGTGTTGAAAACCGGATTTCAGATCTGCTGACCTGTGGCAGCTTCTCCAGTGGGGAGCCACAAATGCACACTGCTGCATCTTTTGTACTGGCTTAAATTCTGGACCTAGACTACTATGTGACCAGAGACAAAAGGAAATAAAGAGTTCACAGGCATGAATACCTGTCATCATGTGGTGAAATGACTAGCAGTCTCTGCTCAAGACAGGCTCAAGCCCAGAATAACACAACAACAATATGAACTGGCAGAAATAGATGAGAAACTTGGAAGGTGCCTATAAGCACAATGTCTTCTCAGCAAGGCAGTGCTACTGGTTTCACTCTGAGCAATTTTAAATGAAAATAGTTTAATAGAATAGTAGAAAAACACAACTTTAAGAGGAAGTGACAGCTGTTACAAGTAAATTTCAATAAGGGTAGTTCCCTGCTGATCAAAACTGGCACATCTCCACTCATTTCAGTGTAACTATGTGGATTAACATTGCTTGAAAATCTTACCCAATATTTTGAAGAACTCAAGAGCTATAAAGGTAATGCAGAGATGGAAGACACTGATAATTGCAAGAATGAGGAAGAGGAATCACTGAGAAAACTAAAAATAAGTGAAAAGAAAAAATATTTTAAGTCTACTAAACAAACAGAAAATCTGTCAGTATTTTGGTGTGCAAAGTTCTATCAACACTTCTGTTGTGAATGACCAGAGGTCTCATTCAGTAAGTAACATGACAAAAATGTCCTTGCACCACATTTGACTGTAACAGAACATCCCATTACCTGAATGAGACATATCATGCATTAATGAGGTAGATCTAACCCTTTTTGGATAGCAAATTTTTCTTGGTGATGTTCACTTCACATAAATTTGTGAGAATACTGTAAACTCAGTGTTCCTACACAGACCTGTATCATGTCTTTTCTTCCCGTAAAAAAGGCATACAGCTAAAGTACACTGTAAGAGCTAATTTAAAAAAAAAAAAAGAGAAGATAACCAATGATTAAGAGTTGCAGATATTTTGCCTCTGGTGTAAAGTTTTAAGAACTTCTTTTAAAAGACAAAGAACACAGAGATTTTCAGTACCAGATGTCTAGGAAGATCCCATTTGGATTTGAGCTACTTAAATTTGCAATCATGTATTTATACATCTAACAGAGCTTCTGTTTCCCCTAGAATCTGAAAATTAACTAGCTTTGTAGCATCTTCCTTGATCTGCCACCCGTGCCCTGAGGATTAGAGACTCCACCTGAGCTTGTTTTACAAGCATAACAGAAAAAATTAATCTCTGCTGGCAGCGATCCCACTGGGATACTGATGAATAATGATATCCCTCTCTTGCTGCCCTCTCAGTCCACTAGAAAAGCCACTCTAACCCAGCAACGTGGAAACCGCTGAAACCATTCCAGCTGTGGATTAGCAGGCAGTCAAGCATCCATCTGTTCTCTGTGAATCAAGAGAAAGCAAACATGCATTCTTATAGCTAAAGAAGTATTAAAAATTAGCATCTTATATGACTGCATGTAGTAAACATTAAGACAATCACATAGAAAAGAAAACAATATTCTCTACACCTCATGTTGTTTATATTTTCTTGCTGTCTAAAGCAAAAAACACTTGGAATTTATCTCATTAACCTACAAGATATTGTGCATTCAATGATTTAATGTTTAAGATAAAATGTCTTAATACTTATATGCATCAGTTGTGCCTAAAAATATTTTGTAAGTAGACATAAATACACACACTAATTAAATATAAGTGAACAAAGTAACATGCCTTCTTCACCTTGGCAGGAGAAGGATTTAAGAGACCTGTTGTGAGAGGAATCTCAGACATTTTTTCAGCCTCTTAAGTGAGAGGAATAGACTTAAGATATTTTGTATTTCTGAAAACTAGTAGTTTGAATACTCTCTGCTTGCTTGCTAGGCAGACACTTCATTGGAAGACAGAAAGGAAAACAAGCTTACTGTGCTATACCAAATGTCCAAATATATATATATATGTATATATATTTATTAACTTTTCCAAATTTTAAGTAAAGTTTTGGTCTTTTGGTAGCAAAAATACCTCTGCATTTTATCCTAAAATTATAGGTAGCATGAGCTACCTAAGTAACTGAAATAAGGCAACATGTAAATACTTGGCAAACAATAGGAGAGGCTGATTTCTTGAAAGTTCCTCTGTGGTAATCCATAACATCAATATTTAAAATAAAATTTGACCTTCTGAAGCTGGTCAGTTTCCATCAGGAGGAAAAAAAGAGAAAAGAATGAGACAAAGAAAGAATCTAAATGTAAAGAGGAAAATAGAAGTGTCAGATACTTCATCAAGGACTGATCAGTAATCCTCTTACATCCTCCTTTTTAAAAACTACTATGCTAAGGGAACAATATATACTGGATACCAATCTTGTATGATGTAATCATTTTAGCCAAAGCAATACTTATCCTGAAATTTCTGTTCCAATCAGAGAACAAACTACAAAATGCCATCCTCTCTCTTAACAGTTTTACAAGTCTGAGCAATAACTTCTTTGCTGACAGAGAAAAACATTTGTGTGCCTTCAAACAGCAGTCAGTAAGGCTGAGCTGGTGTCACTAAGTGGACGAAATTCTGTGAAAACGAATTCATCAGCAATAGAAGTGTAACTGGTCTCGTTTATAGTACAATAGTAGAATTCCATGAGAAGCAAGGGCAATAAGTAGAAACCAGCGAAGACAAAAGAACTGCAGGCTGCAGAGAGCCTACATTTGCCTATTGCACTTCAGTTACAAATAGGGAGGCACAAAGTAGGCAGAACTTGCAATGACTTGCTCAAGGCACACCAAGATTGTAAGACTGCCTTCTGGAGTACCTGGGGCACGAGAACCTACAGCCATTTATCAAAGCAGCATCATGCATTATAAAATGTTCAGCTTTAACTTTATAAAAATGCAGTTTAGAACTTTAGTTTTGTTTCAACAAACACACTCATTTCAACAAATATCCTGTGCATTTAAAACAGAGCCCTACGCCATGGTTGCTGAGAAAAGGCCTTTTCATTTTCAGTGTGAACACTTTGCCAAGTGTTGGCTGCATGTACACAGCTCCGCATAGTTTGAAATCTTGCACAATGACAATGGCTACAATTCTAGCTGGGAAGTGGCAAGGAAAAGACTTTTGTGCTTAAATAAATAAATAACTAAATGGTGAAATGCTGAACTGCCTGCAGCTTTAAGCAGTCAGCTAAACCAAGCTTGCTATCACTCAATTGGCTTCTAGCACAGATACCAAGGAGATTCATGGATTTGCCACAGATGGCAGCCAATGTTTGCACTTGTTAACTACAAGACCAGGAGAGTACTCCCATCTACTCTATAAGATGCAAGCAGTGAGCTTGGTGGCTTAGTGGTGAGCTTCTTGCCTCACCAAAATAGTTATGATTGGTACACATGAGGTTTTTTTTAAATATAACTACCTGTTAAAGGAAAATTAAATGGGGATATAGCCTGAGGCTACTGGCTTACACTACCAAAGCTATATACACTTCCACAACTTTTTCTTGATATTGCACTGCAATCAAAAGAAAAAAAAGAAAGGAAAAAAAAAAAAAGGTAAAGATACCCAGTTATTTCTAAGATCTTGTCTTATGGCCTACTTCTGGCAAATATATGTCATAAATCTTCACCTTTAAGTTTTATTTTTTTACTTTCTTGAGTATTGATTCACTTTCTTAAGCTGGCAAGTAATGACAGGGGTTGAGTAAGAAGATTAGACTGAAAAAATAAAGGAGATCTGTCAATCATTATGGGTATTGGAGATGGGAAGGTTTTATATGCTCTATTTTTGAATGCAATTCTTTCTCATTGATGTCATAAAAATGAAAGACTTATGGCATGTTTGGTTATCTGTCAGTTGTGGGCATTGTCACCTTGATTTACCAAGTGACTGTGCTTTTATGGAAAGGCATGCACAATATGATGCTTTTAAACTAAAAATTAAACAATCTTTTGTAAAAAGAAAAATCAGAAATAATTGTGTCATGGTGTAAGAGAAAATTTACTATATTCAAGATGTACAGCCACATTCAGAATTGCTCCATCTACTGGGACTAGGGAAAAATCGAGACAAATTTAATGTATTTATATGTGCAAACACTCTTTCTGTTAAATACATTTTATAGAGATGATGAAATTTGGATGCTATTAAAGTTTACTGTAGCATCCTGTTTTATTTTAATGAAGCCAAATATTTTTTTTTCAAATGTAAACCATTTTATTAAACACACTGTGATACTATCTATTCCAAGGGGGAACTGAAGCACAAATGTTTTAAAATATTAAAATCCAGAGAATATAAGTTGTATAAAAATTAAGTGGATGATCCTGAAAGCACCTGTGTTTAAAATGAAATTTATGCATTGAACAGTCCTAGATCTGGATTTATTGTGAAGGTAAGATTTAATGGTAAGAAGTAAGTTTTCTCCTATTATAAGGGGTCACTAAAATATGCATACTGGCTGAGGCCTGTTCCTGTTTTGCAGAGTGGGTACAGCAGTCATGTTCATATTGCTGAAAAGCATGGTATATGTAAGTTCTTTAAAGGTTATCATGTAACATAATTCCTTTTCATTTGATATAAAGTTTATCTAATAAAATATTTCTATTCTTGACACTGAAATGCCATCTTTAAAAAGGATAACATAATGAATACAATCTTGCTGTACTTTTATGCCGTGAAGAAAATCATAGTAGCACCTTTGGCTCATAGAACAGAGAGGCAATAGATTAAAAAAATACAAATGGAAGGCTTCTGTCATGACTTACAGAGAAAACATTACACAAACCAGTTCATATTAGCTTGTTGTTGGACACTGTTTTTGTAACTTAATAATTCTTTCCCTGGCATCCAGTGAAAGACCAGTGGATAGTTTATCCGTGAGTCAAAAAACTTAGTGAGCTCTCCACTGGAGACTGAACCAACAGCTTTAAAGATAGAATCCTGCTAAGGAAATGAAATTATTTTAGACTGAGAGTGTAAATATTCACAAAGACTTGCATATTTCCCTGTCTAGAATAGGATGTGCCAGTGATATTGAACAGAAAGTAAAGCCATAGGTTAACTGAGTTACTTAGAATCTCATAGTATAAATATGTGACAGGCAATGAAAGACTGATAAGTTGTCTTTACATTTTTATTACCTATGTATTTGGGATGGAGAGCACTTGCTTCATCTACCTCCACCTTCTACCTTCTAAATCTGCTACTCTAGCAATTCCAGATTTTCTGCTAAGTTCCAAAATCCTTGCCTAATACAAGCCAGTGTAACAAACCCATGTTAATTATCAGAAAGAAATACAGAAAAGAATTATGTGTGTACCAGACTTAGAAATTCATGTTTTTATCACAGAAAGATTGATATATATGCACCAGTACAACACCAATACCACACTGTTCTGTCTCTAAGCTCTTCATTTAGGAAGAAACCCATCTCATATAACCAGCTTATATGAAAGACAGCAGTAGGAACAACAAAACCAACCAGTTCTCTCTTATAGGTAGAATTCAAAAACAGAAATAATGGAAAACATGCAGGTAAAGCAAGGTCTGAAAGATGGTTCTCCACTGTCAGGTATGAACAAATATAACAACATATTTGCTCTGTAAATAAGAATACCAACCAGATAACCAGGTAAGTGCAGTAACAAATGACCAAGAATCATGTACCTGGTGGATGAGAAAGCCATCACAGTCCTGATCAGTCATTGAGAATGGCCTCCTTCCCTCAAAGTACAACATAACTACATTTGATTTTAAAAAGATTTGTAGTGACTGCTAATTTAGTATTGAAAATGACAAAAATTACACCAAAACACACTCACTATTTTTTTACCCAATCCTCTATTTTTATCTCTGCACCTTACTTTCAGAATAAAAGGAAACAGTCTTTAGGTACCTTAGGGAAATCCAACCTGTCAGTACTAATTCATGAACACTTTCTCATCAATAATGTTTAATGCAAGAAGCACCATAACTCAACAGTGACCCTTTGGATAGCGCAGTTAGGAAAGTTCTAAAGAAAGCTCTGTGGAAAAGCATCAAACACTTTCTCTCTGAAAAATTATGGGCACAGTAGCACGGGTCAGTTACAAAAGTAACTGAATCTGAACTTTGCCTGCTAACTGCAAACCTAAGAGAATAACATCTCTAGTTCAGATTTACTGAGAAAAGAAGAGAAAGTGTGAGGGGATTGCACCCCACGTATTTGTATCACTTATTACTGTACACTTCTAGCACGACTGCAGAACTGCTCCCATGTGCCATGTTCCTGTTTATATTTCGGATATTTCAACCCCTAAACCATACTAAAAAAAAAATTCATTTGATCTTGCAAAATGCTGGCAGACGATCAAATGAAAAGAGAAAATAAAAATAGAGAAAATCACAGATACTGGAGAAGGCTATGAATGGTCTTGACTACTAAGTGGAAACAAATCTTGCTATCAAGTCACTGTTTTGAGACATCCATCAGCACTAGAAACAGGATGACTCAAACCTACTTTTTCACGTGTTGCAAAGATTAGTTGCTGAATTCCCATCAGCCTAGCAAAATCATAATTTTAAAACTCAAAAATCCCTTAATCAAACTCTGATTTTAAACTCTTAACAGGATCATGAATTTCTGAATTCGTGAAAGAAATCTTCCTGGTTTTGTTTTAAACTAATTTTTTATCCATGTCAAGTTACACATTGACAATTTGATAAAAACGTGCATATATTCTATTTCAAACCCACATCATCAGTATTTTTTTGTTACAGTTGGACACTTCTGCCTACCTTATACACATCAGACAACTAAAGGTCTGCAATATAACCTTGAAGGTCTTTCCCAGTCTGCACAATTCTATGATTCTAAAATTATGGTAAACTCCAATAAAAAAACCCCCCACGTCACAGGCACAAAATCCTGCAACTGCCTTTGAGAAGTATTATGCTTAAATAACAAAGTTAAAAATTCAAAACTTTAAAACTCAATGATCAGCAGAATAATCATATTATAATTATGTTTTGCAATGATAACAGGCTTTTTTCTACTATAGCTACAACTTTCAGTTCCAGCATCATTAAGAGATTCTTCAAATTATTTTTAAAATACCCTTTTCCCTCAGGATTTTCACTTATAGCTAATTAGACTACTTACCCCATGCCATGTAATTCCCCATTGCCAAAACTGCTAAATGCCTCAATAAGAAGGAGGAGGCCACCAGTGGAGCAAGGCAGATGTAATGTCATTGGTTAACAATAGAGGTGTGAAGCAACTGCCATAATTATAAAACTCATCAATTCACAGTGTTTAGGGGGAAAAAGAAATCCTTGGCAATAACACTGTTGAAATGGCAATTCTTTTCAATACTACATCACACTGAAAAAAACATTTCAATTTACACCTTCAAGGAAACACAACAGTAATATCACTAGTAATTATGAAAATCAACATCTGCATAAAAAGTAAGAAAAATTGTCAGCTAGATATTGGCATCCAATGTTTATACATCCTTCTCATCTTTCAAACTGACACGTGGCATATTTTGGCCCCTAAACAATTTTATTTTTACTCTCATTCCTTTCCAGAAAAAAAAAAAAAAAAAAAAAAAGCTGCATTAGAAAGAATTAGAGCAAGATTAATGATTGTTAAATTTTACCAGCTCATGTTAAATTTTACCAACAGTAGGATCCTAGGTGTCATCTGCCACAGAAATATTTGCCATTTACCTTTGTGCTTGATAGCTGCAATCTGTTTAAATAGATGAGGAGCCCTGACTCAAGATAGACAGCACCAGGTTCTGCTTCCATTACTTAACTTCCATATGCTGCTCACTAGTTTAGGCAGTGCCATGTCTGCTAATGCTAATCTCAAACTTTTCCTGTCCAAATTCATCTAAAAAAAAATCAAGTTTCTTGATGGAGAGTTTTCTCTAGAGAGGAGAAGGGATTTTAAAGAGCCAGTAAGTGAAGTAAAGCTCTCACTTTGAATACTTAACAGTATATTATTTGACTTCTGTTCACTAGTGGGCATTTCTCCTTGAAATTTCATTTTTTAACATACAAAGTATACTGGAGTTGTGGTTGATTACCATTTTGAATTCACCTAAATACACGGAATTTCATTTCATGTAATTTGCAATGTTTTCTTACAACAGAACAAAAGATATTGCAGGGTCAGTGGAAGCAAGTCCCTTATTTATGTTGTCTAACACTTTCCATTATAAAAGATTACTGTGGCCTTTATTTCTGAGCTGTAACACTTAATGTTTGCAGCAGGTGATTTAAATTTATCAGAAAGAAAGTCTCTGTACTAGAAAAGTGGCTTTCCTAGCCTTATAAATACTCATCAGGTTTTGCTGAGCTGCAAACTGTTGAATAGCACTATTTTTAGTTTCCTCCTTGTATTTCTCCTCAGAGAAATTTTGGCAGCATGTCAAAAAATAATGCATATAAAAGTAACAGTCACTAGACTAACTGTAAGAGCTGGGATTATTACAGTTTATGACCTCAGGGATCATGAGTCAGCTGGGAGAAGGAAAAGATAGTAATTTAGGGAGCAGGTCTTCCTGTCCCCCACTTCTAAAAGTTGCTGTATCTTCCAGACTGGCCCTGATACAGATTTAGGATCTTAATTTGTGGTTACTATTCAGGCATTTATACCTGACAGGAAAAAATAAGAATCAGATTTGTATAGATACTGAACACTATAAAGAGACATAAGATGAGAAACAGGTGGATACAGTAATTTTAACATATTGATTATATGAAACACTTCAAACATAAAAAATGGTTGAGGTATATTACTCAAAACAAACAAAAAACTACAGTTCAGGGAAGAAAGGCTTTTCTTAATTTTTTGGTTTATTTTTCACACACTTGTGTCTTTAAGAGTCACAAGTTATATATATTTAAATTACAAAAATATCAATACTCACCGTCAGAATCGAGAGCAATTCTTCAATGTTGCTTTCAGGTTTCAACTGATCTTTGAACATCCCAATAGTTGGATGCTTCAAATAGTAGTAGGAAGCAATGCGGCCATATGTCAGAGGTTGAATGCTGCGGTTATCCTGTTAGAAGAGGAATTAAATATACATGGATTCTACCTGGGACAGTATAAATAGTTACTGCAAAACTGTAGAATATTTTAAGACTACTTTATAAGAGTGAATAGCAGCAATGATTTAGCACAATAACTTAGCTGCAATCCCAACTGAGCTCAGTTTTCATAGTAAGCCTTACAAATAGCTCCATAGACAATCTACTTTCCTGTACCTTGCTGCTCCCAATATTTAGGAGCTTGTATCTTATTGAATTTTGTAAGGGACGGATTAGACTTACCTCCCCAATCTCAATACAGTAGGAACACTCCAAATCAAAGAGGGATTTCTCAACAAGGCTTGAGAGGTACTTATTCATAGTGTCATGGCTCACATCATCCAAATTATAGTAACTAGATAAATTGAAAACAGATGCATTTCATGAATACTTTTTACACTCTGAAGTTTTTGAACAATAACGTCTTGTAGGGGAACTAATGAGGCTGCTATAATACACACATACTTGGATCAGGAATTATCCATTTATGTATTCACATTACGCAATTAAAACTCAGAACTATTCCCTTATATAGTCTAACAAGAAATTCATCATTAAGTGGTTTGTGGGAGCAACTAACATAACATGAGCATGTACATATGGAGAAATGATAATTTATCTATTAATAGAAAGACTGATACAAAAAGAACTGGATTGGCAATGTTTTGTTAGTGGGAAAGTTCTCCTGATTGCATAAGTATATTTTCCTGATTATGTAAGTGTGAAAGTGAAGAGTCAATACTAACATAAGTAACAGGTTTTCAACTTCAAGAGAAAGGAAAAGGAAAAACAAAAAACAACCACGGATAGCAACTGTTCTGACATCCTGGAACACTCAAAATAACAACTAGGCATATAGTGACATCTCTTGAAAAAATAACCATACACCAATCCAAATGCTGGTGGTTTTTTGTTAAGAGTTCTGTGTCTTTTCATTCCTAAAGTTAAAATTGTTAAAAAATTATTTAACACATTCATTTTTCAGGTAAAATTGTTTAGGTAAACTATACATAGTAGTATCAGTTATTAGTTTTCCCTGTGAAGGAAAAAAGTTTATAAAGTGTATCAAAACCTATTGTTATGCTAGCATATCAAAAGTATCCAGTGACTGAAGTCTGCACTACTTAACTGTAGAAATTGAGCTATATTATCAGGTTCTTACTCACACAATATAATATTATTTAAGGGAGAATCTTTACCTAGAAAACTCCAGATAAAAATGTAGTAAGAACTTGTGTCATAGATTCAACAGAGGCATCAATTCAGAAAGTAACAATTAATTTCAATGAGCAGTAAAAGAAAACCTGAGAATGCTTATGAAGTTTAAAAATGCTGAATTGAAGCAGGGCAATTAAATCATGCCATTTCCAAGTGGAATTCAAGCAAATGAAAAAACTGATGATTCACTGAAATGCTAAAAAGCACAGTAAAAAAGGCTGTCCCTGCTCACTTAATTCTGTAGAATACTTTTGCACAGACTACTGAGAGTCCTGCAGTGATGAAACATGCTCCTTTTTTCATATTAGTTGCTTTGGTAAAATTTCCTACTGGTACGATGCACCCAGCATCCCCTCTGGATACAATACCACACGCTGTAATGGAGAGTAGCTTCTTCCAGTCTTGTTTTGTGCACGTGAACAACAGGCTGCAAAGCACTGGGCTGACATTCATTTTAGCTGATTTTACATAGTTATGCCTGCACCTGAGTTAGTCTTTAACTCCTTTAACTGCCAATGGTGACGTGCTATTTATCTTAAGTGTTTTATGTATTTCCTTTAGGATAAGGTAAAATGTCATCACCGACGAAAAGCAGAACATTATACAGTGCAGTTGTTGATGGTCTGTTCAGGTAGATGAAGCCCATTCTGTGATTTAAGCTCTATTTTGTTTACTGTAATGCTGCTGTTAGCAAATTTCAAAAGACGAAATTATGTTTTTTATATACTACAAGCTTCCTTCCATGATGTTTCACAGACAGAATTTGATTTGCATTATTATTTGCAAATTTTGCATTATTAAAAACAGAGTTTTTAACATTTATCATTTTGAATAGCAGTAGCATAACTGAAAATAGCCAACATGCTAAATAAGAGTACAGTAATTTCCAGATTTTTTCTTGTTAATTAATATATTAATATATAATTAAATATAATTAATATATAATAAAATATAACTAATTATATAATCTCAATATAACAAATAATCCCAAATTATGGGGTTAAATATCTGATGCTTTGTATGGTATAATTAGGTAATATACTAATTGGGTATAGTTGAAGTAAATTGGGTAAAGTTGAAGTAAAACAATACTACTATAAGAAAAAGATTTTTAAAAATCTGTTCTTATAGCAGGATCAAGTCAGCTACATTAGACAACAACAATGAATACACTGCAGTGTATAAACATGGTGGTGGAATAATCAGCTCTGTGATATTTTATATGGATTCACATTGAGATGATTTCAAATATTTAAAACACAGCTATTTCCAAAAGAAAACAAAACAAAGAACAAAACATTGACTAACTAGTTAATGTGTTGGGTAGCCACTCGTTAGCCTTATGCAAAAAGATCTTATTTGTAGCAAGAGTACTCCAACTTAAGTTTTCAATTCAACTTAATGTTCATGAGAGTCAGTATTTCCATCTGCAGCTTTTATCTGCCTGACATCTTATCACTAAGCACATTCAGATTCTGCTTAGTAGCACAAATTACTTTATAACATTTTATTTACCTTCTGAAAATAATTGAGCAAATTACGTAATTTGAAGGATATGAAGATTGTGAAGGATGTGAAAATGTGATTCTGTTTTATCTGTTTAAGGCACTAATGATTCATTAGTATTTTTCTCTATATTTAATATAACACGACTGAAATTATTATAATTAAGGGACTTTGTTGTCATGGTATTCACTTTCACCGTATCATTTCAGCACTGTTATTTGCAGTACCACAACACTGATGATGAACACTGATAAAACAAAGGAAGAGATCTGGCCAATACACCGAAATTCTTTTTTGCGACTGTAATTTAAGACACTACTTCAAACAGATTTTATCTTGTGGTCTGCCTGATTTGCAGTATTTCACGCTGAAGTTCTAATCATGAAAGGCATTATAATGCCTTCTTAATATTGTGCAAATTTGAAGTTTGCTGATTCTTGGCAATTTTTTTTTGTCAGAGGAGCAACTATATAGCTGGCTAGTGCAAAAAATACTATATAAAGAAAAACCTTAAATGGTCTGTAATCTTGAGTGAAGTGGTACCAGTGTGTTTTCACTATTATCTATAATGGGGTAAATATAATTTTGAGCACACCCACAGGAGCTTCTTGGTCACTCAGCACATTTTCCCCTAATAAACAGCAAAGCCATCCATCTAGAAAGACTATGTTAAAATCATTAGCAAAACCAGAAGTATCATGACGTTAGACAGTATTTTGAATGCTTAGGCATAAATGCAAGTTGAATTTTGCAAATTGCCATGCTCCAAGTATAAAACCTGCATCGTATGTGAGTTCCTCTATGAAGCTGTATTACCTAACTATTTAATTACAGATAAAGAATAAAAACAATGCAGTTTCATGCCCACTGCATTGAATCATCTAGTCATTATTTCCCTTTTGCTATAAACAGACAGCCTACCTTTTTATCAGCACACCATTTCATTTATTTCACAGTGAAGCCCAGTTTCACAATAATTGACTTGTCAGAAGCTCTAATTTATGAGGCTGGGCTCTGTAAGCCTTCTCCTATATTGGACTCAACCTGCACACAAGCAGGGTTGAATATTTACAATGCTGTTAACAGGTGCTGAGTTGTTTAATGATTCTAATAGCCAGAAGCGTACTGAGAAAGCCAGCGGGATCACAATTACAGGCTGTTTGAACACAACAATTACTCGTCCCCTGAGAGGTGTGAAAGTCAAAGGCAGTTTTATCCTAACAGCATCTAGCACATGGGCTAGACAGGCTAACTTCCATTAGTAGTCCATTGGGAAAAAGTAATAACAAACCCCTAGGTATCATAAAAATTTACAAAGTACATAAAATTCAAGCAATCAAAAAGTGAAGGAACTTTTTGTTGTGTTTTAAATAATACATTTAAAATCTCAAACCTTGTCGAGCCTAGCAAGAACAACAAACCATGAAACATAAACTTATTTTTCTAATCTAAGAAAGTGTGGAATTTCATCAGCTGAGAAAGACAGAGAGACGTGCAGGAACATAAAATGTAGATGAAGTTACACAAAACGTTTAGGATTTAATGTGAATGGTGGCAATCATTTCCTGTTTAGCTTATGTAAACCTGACCTGAGATCTCTCTGGGAAATTTTTCATCAGCCTTGAAATGGTCCTGCTATAACTGTCAATGCTGTGAAGTCATTTGTTACAGCACCATGTTTTTTATGTTCAGATTATACGGTAGTAATAGTGACACATGTAATGAAAATCAGTGGCAGAGTCAGCCAAAAATATTGAAAGAAAAACTTGCTAGCCAGAAAGCCTTTGACAAAAATGCACAAAAAAGATTAATCTACAGTGTTCACTTGATTGCAAGAAAGTGTGCTTTCTGAGATTTTAGTCCTGAAAGCAGAATTTTATTCTGAAGAAGTATGGGGGAAGCACAGATAATATTTTTTGTAAATTGCTTTCCTGCAGTCATTGCTTGTGTTTTCATTCATCAGCTTTTGGCCTTCAGCAGATTCCATCTTCAAACAGTAGCACAGAAATGGTACTAAGTTTATGGCACAATTGATGGATCTTCATAGCCACAGAGCTATGAACCAATGTACCAACTCACTTCTGTTGTTAAGGCATTGCTGGCTGACTCTGAAGTCCGTGACTGGCTTGCTAAAATGTGTTACACAGCATGCACAAATGCTGCAGTCTGTAATCTCTAGCTGTATTTGACTTGCATCCTATTTTCTTGTAAATATTTGCTTATGCCAGGTATGAGAAACAGATCTGTTGCTACCATTAATCAGTTTTTAGTATATTGTATGCTGTGGTTGTTTAAACAGATAAAAAAAGAGTCCAGTTTCTCTGACAATGGCAAGGTATTTGCCTCCACATTAGTGCTTCTAATTAAAATTTTACCTCCTAAGATGTGTTCATAAAAGGAGAATTCAGAAATAAGAGGCACATGTAAATTTGCCTGTATATTGATTGGGCATTTCTTTGTCATAGTAGATATTCTAACATATAATTTCTAGAGATAAATCATATCCAAGAGGAGGAAGACAGTTATGTGACTTTGCTTTCTGAATGGGGAGATGTGGGGTCTCCAGCTTTCCATTCTCACCTTAGACTGCAGCAGGCTGGGGAACAGGAGGGGGTTAAAATACTCAGCAGTCTGAGGGCTTCCCAGTCTGAGAGAATCAGATAAACTTTTTTCTTGTGAATAGCTCAGTAAAAGCATATCTAGAACTACACTCCTGTACTTTTCACATCAGTGTGACCCTAGCTATTTAAAAGGAGCTTTTTTTTAATGAAACTAAAGCTCTCATTATGAAATTAATAATAATGCTTGTAGCTATTTATGAAGTATCTATGCATGCACACAAATCTAAATGTGACTGTAAAAGAATGAATCCATCCAGAGAAATATCTGTTCACCAACTCAAAATATGGATATTGGTAATTACTGCAGTTTAATGTATTTGCACCTTTCTAGCTTCTGTTCTCAGTAGCTACTACCAAGCTTTTCCTTTTTGCCTTAAACTTAGTTTATTTACCTTCAGTAATTCCCTCCTTCTGATTGTATCATGTATTATGTATCATTGTATCAATACAATATGTATTGTATTTAGAAGTAGCTCTAAAATTCTGAATAACTGGGATCTTGTCACTGAAATACGTATTATTCTATCCTGACTAGCTTATACTAGCTGTCACCTCAATACCATAAACTATATTGGAAGAGTATATAATTGTAATTTTTATTGAAATGTTTTATTCACTTGTTATTAGACATGCTCAGCTAATCATACTGAGAAAATGAAATTTAAAGTGAAATAGATAATGATAAAAGCATCAGTCTGAGATACTTTAATTATACTTTATGCTGCATTATTGTTTTACTCCAGAAAATTTTCTAGGACTGATACAAAGTAAGTAAAAAAACCTTAATAATGATTTTCACAATGAATTAGTAAAACATTTCTTCAGGTCTTCACAAATAATTTACACAGAAAACTGATTTTATAAGTGTATATGTATATACACACTAACACTCATATACATTTATAAATCCATTAAAAACCTCCACACATTATAACAGTGATGTGATGTGTGCTCTCAGAATATCTAAAAATTAACTTTGCAAATGAAAGCTGATTCTGTTTAACTTTACATATGTTGTAAATTTCTGTTTCTCTTTTACTGCACACGTATCTGGAAAATATCATAACCTGATTTACGGAAAACGTTCCCCATAGCCATTTCTCTTTTGTAGAAAGTTTCAGATTATAATCTTTTGTAAGGGTAAAAGAATGAAATAGTCAAGGAATTGCAGCCAAGGAAAGGAGATAGATGAGCCTCTCAGAATAGCCCCTTTCAAAGAACTGTGCACTTTGTTAATCTGTCTTGTGTGATCTTGGCTAAGTAAAGAACACAGCGACTACAGTTGTATGTGGAAAGGAGAACACATTGTAGTACCTGCCTGAAGTAGCACAGAAATTTTTACTTAATATGCAAATTCAAAAGCCTCTGGATTTAGGAATAATTGCTTGGGGGGACGGGAAAAAACAGGGAAGAAACTCTGGATATTGAGACTGATGCACTCTGATAAACAGTTTTTCTTGGATCACCCCTCTCATTTGCACATCATCTCTTGAGCAACAGGCACAGGCTTAGTCAGTATGTCTCTGAACAAAACTAGTACTCAGCTACTCCACTCTCCCAAAGTAACAGCCCAATTACTCCTCTTTCCTCTTCACAGATTTTGAAATGGTGGGTTTCATCAAACAAGAAAACTAAAATGGTTTGATAATGATTTTTGTAATGATTGCATGCTTATAAGAAACCCAG
The DNA here is from genome assembly GCA_038090715.1 of Florisuga fusca. Classification (NCBI taxonomy): domain Eukaryota; kingdom Metazoa; phylum Chordata; class Aves; order Apodiformes; family Trochilidae; genus Florisuga; species Florisuga fusca. The sequence continues at coordinate 58,166,457 of JAAWXA010000001.1, read as the reverse complement.
ATACTTAGGGCAAAAGGATACTTTGATCTCTATTTCATGACAAAGGTAGATTAACATTACTCAAATAGTACAAATTGTAGGCATTCAGTAAGGCACTGTATGATATTGGACTGGAATAGAATGATCCTTGATTTGTTTATGCAGCTTTAATATACAAATAGCTAAAACTGGCAGTAAATGAGAATATAAATCTTCCACATATTATCTAAACCCATTATTTTTGGGATTTACAGCATCACATGCAACGACTTTTATGCCAATGAATCCCAAGGCAATTTACCAATCATGCATAGGGGAATTACTTGTTCACCACTAAGGTACAATCACCTGCTGGCTAGAAAATAGTTCTTGTTTCACAGTGGAGACTAAGTCAACAAAACAGCTTCAGGGCAGACATGACAAAGAACACGGTATCAAGTGACACTGAATAGGTATTGTGTAAATACCCAAACCAAAATTCAGCCATTCTCCTCTTGTGAAAAAAACCACAAACCGACCAAAAAACAAAACACAAAACCAAAACTGAACCCTTTGGATTTTTAAGGGCCACAAATAATTTTTGTTTGGTAATATCAACCATTCAATATGCTCACCTATGGCACAGTAAACTCCTTTACTATACTGCAATTTATTCAGTTAATCTCAAGTATCACTGACTTCATCAAATTCTTCAGTTTTCCTTTGATATATCTTGTTCAAACAATGACCATGCTGCAACTGCTTGGCTTGTAGGAGGTCTGAAAATACCACGCGTAGTAGGTCCAGGAATTGGATAGTTTTGTAACTTTGGATGAAACTTAATATAATTTATTATCATATCAAATGGCAAGCATGGGCATCCATTGCATTTGCACTTGGTATCTAGAAGTGACCTCTCTGACACAGTCTGTAATGTCCTTCACTTTTCTCCCTGCATGACTGAGTACAGAGGAATGCTGAGAAAGAACGCTGAGTGCCTCTGTGTAGATGAGACAGGAGGTAAAGCAGCACAATTTGTGAACTGTTCCAACCTGTATGTGTGGCATTCCAATGAAAGACTCCAATTTTATGAGAAATTTCAATATGCATTCTTATCCTGCCATTATGTACTTGTCTAGCCAAGATCCATTCATCTTGTTTCTCACTACAAAGGCTCTGCATCTCACTATGAAATACAGTGGGTGTTTTCTTGCCCCCACCCCAACTTTCTTCTCACAATCCTCTCAGAATAGCAGAACTTTTGCTTAAAGTTTTGATATTGTGATAACTTCAGATTTCCTTTCCATGACAGTGCCCATTAAAGAAACTGCTGAGAAAAAAGGAACATCAATAAACTTTTATATTGGAAAGAACCCGTTTCCTATATCAAAGGACTATATTTTTATATTCCACATTTATCTTTGAGCTATATGTTGTGTCTTAAAAATCAATCTAATGATCAAAGCTTGCCAAAGAAAAATCAAGAAAATCACTAACACAGAAATTCAAGAGCAAGACATTTTAAAATAACATTACTTGTTTGTTATACTAAAAAGAACAGTGTCTGCAATGGCATAATTTTTAACATCAGTTGTAGTATGGATCCTGTAAATTCCAAAGTCCCACATGTAAACAGAGCTTTACCAAGACAAAATCAGAATTTAGCTGTTTGTTGCTCTCAAGACAGAAATACCTTCTGTATGAATGTATTCATTTTCTTAGCTATGAATTGAGAGAACTGAATATGGGTTTTTTTAGTTCACCATTCTAGCGCTTCATTTTTTATTTCACAAGAAGATTAGATGGAAGTTCTGTTCTGTGGAAGATTCTCAGGATAGGGAAGAATTCCAAACTACTGGAGACTAAAAAATAATTAAAGGAAACTATTTAATCACCTTCAGGCACCCATCAACAGCTGCCCATGAAGAGCCCAGCTAAAAATTCACACACCCAGCCAAATCTTAAGAAAATTAACCTTATTTCAGAAATAAAACAATCTGGAGTACATCAAGAAACATTTAGGGTTATAAATGTCTAATTCTTTATTTGGCACATTTTTTTTGGTGGCTGAATGATTACGTGATAGGTAACACACCATTTACCCAAAACAATGTTGTGGCAAGGGCAGGCTACATTGCTGGAACAGCTCAGAATGATCTGCATACCAGCTGGAGCTACGCAGGATGACAACATTCACTGAAAATATTGCACACATGGTTTCATGAAGATACTCTAATGAAAGTAAACGTTATCACAGAGAAACAGCTGATAGCTATTCTCTCATTTATTAGGAAAATCCAGGTTTTAATAGGTTTTCTACAGAAAACTGGGCAGAACATATCAATATGGTAGCTAAAAAAAAATAACACATAATAAATACAATACCTAAAGGAATGTGATAACCTGGAGTTTTATTTTAAGGATGCTGATGCAGCCCTCTCAATAAGGCTATTTTGTAGTTGTCACTAAACTGTAAAATTATCTGCCAAGAAATGCATTTATATTTAAAGTAAAAAGTATTAGAAAAACGTGCACACAAGTTTTATTCCATGTGTGGGCCAGTAATGCTCCTACATTGGAGAGTGCTAAGTATTCTAGACTTCAACAGCAGCAGGATCACCTTTGGATCAACTCTACCCTCAAGTTACCTTTAGATTAAATTGCATTTGTATTTTATACTCACGTTGGGTTCATTATAAGTCGACGGAAGAAATAAGTCCAGGTGATATAATCCATTGCATCCTGCTTAGAAGTAATGGTTCCAGCAGCAATTTCAGCATTCAAGTGGTCAGACAGCACTTCTAAGAGGCTGAAGAGCAGAAAACAAGAGGATTGAGCTGACTTTACAATCACAAAGACCGGTTAATATATTTTGTAGAATTGTTCTATTATTGTAGAATAAAAGGTGTATTACTTTTAATCTGAAAAAACTATTTATTTATCTTCTGCTAAAAGAGAAGAGAGGAAAACGGGGGAATGTAATTGCATGGTCAGTCAACTTTTTTACATGATAGTGGAATGAAGCTCAAATTATTTTTTGATTGGATCAAGAATGCACAAGTTTAAGTCATTCATGGAACGTATTCAGATGAAGCGACTCAGTAGTAACTTCTGAATACTGTGTGTTGACCATATGATCATGCTGTTTTAATCCAATAGAGAATCATATGGAAAGGCAAACAGGAAATGGAACAGTGGCAATAGTTTAGCTAATACTTGACAAATACTTGAGAGCCATTAAAATTACATCAAAACTCCTTCCCCCAGACTTTGCCTCATCTTCATCCAATGTAACAAAAAAACCCAACCGACCAAACAAAAAAAAGCAAGCAGCTACTTTTACCCAGAAAAAACTGAACTCAAAACCACAGAAGACCGAAAGCAGTTTAAAATGATTCTTACAAAGGAAGATACTATTTAGTGTCATTAAAGGGAACAAAGACCTCCATTAGGGTATCCAATGAGATCATGCCTGGCTAGAGTTCAGTCAGGGAACGGCAAATATCTTTTAAGGATCAATCTAATTCTCTTGCATTATAATCCTTTTTCTTCTCTTGCTGTTCTTTTCCAGTTGCTAAAAGTAAGGAATAACTTGGTATGAGTAGCTTTTTAACTATTCTATACCACTCATTGCATGCTTCTGAAGGTAGGAACTGCAGATTTTCTTCCTATATTGCGGAGCAGAAATTGGATAGATAATTCAATACCTATTCCAAAATAAAGAGTGCTTTCTCTTTCACTTCTCATGTGATATATTTCATATCAGTGAGAGCACAAGAGCTGTCATATGAGTTACATAGTTAACTCTTACAATTAAAACATAGACAATGGCTTTTAGGAAAAATGTCAATTAAAAAAAATATGATTTTTAATTTTACAAATTGTAAACAGTATACAAAGCTGATAAATCTGCTTTTTGGTGACAGAGATGGGGAAAGCATTCTAAAACTAAAATCCCTTCAAGAACCCCCAAACAGTTTCTCTTTGAAGCTATGAAACCTCTTCAACTACTTGATCATAAAAGAGACTGAGACAGATGTAAGTTAATTGGATCACAACCTACATAAAACTTAAAGGGACTGCTATTAATCAGTGAATCTTCATTTGAAAATCTATTGAATATTCTTTCTTTAGCGTAAAAGATGGAATGTATCAAAATACAAAGGAAATATATACACACAGAGAATGAGCTACTACAAACACAGAATATTTACCGTATTCCAAACAGGAACAAAGCATGATCAATCTGTTCTATTGAAGATACCATTTCTTTACTTAGAAACATCACTTAACAACCAATGAATTGAGAGATTTCATAGTTTATGCCAGTGCCATATAGTCTGGACACATCAACATTTTAATCACACTGCTCTTTTGATTGATTATTGATTTATTTTGATTTATTATTTTGAAGAAGTTCAGCTCCTAGCTTGTTGTGCTAAGTGAAATGTATTTGTTAAAAAAAAGAGCAATGTGGTTTCCTAAGGAAATTAAGTCTTGGCTTCCACAATTTTTGTTTGGAAAAATTGTATGTCTGTCTGTGCACCACAGAAATTAACCTTCAAATACACCAGCCCATTTCAACTACAATTCACAGGTTGATAGCGTTCCCAAGCTCCTACACATTTCCTGGCTACAGATAGAGGACAGGAATTAAGAAGTAAGGATTTGTCACAGAATTTCAGAGAGGGTTCTGAGGATCATGTATACTTGTCCTACACACTGGTCTTGAAGACCAGTTTGTGCTCTCATTCAGATGTCTATGAAGCAAGAGAAGCATTTGTAGTATTATCTGGGAATGGACTAAAGAGCTCAACAATGCTTCCAAACTTATGCAAGAAAAGTTTGTTCTGCCTAAAGATGGACAGTTTTTTAAAAAATTATTTTCCTCTAGGACCCCAATATTTAGGAGATATTCAGCATAGGAATTTTGTTTCATTTTTAACTAGTCCTAACTCATTTATAGTATTGCTTATAGTTTGATCAGCTTTTCTGATTGCTGTATCTTTACCTTGATTCCACTGGGAAAGGTTCATAAAGGAATTTTTTGTAGAAGTCTTTCTTAATATCATGAACTAGAATTACAGCTTTTCCTTGGTCATCAAACTGGGGTCTGCCAGCACGTCCCATCATCTGAAGGACATCTGCCAAAAAGACAATAATGTAAATTGTATGTATATTTCCATGTATGTAAAATGCATGAAACTCAACGTATAAATAAATGTATTTACATCCGTATAACGCACAATACAGGATTTCTGGATTTCTTTGGACTTGTATGCCCTATTGGTTTGACACATTTTTTCCCCATCTCAGATAAATTTACAATGAACTTCTTTCTGGTGTACTTCAAGACCACCCACTGCAATAGAATCCAGGCTTAAATCTAACATAAATTTCCTCTATTCTTCCATTCCGAATACATCCCTCATTTGATCATATGCAATTAAAGACTATGAGCACATGAACTCATGAATCATAACATGGCAAGTGTCTATTACTTCCTGATTTTCAAGTACTTGACTTAACAATACTAAGTTCCTTGTATAAGCTTTTCTGCTATATGTGCTTTCCTAGGTTTTGAGTATTTTAGAGGAAGAAAGTCAAAGGCAAACTCTACTTACTGACAGCTATGATCTTTACCACTTAAACTTCAGGACAAGCTATATTAGTTATTAGCACTGGAGTAGAGATGGTTGTCCCGATTTCAGATCACGATATAGGAGAGACAGTTAAAGCTTACCTTTACAATTCTACACATCACCACTTGCAAATACTATTTTAAAGATTTCTGTAAACACTGAAAATATTAGTTTATAGAAAACCTGCTCAAATTGCTACCCAGGCACCAAGATATGTATGCTTATCACCTGTCTCTGTCTCCTCATAATCTAAGAAGTGCACTGAATAGATTATTTTGCATTGCTTAACAGAGTGTTCTGATTCCTTTTTTGGTGTGTCCATCTTTGAAGAAACAATGGAAAGAAATTAATGAGTAAGTTTTATATCTTTATTTTAAAGCTTTTTATGGTCTGTGTATTCTCTATGAGCTTTATCTGCCCTGCACAACATGTGGCTTGCAGTACCTAGCATTTTGAAATGCAGTATTTTTTGGCTTCAGAATCTATAAACTTTTGGCCAGATGGTCAGCTGGGGAAGGAAAAGCCTTATGTGTAGAATGGCAAACTGCAATGGACAATCCATCCCAAAGATGATAAACAGGTTTTAGTAACATATTTTCACTTGCTTATCCAAGAGCTACAAAGCCAGCAATGGTTTTTATCAATTTAGATCTTTGATTAATTTAGAAGTGACATGAAAACATAAAATAGAACCAGTCTGAAAATGATGCTTCTGAGTAGGCATGTGCACAGGAGGGTGATGAAACAACTTCTTGCTATTCTAAAGTGGGGAATTAGATTCTACATAATATCATATAGGAAACAGATTTACCAAAAAGCATCAGGAAATTATTTTTGCCAGTTTCCACTCTGTAATTATCCAAATGAAATATTTTTTTAATTGACTACAAGTTGCTTGGCTGCTTTTGGTCACTGGACTATGCTCCTGAAATGTTAAATACGATCCAACTGGCTGACAAAATGTCTGGCAACTGAGAAAACATCCTCCTCAAAACTTCTGACTTCGTTCAAAGACGCATTTTTACTTACTTTTAAATTTCTGAACACTTCAGAATGATTTATTCTGCCCTTAGCAGCTTCCTTGGAGCCAAATGCATCCCTGATACAGAAAGGTAACTTCAGCAGGGAGAAACCAAGTTATACCATGGTGGAACAGTGAAGGTATAACTTGAGGGCAGGATTAAAGACAGTACTGTACAATTTTGGAAGTATTTCAGAAAGAAACTCATTACATTTTCATTTTATTGCTGCTGCAAAACTGTACTACCTATGCACAGAACTTCCAGATGCATTCATTTTCTCTAGAAAGTTAAAAATAAAAATGCTCTATGCAAACAGCACCACATGTTTCTTCATAAAGTAAGGAATCTGCATTTTCTGTTGCAGTGCAGACAACAAGATCTAAATGCTTCCATCACAGATGGTCCATCCACCCCCAGCCCCCAAGTTTTATTGAAAAGTCAAGTATTAAACAACCCCCAAAGTCAGTCACTTGAATTAAAAAAAAGGCAATAGTGAAAGTACAAGTGCTCCCGATAGCTTTTGTGAGTACTTGTCCAAAAGATTTCTAGAAGAGTTTTCAATGCCTACCAAGTTTCTAATTTCTATTGAATATAATATTTTCTCTCCTACTTCTCTCTGACAGTTCCACAGATTCAACACAAAATTGAAGACTCCAGCTGACTTCTTTCCTCAGCATTTTCCCTCTTTGAGTAATGAAGCCAGTTGTCAATATTTCTGCCGTCAGGGCGAGCGAGATCCTACCCTGCGGAGACTCTTTGTACGCAGTTTACATCAGCCTAAGTCAGTCACAAAATGCAAGGCTACATGGCTAAGCTCCCAGGTCATTCCAGAATCTTTGAACAAGAGAGTTTGTCTGGAAATTCATCCCAAGTTTCCTGCAGACCACTAACCACTAAATTAAGTTATGATGGATTACTTAGAGAAGTAACCCCTGTAGTATTTTCAGTTTGAGCTCTTTTCATTAGTGAGCTTCTCTTGCTGAAAAGGCAGTGTGTGGTTAAAAAGATGCAAGCTCTCTGCTTACATTACAAGTAACATTTAGATTGTCCTTAGGTATATAAATCTCTGGCATAGGATAAGATTATTTATTATTTAATAATAAACTTTCTGTTGCAAAAAGAGAAAGGGAAAACAGAACAGGAAACCTGGAATAAATTTAGCTTGTCCTCGTTCTTCAAGCTTAGTACCATCCAGACAAATTTTCTCCCTGCCTGAACACTGAATGCAGTTCTTCCATGGTGCACTTTCTTAAGCTTGTTGAAAACACTGCAGAACAGTTTATGAAAAACAGAGTTTACCGGAGCCAGAAAGCAATAAAAGCGTGTATCAAGCCAGAAATTCAAATATTTAATTTAGCTGCTTATTTTTGAAGTATCACTTACTTGAAGTATCACTTATTTCACTGAAGATACTAGACTACTTATGGTTTTTCGTTTACTGTCAAGTGACTATCTGTAAACATGTTCTCATTCATGTGTGATTCAACTGTTGCATTTCAAACCATGGCTAAGTTTACTGCTTCTATGTAAAAAAAGATTTTTAAAATGAAAAAAATTATTTTATCCATGAAAACTTTTATAAAATTAACTAGGTAACTAAATATGACTTCGTATTGTCCTTGTAGTTTTGTTTACTGTCTATTTTGGGTGATACACATGAAAGGAATTCAGCAGGAGAAAAAGATTCGTCAAACAGAAACATTACATTATTATATAATCTTAAGAGTTCTCTTGTGTTAAACAAAGAAACCATTCCCTCAGCACTCCTAGTGTCTTTTCAGTGATCATTTACTAAGTAATTCAGATCATTTGCATATGCTGGAAATAAATTTCAGCATATAAGCATTTCCATAATTTATGTGAGTACCTGTAATGGGATAATCCACGTAACGTCTTGTTTTTCCATCATAGTATTCTGTTCCTTTAACAATTACTAAATGAGCTGGAAAATTTACACCCCAAGCTAATGTGCTTGTGGCAATAAGAACCTAAAACAGAAGGAAAGATTAATGAGGTATATGTAACAAAAAGCTAACTTTTAAAATTCCATGTAAAACTCATTACGGCAGGATTCAAAGAGCAAATGTACCTGGATTTTGCAGTTCACAAACAATTCTTCTACAGTTTTCCTGTCTCTTTCATGCAGACCTGCATGGTGCATGCCTATTCCAAAAGCAAGTGTCAGCTTCAGATTTGAATCTTTAACTGTTACTATGATGTCATTCATCTGTAAGAGAAAGATAAGTTGCATGTTTTAAAATGTATTGCTTAGAAATTTTTAATTTTACGGGTTATTATTACATTCTTTTATAGCAACAATAATTTGCTCAATGCTGTTAATGAAAACAGGAAAAGAGTATTCAGACATTGAACAGTGTGGTTTTAATCTAAAAAAAATGCACAAAAGTCACAAAATTTATGTGATTTATTGACACACTAAGTAGCACAGATAAGGAAATGAAAATACTGAAAATATCTTGACAGTTCTGGCAAATACTGTGCGTTCGGCTCGGTGTTTGTTTAATGCAACCTCTAGTATCAAAGGGATTAGAACTGGTATAAAACCACAGCAAATCCCTGAAACCAATAACGTAGTAACAGCCATGAAAAATAAATTAGCCTCTCTCTAATGCTATGAAAATACAGACACGGTTTTTCAGTTTGATAATTCTGAAATTATTAATCAAAATTTTCCTATTCTCATGCTGAAATGCAAATTAATTTGAAATTTTTTTTTTTTTACTTTATAGTTTAGAGACTCAAACCCTGTAGTGAAATCCGACATACAATTAGTGTCTTAATTGAAAACTTTCAGAAGTCCAGACAAAAAGCTATTTTTTATTACTGTTTTTTTCAAATCTCATCTCAATGACTACTTGGAACCATTTTGACTACTATCATTTTAGCTATATTTCTCGCCTATGTTTTCACGTAGTAAATTCCAAAATAAATTCTTTTAATTCTGAAGACAACCTCTGTGAAAAGCCCCTCACTAATAATGAACAAGAGCTTTGTAACTTCAGTCTTGTATAGTGATTTTACCCTTGATGTTCCTCCTGCTATTTTATTTCCAAAGACTGTTTTCTGAAATTTCTATTTTATTTCACATTATTTTATGTAATTTTAATATAATTATAGCCAGGAACTTTCAAACCTAATCTCTTATTAGTGGTTTCCTGGTGCCACCAGCAGTGGCATGATGATATTGCATACTTATGGACAGCATAATTTATGGTTAAACTAGAAGGTATGGACAAATTTGGACAAAAACTAGTAGTGCAAAACAAATTACACAGAGTAAGTGAACAATTTGGAATGAATATTCAGTCTAATCTCAGACTGAGTATCCTTTTGTACTGATATAATACCTGCATGAATGCAGTTATAGCTCCATTTCCACTTAAGGATTCTGAGGTATTGCACTTGAAAAGTTCAGAACTTCCCTAAATGTTTTCTGGGTCTTATAATTCTCAGACCTGAATGCTAATAAAATTATTCATGTATCTAAATACAAGTAATATTTGTCAATACTGTTATTAAAAAAAAAAAAAAAAATCCTTAAAAAGTACAAAACCCCCAGAAAATATAACAGTCCATATTCAGGATTAAAAAAAAACCCCAAACAAAAACACTCAAACAAACAATACAGATTTTGTAAATCAAGGAATTTTGTCAGGAAGATTAAATTACAAGGCATTTTAAAAAGTCTATTTGTTGAAATAGTATTCACTAACAGAACCAGAAATGATGGAAGCAACAGAGAACCCAGTTAAAAAAATACTGTTCAAGTTTTGTCTTGGCCCAATCAATTTAATCTTTCAATGGAAGCTCCTAAACTTTATTTTCCTCACAAAACAGTGGCCTTGATGCTCCTGAGAGTTTTCTATATGATAAGACATGGAAGGTTTATTACATAAACTGAGCTGGCACATAAAAAAGACAAGGATGCTTATAGAAGAGTGACAGGGAGTATGAAACACTAAAAGGAAAGAAAGCCGAAAGAAAAAAGAAATTAATTGATAAGTGAAATTGGGATAAGTCTTTTTAGGAAAGGGAAACAAGAAGAGGGATAGAGAAGTAGAAGAGAGTAAAGAACTGAATGAAAGGAGGATATGTCAAAGGATAAAGTTTATCTATCTAGATACAATCAGCAAACCTTTGATTTCTCTAGTCACTATGTAGACATGTGACTGCAGTGCAGACAACATGAATTATGACCCATCTTTAAGATTTTCTCTTCTAAGACAAAAAAATAGCTCAATAACATGAGAACCTGTATACTGTTTTCTTCACAATTATGATCACCAACACCCATTACTACATTTGATTTTGAACCTATTAATGCATTTTGTGCTATGGATTTATGAAGTGGTACTGGCAGTGAACAGGCTCCTTATGCTTTGATAAACACTTTGAGAAATAATAATCATACATATACGTTTGACAGGGAATCAGATGAAAAAGTAAAAAATAGCACTGGTAAGTATCAGAAAAATAAATGAAAAAAATTAATGCATTTACATTCTACTCAATTTATGCATTCAAAAATTGACGAAAGATAAAATCTTGCTAAATTAATTTTTCTCATCCCCACAGAGAATCATCACATTATGGTAGTTATGCCTTTAATATAGGGGAACAAGACAGTTCCAATGACATTTATTTCATTATTCACGTGAGCAGAATTTAGTACTGGGAAAATAATGAATGTAAACTTCCTTTTCCTCTAGAAGAGTAGAAGGATCAAATTAGCTGATTTGGATTAGTCTATAGTGATTAACTGCTTCTACAGCACATGCAGCTTTACATTTTCAGTACAGAACCTGAGCTAAACCTTTTTGCCATGCAATTGCCGGTATAAGACATCCTAAATTCACACTGCTGGGAATTCATTCAAAGATGTTCTTCTTGCTTTTACAATCAGTGCTGGTGATTTTTTTTTTCCCCTCTGACTTGTATTACAGCAGTGGCCTGTGGTGCTGTTAGTCATACCTGCAAAGCACTGTAATTTACCACAGGAAAACTAAAGAACCCTTAGCAGGAGAGCTGGCACATGTACTACTATCCTGTCATTTTAGCAGCAGGGAATCCTAGTCATTTTTAGCTGACCCCTTACTTTCACATAAATCAATGTAATAAACACAACTATTTTAACCATAGGCACAATCCAAGGCTTAAAATTCACATGACTATTTATTTTAAAATATAGCAATCTTACGTCAGTATAGGTTAAGAATATCACCCATTTCTAATAAGAGATAATGGCAAAATTAATAGGTTCGTTAAGCAGAGATAGACACAGCATCATGACTATTAAACCAATGTTCTGCATCATTATAATTTCATTACTATTTATCTTTCTGAAAACAACTGTAATATTAGCTCAGAAAAAGGTGAAGAAAATAGGTTTTATATCAAGAACAGAAAAACTATATTAAAAATAATACAAGGAAATACACATGGTACTGACATTAAAAATCCCATACAACACCAATGCAGGGAACTTCACTGAAGGCAGGACTGGGCCCAGCGGGCTGTCCTTCACAGATCTTTTGATGAACAAAAAGTACCTCGTGTGCTTTCTTAACATTAGATTGATTAGGAATCCACCGTTTAATAAAAAACCTTTGAAAAGCAATTTGGGACTCTAGTAGTGTTGCAAAATATTTATTATAAAAAATGAAGTTTAATTCTGCCTTTTATATTCTCATCTCTGAACAAGCTAGATTTTTCTCAACGTAATAAGTAGTAATTTTCTTTGTTCCTGCACATATGTAAACTGTTGAACCATTTACTTTAAGCTAATAGAACTTTTTTATATTTTAAATTTATTATACTTAAAAAGCTTTTGTAGAAAGATAGGATTCCATTTAAGTAGATACATTACCCTGTGCCTGAAATACATTCCAGTCAGAGTATAATTCAGCAAGTTGATGACAATGCTGGCTCCAAAAGAAAGGAGGAGACCAGATTGGACAAGAATGAGCTAACAGATTGTGCAGCCCAATTCTGTCCCTTTGAGTGTGATATATTGTTTCAAGATGCTAAAAACCCATACTTTCTCAAAGCATATCTGTTGTGCTGGTTTTCCCATTTTCACAGAATCCTCATTATTAGTACCCTGTACTCTTTTCAAAGCACGTCAGACTCAGACCATATGCCACTGAATAATGCTTATCAATTGTCTAAAATGCCCAATAGAAGAAAGATGTGCCAAACAAAAGAATCGTGAAAGTTATGAAGTCTTTTACAAAAATAATTACATATTTCACATCTGCTACAGATGTTAAGTGAAATAAAAACTTCTCCTTGTTATAACTAAATGTTAATTTTTTATGACACACTTTTGTGTCATAAAAGCAACATCTTGTAGAAGGAAGCTGAACTTTCATAATGAGTGAGACACTTAGAAATAAATCTTGGGTATCCTTCTTGATCTTTAAAGGCAAAAAAAGTGTCATTTTATTAAATTATTTCTGATGAAGAGTTGATATCCTCATACTTCAGAACTCTCCCATACAAACAAGATGTCTGAACCACCTCAAATAAGCTTATTCAAGAAAAATTTAAAAATATGATTCAAGCAGTTGAGATATATTATTAAAACATACACATTTAACACTAAAAATCTCATCTAAAAGACAGCAATATACCTATTCATGACACAGACCAGGTTCTTCTATTGCTGTTTTATAGCACAGCATTACCTCAGACCAATAACATGGAGATAATAGGTTGTTTGATTTAGAGATGGAAAACTCATCTTTCCAACAATTCTTGGGGATCTTTTCGGTGGTGGGTTTTGTTTTGTTTTGTTTTGTTTTGTTTTGTTTTGTTTTGTTTTTTTGGTTGTTGGGTTTTGGGTTTTTTTGGGGGGGTGTGGGTGGGAGGTATATTTGTGTTTGGTTTTTTTTTAGCAATGTAAAACAGTACTATATGGTAAAATTGAATTCACTTTCATGCATATGTCTATACACATTTTCACACAGTGTACAAACACATACATAAATCCATTGTTAGCTGACACATGTTTATACACTTACATCTCTAAAACAGCAAAATCAGTTTGGGCCTGATTCATTCTTTTAGAGCCAATGAATGCCTGTCATTCAAGTTCCTTTGAATTCAGTGGAAGCAGCTATCACCTGGTATGGATGCTATTGAATATTACAGTAGGTATGTTTATGCTAGAAGATTTTAGTTATTTCTAGAGGTTTCATAAAGAACAGTTTTAACAGGATGCAGATGGTAAAATGATGCATAAAGTAGAATGCAAAAAATCACAGTGGTTCAAGTTGAAACTGTGTACATGGGTACATTTCTTCTCAGTCCTTGCACTGTAAATATATTTAAAAACATGTAAATATCTGCATAAAATAAGCAAATATCTGACCAGGGAATAAATTTCTTTAAAAAAAACAACAGCCAAATAAGAAAACACCCTGCTTGGCTGCTGGTGAGAAGTGCATTCTGACTTCAAACAATAAACAATAAATACTACTTTGTAGTTTTGTTTTATATTAAAAACAAAAAGCAGTTAAAACATTAGAGAAAAATAAATAAAGTGAAAACTTGATTCTAATAAATCATCTTGTAAAAAGATTGCAACATCTGCTGCCACCACAGCTGCAATTTCTGAAAGAGGAGGACTTTTTCCTCTTTAGTCAGCTCCTAATGTAGAGCAGTACAACTGATCTTACCCAAGCTTACCACCACAAACTGGTGGCACTGTCTGTTTCCAAAAGGATAATCTGAGCTGTTGTCCCTTTTAACAAGATAAGTAATGGGTCACAGGCTTGAATGTGACAGTCCTGGCTGACAGCTCCAAATTAGAATTTTAGCTAGAAGGTTTGTATTTAAAAATCATCTCGTGATTATACACAAAAGCAGGGAAAGCATAAGGTTTTCTATTTCCATTGGTAGACTGGCACCAAAGAAAAATAAAATAACCCAAAGAAGTACTCAATTTACAGAGACAATCTTCTCTTTGAGAGAAGCCTAATCTTATTTCTGTGATGGTGCACCTCTGTCTCAAATATAACTAGGATGATCTCTACAGTGATGTCTATTGAAGAGTCCCTGCAAGTGTCAAGGAAGGCAGCTTCAGTTGCTTCATAACTCTCTGGTGAAAAATAAACTGGGACTGCAAATCCTGAGATAGAAAGATCATTTTGAAATGTGCATTGGTCATGCACCTTACAGAAAAAGAAAAAAAACAGCCATCTCTAAGGCTCTGAAATAGGTATCCATTCTTCTTCACCAGACTGCCCACTCATAACTGCCCACTCATATTCTACTTTAAGCAAACTATGTCAGTCCTTAAATCCTGAGGTACTTCTGCATGTGCTACGCATAGAAATTGGCAAATGTAAGGATGAGCTTTGAAGTATCAGATACAAATTAGTAATTAGGGTATTTCAACATCATTGGAGGCTTCCTTGCTCAGACTAAACTTGACATGAGGTATCTGAGTGGTCATTTCTTCATAAAAAGCATAGCCTAATAGTTGGCTATGTTGGATAGAATCTATTGAACAGATCTAAGTATTGTTGTGCAACAACAGGTCTAGTAGAACTAGAGAACTTACCAATACTAGAAACAGTAATTTTCATCAAGTACAGTTCAGTCTTATGAAGACTGACCACTAGCTCAACTTTCTCAATACCTTTAAACTTTCTGAATACTGTAGGAACATGGGCACGAGCAGGGAAGTGTACATCAGACATGCAATTCAAGGAATGCATTGAGGAAGTTCTCCAAAACCAGACGGAGCTGCATGTAATGTACATTTTCAGCAGATTGAGGTAGAAAAAAATTCCTTCTTGACTATAATTCAGTTACATTTGACTGCTGACTCCAAGGTGTGCTCTTGTCTACTTTGGAGAGAAAAGCTGAAGGTTATTTCTGTACATCATTTATACATACAAATATGCATTCCAGAACCTTCATACAAATTCATGTCCTTTGAAACGTAACAGATTGAAATATTGCCTGAATTTGGTATTTGGAACTGGTTGGCAAAGATGGCAGTGGATTTGCCTGTTATCCAAGGGTACTGGTGAAGTGAAGTAATCTGGAGTTTTCTGAACAGAACCCTTCACACACTCCAAATGGGAGCCTGGTTTTGGCTTTTGCTCCCATTTACCTCTACAGGCAGAATCTCTACAGAGAAGATGAGGAAAGCTAAGATGATGGGACAGCTGATAAACAGGTATCAAAAATCCAGCATTGGTCTCTCTCTCCCACAAGGTGCGAATCTCCCAGTTACCATCACAGAAAAGCTGCCATGCAGGGTAACAGAAAAAAACAATTTTAATGGCTGCGAGAACCTATATCTATCTCAATATCAGGCTTCTAGATGTTATAATGGCATGTTTACTGCATTTTAAGAAGCTTTACAAGCTCTACTCACTAGGAAGGTAACGTAAACAGACTAACGTTTGGCCATCATGTAGCAAAACCATTTACATCATTACACAAAACTAACCAATGAATTTTCAAAGATTCTCTAAATCTTACATCAGCCAAAGTTAATGTCATACAAATAGAGCTGGACAAGAAAAATGCCAGGGCCTATTGTAAATCTGTAAACTTTGCATACATCCATTTATGAAAAATAGCTTATATTTCAACATATTTCACAATTAACAATTACAAATACTTTGAAGACCAAATAATTTGTCTTCAAGTTCCCGTGAAGGAACACAGGCTGGCAAAAAGCAAACATGAAAAACTGATAGGCCACCAAATACTTGTTTTGAGGCAACAATTTATCTCTTCTAACTGGTCCATTTTTATCCCATATTGAATTGAGAAACACTTGAACCATCTGGGCAAGTGCTAAAGATAGGGAATACCTACCATAAAGTAAGCGTGTACTAGTTCCACTTTTAAAACCTAAAAATGCTGTAACAATACGGAGGGAATTTTGCCTATTTCACCTAGAACAAGCTTGACTTTCATATAACCTAAAGTTAGAATTTTTAAGTAAAAAAACAATTGCAATGGATAAAGAATTTAGTAGTATATACACTACTTATGTAGCATAACCATAGCTTTGTCCTTTGCTTCAATGTCAAATGAAACTCAGGCTAATCATGCTAATTTAAAATACAAAACTATGCACTGGGCCCATAATTACCTAAAGAAAAGTCCACTTGAAATTGTGAGTACTTCAAACACAATTGTGTTCTGCATAACAGTGGTAAGATATAACAATTTAGGGCCTAATCCTCAGTCTTTTATAATTATGTAATATAATTATGTAATCAGAACCAAGTAACTTAGTAGGTAAGTTATGCTCCAAACATTAATCTTATTAATTCAAATACAAATAATATGCAAATGTTAAAAATCTAACAAAAAAAAAGTCTGCTTGTCCTTGTTGGCTTCTCTTTCAAAACCTTCAGAGTCATACCCTGAAATATGTGAAACTCAAAGATTCCTAATACAAAGGGAGGTTTTGAAGCAAACCAAGCAAGGTTTAGTTACAGTTCTTTTCAGGACAGTAGTGTCTCACAGGATATGAGGAAGCAATTCATATAATGAGCAAGTCATTGAGGGCAAGCTGCGTGTTGCTTATTTAATTGTAGGGAAGTTTACTACAGTAAACTGGCACAAGGTACGAGATTTCGCTACTATGCAATAATAATTTGGATGTGAAATACCTCTGTTATGCTCAAGAAAACATTAAATAGAGGTTATACAGTTAGATAAGCAGAATCAAATTGAGATTCATTTTAGTACTAGTAGTTTATCAGATGAGACATCCATTTTCTCTTTTGAAAATATAGCCCAAAGGGAAAGGATACAGATGCTATGCTGTATCTTGGAAAAAACACACTTAGCAAAGAGCAAACACAATCCAATAAACTTTTCTAGAAAACTATACTTTCTGGCATATAATTTTGTTATGCAGCTGTATAACTATTCATACAACTGCTGATACATAAATATTCTTGTGATATCCAATTCAGACCTTGTATTCATGAGTCATACATTTTGTTGTGTTGTGGCTCCATATTATGGCAGAAATTCCAATGCAGAACTTCTACTACCATTAGAGAAAGCTAACTTCCAAAATCTAGGAAACCTGAATATCAACCAAAGCAACTGTTTCGAAGCAATGATATACTATAATCAGGACCATTAATCCAGATAAAATAAATAATTCAGTGTTCAGAGCAGGTGCAGAATTGAGTACACAAAATCTAGTATATATTTTGAAGAAAGCAGATAAAACAGAATATTGAATGGTTGCTTATTATTTGACCATTGCTCAAGTTTTGCAATAAAATAATTTTTTCTAGAAACAATACAAGAAAATGTAATTAAAGATTGTATTGTTTGAAAAAAATAGTAAAAAAAAAATTAAGCTTTACTTCAGCATTGATAACATCTGAATAATCTGAATGATCTTGAAATGCTTAGGTTCTTATAACAGAGACATTGTCAGAAGTTATTTTAATTTTTTAGAACATTGATTTATTTAAGAGGCATGAAAGACTGAACCATTCCTAAACCATTGGTTCTGTAGTGTATCTATCTCTATATAAATACGAACGCAGAAGGACGAGATGTGTATGTGTATGCACATGTACATATATATATATAGACATACATACACACATAACCTTCTACACATTGATTCTTCTTGAATCTTTTGCCCCTAAAACACTGGAAGAAATTCAGTTTACATTCCAGCTCATATCTGTATGTCACAGATTTCCAGCTGTAAACTTTGGAGAACACTAGTTCTCTTTTCTTCTTTGTCTTATCTTTGTATCAAAGACTTGTATCATGTGATATAGGTTGTCTGGGACAATGGAACCAGCATTAATAACAGATATGCAGGAAAAACAAAGATAAAAGAGTTTTTTGTTCTGAAGTTCATATCTTGCAAATATGCTTATATAGCCTTGATGCCAACAGATTTTAATACACATTGAAATTTAGCATATGCATAGCTGCTTCAAAATCTACCCTCAATCTACTCTTATTTTAGATGTATTCTTTTCTTGGACAAACCAATAAAATAGAAGCAAAGCACAAATAATGCAGGTAAAATACTTCTACCTCTCTTTCATCCATCTTTAGCCATTGTTTGGGATCATCCTCAGTGGCCAGGAAAGCAATCAGATCTAAGGCAGTAAGTCTTGTCTGACGTCTGGATGACACAAAAATAAGAACAGGCTTGGCTGGGGAATGACTCCGAATTGCTGTTGAGGAAAACAGAACTTGACAATTAGGCTCTTTAGCAACAAAATTTGGAGTTCCTCTTTGCCTAGATAGCTGATATAGCTTTCTGAAGTTGGTATGCAGGTATGTATACTTAGTCTCTATTCTGCCAGACAGACAAAAACTGAGGTGAACTTATGCCATCTCTGAATCAAAGATCATATAATTATGCTTTGCTGAGTCAGAGTTATTTTGCCCTTCTACTCAGTAATCTTTGTAAGCTACAGATTTAAGAGAAGCAGTTGGGGGAAAAAACGCCCCCAAAACACCACAAAGCCTGGACAAACTTTCTAGACTTCAAAGGTTGTGATTTTCTCTATCTCAGCCTAGTAATTATGTTATGTTTTGCCTACCCAGTTGGGATATGCTGTCTCAGGGTAAATGCTGTTAGGTCCAAAACTTGCTTTCTGCCTAATTGAGAACTCAGATTGCACAAACTCATTTGTGCCTGCACAGTCCACTTTTATCTACCAAAAACCAGAGAAGGTAAAAAGGACAGAAAGTGGCTTTTCAATAGCTTCTTTGAAAGGTGGCCATTATGGTACAAAAGAATTTTGTTTCTGTTGCTTACTAATCAGTCAAATGTATTTAAGCCAATTATGTTTTAGGAACTTTTTGTGAAATGCATTTTCTTGCTAGGACCATATTTGAAAAGTTGCAGCAAATTTCTTATGGTCTCAGGAATAAGAATGACCATGAAAATGCTAAAATAACCTTGACTATATCATGCCAAACAACTGGGGAAAAAAGCCATCAATAAATCATATGTCTACAGATTTTCTAACATCAACAACTCTAGAAGTGTGTAGCGTATAGAATTTCAAATACTCTCTTAAGATCTCTTATAAATCCCTTTGTGTTTTCTTATGCAATTCTCATTCTAGCAACTAAATTTATGCGTTGCTAATTTCTGAAAATTATTCCATACTATCCAACACATATTGTTCCTGAGTTCATTAGTACTATCCAGCATGTGCTCCTGTTCATACACACACTACATGGTTATGAAATTATCAAAAGAGGATAATTCCTGTGTATTTATACCTTAAACTACATATACCAATATATATATATATATATATATTAAAAGCCCAGCATCTAATGGATTTTTGTTGCTTCAGGAACAGGTGTGGCAGAACAGCCCAAGACAGATTTATTGTTCATTAGTGTTTTGGTACAATGCTCTTGTGAAGGTGTAAATAATCTGAGCTGTCAAGATTGGTCTCTAGTCCACAATCAATACTTTGCTTCTGTCATAAGGCTAATTAAAGCAGCTAAAAAGTCACCTCACAAATGTCACCTCACAATCAACAGCAGTTCACATTACAAAATTTATTTTGGAGGTTATTTTTAATTGATATAATAAATAATCCTTATGTAACAAAGCCAAAACATATTCAAATAAAATATGAGTTTTTCTGAAACCTATCCTGCTGCCCAGCTTTGTTAAGAATAAAAAATTGAAAACAGAAGCATATCTGGATGCACTACAAATTTTGAATTTTATGGTTATTGCTTTGAAACTAGAATTATAAGAGGCTAGCCTGACTTGCAACTTCTGTTCACAATTTTTTACATGCCTACATGCAGCAGTCCATATGAAAATACCTCAGCAGATTAATAATATGAACGGTTTCATTACTTTCTAAATTTCAAATATTTTTACACAAACGTTTCTTTATGGTGTCAAACACTAAGAGAAAACACATTTTATTTCCCTTCATTAACACTAATTTTATTCTTCTGTTCTAAATATGTTACATTCCTCTGGTATATGTTGCATTTGCTGCACACTTAAATGTTTCAGACAAATAGCTTTGGGCCATTATTGGAGCAGATTCCCCCTATACATGCCAAGAGTAACACATGTTACATACAGTAACACATGCTGTAAATGTGCTGCAAATGAACTGTGTAAAGTGGGTTGGTTTCTTTTTTTTCCTTTTAGAGAATGAAGGAAAAGGTCTAAGAGCTTGTTGCTTACCCTGAAAAGCAGGTTTGTTCATGCTAGCCATGCGGGGACAGTAGTGCTGGCCAGGGAAGCCCTGAATGTGAACCTCCAGGGGAACCGGGCGTACCGATGGTCGGAAGTTGAAGAGACCCATCTAAAAGTAAACATTTCTTTCAAGTTTAAGGAGAAATATCTTATAAACGGCTATTTTGTTTTTCAGCAGCACAAATAGGTATCCATCTTCTGAAACATTTGTCGTACCTGGTTAATATTTAGCCAGTCTGCAAGGTCTCTGGCATTTGCTAAAGCAGTGGATAAACCAACCACTCTTACGGGTTTCTCTGTGTGAGATGAGATGAAATTTGTTCGAGACACAATGACTTCCAACACTGGGCCCCTCTCATCCCCTAGGAAATGAAAAGTCCATTGAAAAACAGAGAAAAAGAAAAGACGTGAAAAAGTACATCCATGTTATAAGCACCAGCAAGTTTCTGCAAATTCTGATTAAAAACAACATGCTCACCTAGGAGATGGATCTCATCTATGATAAGAATGGAAACTTTCTTTACATAGCTTCTGTTCTGCCAGCTTCTGCTGACACCATCCCACTTCTCTGGGGTCGTAACAATCAAGTCAGCTTGGGCAATAGCTCTCATATCAGGAGTTACATCTCCCGTCAACTCTACAACCCTATAATAAAAAAAAAACACAAACAAACCACGATGGTTTGGCTTTACGAAGCTCTAGAACACCTTCAAGTTCAAATACTATCTCCTAAATATTAAGTCCAGAAAGAGAAAAAAACCAAAATTTCAAAAAAAGTAATTTTGTTCCTGGTCAAACACAAGAGGATTTTCAAAATTGTTTTACATAAATAAAGGTCTCTTTGCTTTCCAAGCAAATACCATGAATAACATAAATATAATTCCTTAGCAAAACCATATAAAAATGGTGAATAAGAAGTCCTCAAACTATCTATGGTCTATTTTTCAAAATGAACAGAATACAAGAATCTGATATATAGTGAATCATAACATCCTGTCATAGTCGGGATGAAAGCTTTCTAGAAAGCCACCAAGTTGCTGCCTGCTGTTCTGTACAGATCTCTGGTTTGAATAACAAGGCTAGATTGCAGTGCATCTGCATTTGTTGGTGAAGTGCCCTTAAGACTGTAGCAGACATTATCCTGAGGTATTTTTTTGAAGATTAGCAGAGTTTTTGCAATTGTTTGTTTTATTATTCTTTCCAGTTCTACAAACAACATTTGAGAGGATCCATCATTTTAGACTGAATATAATGGATTTTTGACATTTCTATGACACATTCAGTAGAAAATGAAATACATCCATTAGAAAAACTTATAAAGATTTGTCTCAGTAATGTGTGTCTTCTGTTCAAAATTCCAGTCACAAATAAGAGTAAATTTAAAAAAGGAAATATTACCTGAAAATATTTTAAAATTCTAATGCAAATGATTTATCCATGCAGAGAACTAAAATAGCAAAAAAAATTTGCCAGTTAATAAGTAACTGCTATGAGAATATGATAATAGCAGGAATCTCTCTAGTAATTTCATGTTCACAGAGTAGCACTTCTTTCTATTGAAGCCTGTGGTGTGCCTTGCCTTGAGCTTGCAAACTTGCCAAAAAAAAAGAAAAAAGAAAAAAAAAGACATGTAGGAAATTAAAAGATTAAAAATCCCTAAATAATGCATCCTATGGATATAATTTTAACTCAAGACAGTGTAATTTTGGAAAGCATCAACATGGCTGATACACCTTATATGTCATGAAGTAATGGCTGAACTCCAACACCTGGTAAGTTCAGCAAGAAGTTTATGTTATCAAGGAATAAAATGGTATCTAATTTATACAAGAAGGACAATATATGAATACTAGCATACAGTTCATGCAACTTAGTTCCTTACAGATGGAGGTTTCTAGAGAAACCTTATTTCAGATTGCAATTTAAATTTCCAAAGATATTTCAGGCAGAAATCTGAGCTTCATGTTTGTTATAGTGGTAAGTAATGAGAATGAAAACAGTCAGGTATCAAAGAGTATCCTTTTTTTCAGTTTTGCTTTTGCTATCCCCATAGTGCCTACTGATAGTGGTTTTTTATTTTTTAAGTACAAGAAACCTGAAGGATAGTGTATGATCAAAACCCATTTTGAAATCCTCAGAAGTATTCTGTAGATTTCATTCACGCTGAATGTGCTATTCTTTTCAAAGAATGTTTGGGGTTGGAAGGGAACTCGAAAGGTCATTGAGTGCAACCTCCCTGCCAGAGCAGCATCACCCCGTGTAGGTCACACAGAAACACGTCCAGGTGGGTTTTGATTCTCATTTCTCTGATTATGTAAGGAGAAACATACTTTTTACCAAGTTTTTCTTCAATCCTAACTTTCCAGTCCTCAATTCTTTCACGAACGAGTGCTTTCAGGGGAGCAATATACACTGCCTGTAAAAGAAAAGTCACAAAACTAGAAGTTAAACAAGAAACCTTTATTAAAATGTACCTACAAGGTAAAAAATTACTTAATACTTGTGAACTTTGAACATACTCTGTAAAGTAATTAAGACCTGAATAGCTTACTTTACCTACAATAGCATTATATTTAAAAAACAGATTTAACAGTTGAAAACACTGCTTTGTTTCCTGAGTCATTAACAAGCAAATAAATAATATTTGAAATATAATTCATTTATTGAAATTCATTTATAATTCATTTATTGAAATATAAGTATTTGTCACATCATTTAAGATCAAAACCCACTTACGTAAATAATATCAATTTTCCCAGGACTACAGAATCTGCAAACAGACATTCTAGAGCATAAATAATCAGAGTTTTCAGCATGGAAGATCTTAGCAGATTTCTAGTTATGTCTTTAAATTATGAAGACATTACTAATTAAAAAGATGATTGATTTAGTCAAAATGGCATCATATTTTCCTCAGAGAAGTCTCTTGGGCAGTGGAGAATACTCTGACATGTAGTAATAATATTTATTAACAGATTTATGGTTAAATATTGTGACTCTTTTAGCATGAAGAAACTGCAACATGACAAATCTGCACACATACTAAAAAAGCTTTTTTTTATTGCTTTAAAGAACCTAAAAGATGTATTCCTTTGAGAACTGACTATTTTTAAAATTTAATAGCTAAGTTGAAAATGCATGAGACACTTGTTTACCTCACTTAGACTAATAAATTACATGGAGATATTGAAATTTCAAAGATGAAGAAGGGATTTACGAACATGATTTCTGTTAATTTCAAAGGCTATTCTGTCATTAAATCCCACAGCCAGATACAAATATCGTCTCTGAAGAATTTAAAGGTAAAATGTTATTAACTAGGAGAAGATGACTAAGTTAAGATGCAGGTATGTATTCACTTTGAAAACAAAACTCTAAAAGCTGAATTGCTCAGCTTTTAGACAATTTAAGAAATAAAACACAAGGGCAAGTGGGATAAAAAAATGGGTTTGTTTTGATTAATTGCAACCTATTTGTTTCAATAAAAGAGACACTGGACTAGTTGTATACACATGGAAGGAAATTAATAGTTATGAAACTACTGCTAGCAGAAATGCAGGTAAGTATAGAAAAGGAAATCCAGCATAACTGTGTCATGTTTTTAGATTTCACTCTAGTTGTACACTGACTAATATATAAAGTTGAAATAAAAACCATAACTTACACAATGTGGTACCATTTGGTATCCAGAGAGGTATAAATTGAAGAAAGCAAAATTCAGTTTACCACAGTCTGTTTCTAGGTTTTTGAATGTCTGAAAACATGCCTACACAAAATTTCAGAGTAAACCTGTTTTACAAACCTTTGAAGTGGGATACTTGTTAAAAACTCTAAATATGGCTAATTCAGCTGCAACAGTTTTTCCAGAACCTGTAGGTGCTCCCAGAAGAACATTACAATCTGTATGATAAAGTGTATGAAATATCTGGGTCTGGATCGGGTTGAAATGTGTGAATTTGTAAAGGGCTTCATATTCCCGACGTCCCAAGGCTGTGACAGGCAAAGGCTGAAGATCTAGGAGCTCTAAAAACAGAAAATAAACATATGTACATGACAAGGTGCCACTTCTTAACATACTTTATGAAGAAGAAAAAGGAATTAACCAGTACTTTAGCGGAAAAGAACTCACATTGGAAATTATTTTACTTAATATGTCATATGACACAGAGTCCACATTTGGGTTGTAGTTAATGTTGACGAGGGATAATGAAATGTTGATCTTATAGTGCCAAAATATTTCTGCAAGTACTGTTAGCATTCTGATAGCTGTGAACTAGCCATTTGCATAAATAATCTCTTTTCTTAATGCTGTTTCCTTTTTACCCAGCTGTAGTGAATTCTAAACTCACTGTATTAGATTATGTCTAGCTTCTTATGCTTACAGAATGTGGAGTTGGAGGACAACACAGTCTTTATAATTCAGATTCAAGGGAAAAAATCTATTTAAGGAGGAAGGCCTTTTTTTTGTTTGTAAGTTGATGGAGTAATACAGATCAGATGAGTACAACTAAATTTTGCTTCTAATCCTTTAAACATGTAATTAAAGACATAATCTTAATAAATAAGCAAACAGCGTTTCAATATATGATTCTCAATGTATCTTGAAAGCATCTGCTATCCAAACAATTAAAGATCATGGAATTTTGGAGATGATATATATAAACAGATTGGATTTGGAATCCTACCAAATTAGGGAGACTGAAGTGATTCTGCTATGCAGATGCTTTCTTTGAAGTTTCTTGGGTTCTTTTTTTTTTTTTTTNTTGGGTTTTTTTTTTTTTTTTTTTTGTGTGTGTGTGTGTGTGTGTCTAGAGGTCTTAGTCTCTTCTCAGGGTGCTTCACATTAAGGTATGGTATGGAAATCATAAAATCTACTGAGGCAATGATGTCTAATATTCTTCAAATGCCTTTCACTGATACCTTATGGTTGTTTTATCATTCCCATTGAAACTGTGATTTCTTGGGCTCTGTTGAGGAGAAAGAAGGTTTTTGCCTAGCAGTGCCTCTACGTATTTCATTGTTGAGTGGGAACCAGATGGGAATTGAAATCAATTACCATAAATCCTAGAGGCTCCATAACTGGTGATGTGTAAATATCTGTCTGTTTCTTCTGAATAGTAGTCAGTGATCAGTCAATTAGATAAAAAGGTTACACATGCTTTTCCAGACAGCGTAGGTACAGTATAACAATAGCTAAACACTTCACAAACACATGTGAATTTATGCATGCCAGAAGACAACACCGTATGAAAACCAAGAATTTCTGAAGACACTCACTTCACAGACTGCTGGATGAGCCAAATGTAATTACAGTGGAAAGGTTTTACAATGACATCAGGCACAGTGAATGTATAACGCAATTTATGTATCCAGAAAAAAGAAGCAAAACACAAACATATGCTTCTGTTCCAAGTGTTAAAAAGGAGAGGATGGGGAAAGCTATGACTTGATCAGCAATGTTGAGTTGAAATGCAATGTTCAGTACTGTAACAGTGACTGCTATGATTAATTTATTTCAGTAAAAATAGTAAAATGTTTCATATTTTCAAAATGTTAACTGTTTGCTTCTTCTTCACTGAATGTCATTTATAATACAACCATCCACTGTAAGATTATTTTTAACCAGTCCAGAAGAAATGTAATGCTTACAATCACTAAGAGAAGACATGCTCTAAGACAGAGATTTGCTTAGTTTTACATGGCATATTTAGTTTTCCTATGGTTTAGAGAGAACCAGGAGAAACTAACATGCTGATACTACATTGAGATGAAAGGAGCTGCTTGTTTTTCAGGAATTCAAAATTGTAGAGAGCTTTAAAGTTAGTGAAAAAATAGTCTCAATAATTCAAATATATCACAAAGTACAATTCCATATACTTTTCTATGATGAAGCAGGAGTTAGAGATTTATTGCACTCTTGTGAGGAAAATCAATCCAAGCAAGATGAATTTAAACAAAATGACCAAATTTGATGTTACCTGTGTGGGGTGGATGTCTTTCTGGAAGAATCAAATGTTGAAAATTTATGATACATACAGCCTCTGCTCCTAACCATCTGTCGGACACAGCTCGGATGTAATATTGAGAAGGAAGAGGTTCAAAAATTGGGATTGTGAACACCAGCAGCTGAGGTTCTTTAGTAATGACCTAATGCAAACGTGTAGAGAATGGTTACTGAGCAGACAAATTCTTAACTAGAAAAATCATAGTTTGCCTCACTTCCATACGAATTACTAACACAAAACAATAAAGTGTACATGCAACTCCATGTGCAAAATATTAATAACTTTATAAAACATATTGTTATTGGGAATGGATTTTATTTCCACGGACTTCAGAGATTAAAATAACGGTGGTTCTTCATCTTTTTCTTTAACGGACAAAATCATTTCAGTCTTTATTTATTCACTTGGAAATAACTGTCTCCCCAAAAGAGGAGAAAAAGGGACATCTGAGATTAGAAAACATTTATGTGGAAGATCAAGTTTATCACGTACATCTGAAACTGGGAGCTGTGCTACTGATTTGAAAAGCTGCTTAGGTAAAAATTCTGTTTGACCTTATAGATCTGTTATGAGATTCCAAAAAAAATCCATTACCTGTTTTTTTTGAATGATGAAGTACTCTGAATGATAAATGTGATCGTTAGTGGGGTCTTCTACCCAAATCCACCAGGGTTCCCCAACAGTGCCATGTACCTTTAAGATGAGAAAAGACAGATTTGTTATAGCTATCATGAGGTTCCCTGGATTTGCTGAGTATATTGGATATTTTTCTAAATGATGCAGGTTTACAAAAAAATACAGAAATCAGAGGTAAGAGCAATAAATTTCTAATTGTATCAGTCTGCTTAAAGGTTATGTTTCAATAAGAGTTTGCTTATGGTACATATCATATAAACGGACACGATATAAATGCAACTGAAGCTAGTGCCTCAGATGTTTAAAAACAGACTGAATTCTCAGGGTTTCCTCTAGGTTCCTAAAAAACCTTGTCTTTTTTCCTACTTGTACTTCTGGCTTTGGATCGTATATAAAGGATTGTCTTTTGCCACCCACTGCTCATTTTTTCAGTGAAAAATATTCTCTTGGGGAAAACTAGGCACAGAATTGTGACATTCCTCTCCTCCTTTCTCTCTTCCCTCCTCCTCTAGAAAAATCCAGTAAGTGGATTCAGAAGGCTATAGACCTAGTCATTGTTCTGTACAGGTGAAGTGACAACATAAATAGAGCTGTCTCTTGATGATTCCCATATCGTTGGGAAACACTTTATTCCATTCTACATTTTTGTTTGCTTTGTTGTGCACCCTATTTTGCAATGCCAGCCAGAAGTCCTAAGTAGGTGGGATGTCGTTAAGCATTGTTGTTTCTTTCTCAGAATAAATGACTTGGGCTGATGTGCAAGTGTTTTACTATGGAAAGAGGAAAAATGCATAGTCAAGGAGTATGGAAGACATATTATTAAATCAACATTGATTTCTGATGTTTCTGATAAGGTAAAAAACTTGTATAAAGATGAAAAAGAAATTGGAATTATTCCTAAACTGTAGTTAATAGGACAAAACTGCATAGCTGCTTCTGATGGAAATTTTAACTCTACAGGAATCTGTTATTGATTCATGCAGCACAGATTATTTTCAGCAAAATTCATTATTGTGTATGTATTGGAAAATAGTCTGTACTGGCTTTTGGAGACAAAAATACGTACACTAAGAACAGAACTAAGGTGCTTTTATTGCCTTTTAACACAGTGCAACAACTGAGAAGAAGATGGACAGTAAAGACACAAATTTATTTCCATTACATTTGAATCTCACTAACAGCTTCACTGAGAATTGAAGCAATGAAACTGAAAGGACACAGCTCACTGCAGCTGGCATTTTGAAAAAATTCAAGTGGAACTATTTAGGAGAAGTTAAGAGAGGAAAGAAAACTTAAGGAAAGCTCAGAAGTTCAGATCTCAGAAATTTTATTATCAACTATCACAGTATCTTAGGTTTTGAGAGTCCTGTGACAAAGCTGCATGGGGAAAGATGGGCAACGTGGGAACAGGCAATCCAATATGCTATCCAGTAATGATTCCCAAGAACTCTGGGGAGCTCTTAAGAACTGGCACATACCTGTATTTTGGGCAACCATTGCCCTAAAACTGATGTCTGATATATGACTTGGCTAATTAAAATTAGTTGCAGCATTCTGTATTTCTGCTGGGCTCTTCCTGGCTGCATTAAGGCTTACTTGCTGTGTCTGGGTGTGATTATAGTCCTTTGCTTCTAACAATATAATAATTTTCCACTGAGGTATGGCTCACATGCTTTTACTGAACTTAAGGTCTCTCAGCACTGAAAACCAAAGCCATTAAAAATCAAGATGATGTCATATCTCACTTCTTGTAAAGGCAAGTGCAAAATCTGCAATGAGACTGTTCTACATTTAAGTACCCAGATAAAGGAACAGTCTTAAAACCATGAAGTGTTAGCCAAGAGGGGTATTTCAGTTGTGTATTTAAATTTTTAATATTTTGATTTTATTTCACTACTTTGAGTGGAATTCTTTGAATGGAATTTTTTCACAGCTAGTTTTTGTACCAATTACAACTATATATGCTTCACTGTCTTCTGAATTGCTTGCTAAAATACTGTGTGATAATGAAGAAGCAGTTTCATAGCATCAGTGGTTGAATTTGAAAGACTTCTCAATTATTTAGAGATTATTAAAAATTAACAACAACAAAAAAAGAACATGAAAAGTTTTCCATGATTCAGTGAGTACCAATAAAAAGACCCTTAGAAATTAACTGATCATGTTTCCAAAGCAGCCATCAAGAATACTGTTGGGGGTCATAGCAGAACAGATTTTTGCTGAAAGTTTTGGTTTTTTAGAAGTTCAGGTACAAAATAAGACACTATAATTCTGCGAGGACCCTTTTTCAATTTATAAAAATATAGAAGAACCTAAATTTTGTAGAAACATTTAAAAATGGATGCTTTGTGTTAAGATAGAGTTTAATTTGAAGAAGGGGCATCGGGCTCTTTTGTCTTTAACGGGTCACAGGTAAAGTTGATGAAAGACTAAATAATATAAACTTCAGTACTAAGAAGTAATGCTTGTTTATCTTCTGAAGTGCTGCACATAAATAAGGCAGCAAAAAAATAACTCCTGTTATAATTCATGTTAGGATCCATTCAAGTATTTTTGTAATAAATCCAGGTAGCAAACAAAACCTAACTGTCTATATTTTGAACATCAATCTCGGTAATGTTCAAATGATGTTAGCTCGGTGAAAATTTCAAAAGAAAAGAAAAAGCCTTTAGTCAGGGAAAATAAACTCTAAAAAATCTTAATTTTAGTGGAATAAAACTCTTAATTTTGTTGTGATTATGACAAATTTGTAAGCTAATGTATTTTTATTATTATTTTAAAATAAAAGAACAAGTACTTAATATGCAGTTATAAGAAGAATTTATCTTAACAGTAAATCTGCTAAGTGAAGGAAAATAGCTTGCCCATTGTGGTATCTTTACCTTGTTTCTATAGAGTTTCAGAAGTACCAGCAACAATACAATGCCCCCATGTGGACATTTGTATTTAATTTAGATTTATCTGAAATGTATTTCTAATGAACAGATTCTGAATCAAAGGGTGTGGGTATATCTAAACGTGCAACTAGTGTAACTCATTTCATATCAATTTGCACCATAAAACATCAATGAATGTAATTCCAAACATATCTCAGTTTTTACATTCAGAAAAGTTCCAACAGGAAAAAAAGGCACTGACGTTGTGAATGTACATTTGTAAAGCCATAAAAAGCAACAGAACTTGGCACACATGAACTGTATTTCAAGGCTTTATTTTCTGCATTTGACATTCATTTATAGTTCAGAGAGCCACCCATGTCTCCTTTTTTCTTGCTTCTCCTTTTTGGGCATATAACTCAAGTCTGTGTGCGACTGTTATTAATATTCAGTATAAGCACTTGCTTCAACATGTTATGAACATTGCAATCCTGTACCAATCAAAGGATATAAAAAGATAATCTTTTGGTGTCGTCATTCCATTCCTATTATCAAATTTGCTTTTTAGCTAAAATAAATACTTTTTTTTTTTTTATCCAAACAGCTATGGATTCCCTGTGATTGTCTCCTTTACTGAGGCTAAATTTAAGTTTCCATCCTTCCTCCACCTCCTTTGTTTTTTTTTTTTTACCTGATCATTCCACGTGAAGTCAGGAGCGATGTTCAGTCGAACTCGGAGCACTGTGCGGGTAATTGGCTGAATTGTTGCTTCCATTATGATGGAGGGGATTTGATGGACACACTGTTTTACCTTTAACCCAATCTTCACATGATGCAGCATATGACCTGCCATGAAAACATTAGGGATAACAAATTTGCATTTCCAGGAAAAATAATACAAGTCCGCCTTTCAAATAGGCTTTTCAAGAGAAGTGTTATTGCTTGCTTGTTTTGTTCTTAGGTGCCTAAATGTCTGACTCTCTTGACCTGGCATGTCTGAATATTTTGTAATACTTAACTTGAATTAGCAGTTTAGAGCCTGGAAAAATCAGTATTAACCCCCTCTGTTTGCTATGACTAAGGGGTTAAAGTAACTATAAAGTACTCACACTGAAAACATATTATGCCAAGCTAGTTCCCTTTCCTTTACTGACTTTTTGACCAGGCTCTTACCAAGCCATCTAGTTCTTTTTTTAAAGCATGAATACTGACCTTTTACCTAATGAAGGGCACATATTTGAACTACAGTTCCTGTGTTCATAGCAGACAGAATGCTTTTAAAAAACCTGAATAAAGGTAGTTAATAGCTTTAAAAGGCACACAACCAGTCAGCATCTAACAGCAGCTCCGATCTTTCAGAATACAACTGTGTGCAACTGAGACAAAGGAAAAACTAAATATTGCAATGTTTTTTTATTTCCTACCACAGTCATGGTAACTAAGGCAATGATGATTAAAATATTTTTTTCCCTATTTGAATTTTACAGCTGAAATCCCTGTTACCTTGCTTTTAATTTGAAATATAAAACAAATGATGGAGTAGCGATTACTGCTTTTCTTGAAAAATATTGCAACTTCTAGCTTATTTAGGCAAAGAAGGTTAATTTATCAGTCTTTTGCTGAAATTGCTTATTTAATTATGTGGAGCTTATTTTAAATTTTAACTGTAATGTTCACATATACTCACTTTAAAAGCTACATTACAAATAGCTACTGTTATTGTCTGATATCATTATGTGCTCACTTTCCCATAAAAAAAAGGAAATGAGAAGAAATCATATTATTTGCATTATGGGCAAAGAGAAAAGGTGATACAAACATTTGCTTGGTATCGTACAAAATTGAGGAACATAACATCTTGCAATGTTAATTTTTAAATATTGATCCTGATTTTCCCTCTTTGTTTTATGAACTAGCAGATTTTGCCTTACACAGGTATTTAACTATGCCCTGAATTAATAAATGGCCATCTTGCAGAAGAAGCAAATCCCTAATGCAAAAGTTTTAAGACATATTTAATCAGTTTAATTTGCAGTTGGTAAAATGAGTGTATCTCCAGCAAGTGGATTATTAAAACCAAATTGATACAACTTGGCAATATATGCATTATTCCAGAACTCATGCACAGCTAGTAGCTTTTTCAATTTACGATAAAACTTCAGAAATCTTGTTAAATAAAGGTAGGTGCCAAATATTAAAAGATTTGACTCAATAAGCTTATGTGGGTGAGTACAGTTTTTCATTCCAAAAATCACTTTTTGTATCACAATGTGTGAGGTCAACTTTTTGTGTTTCCACAGGACAGTCCCAAGGTTTTGCACACTTACCTGCGAGAGGAAAATAAGTCTCCCCTCCTAACTTCTGTAAACTATTATAAAACTCCTCCACCCTCCTAAAATTGGGTTGGTTTTTTTTTAAATAGTCCCATCATGAGAAACTATCAATGGCATTTAAAATATATGAAAAACTTCTCAACCAACGCTGACTATTAGAGAAAATAGGTATGTTTAACAAAAAAAGAATAAATTCTGCTTATTCCACAGTAATTGTCATCCGTATCCTAAAAAACCAGGACTTTATCTCGGCTAACTCAGTGATGATCTCCTGGCTTTCTGGAAACTCCAGAAAAGCAAAAACATAGCACACAGATTGAGTGATGAGTCTTTTGTGGTACACTGGAATCCAGAATCTGTGCACACAACATGCTCCTCATTCCCTTGGAGAGCTGGCACCCATCTGAGGCTTTTATATCTCTCATGGACTCCAGCTCCTGTCTTTTTTCTATTCCATCTACAATAACATTTAAAAAGAAAGAAGTACCAAGGATGAAACTAGTCCTATGGAGCCAGAGAACAAAGCAGAGCCTGGAAGCTGTGCCTTTTCTCATTTCAACATGGCTTTGAATTTAAATAAAAATAAGGGGGCTGCCAGGCAAGGGCCTCCTTCACCCACTCCTGGTGTCAGAAGCAAAGCTAGATAGGAAGTGTGCCAAGTAACACTTAGTTGAGTCCCCCAGAGACCAGTGCTGGATCCAGTCCTGTTCAACATCTTTATCAATGACATTGATGATGGGACAGTGTCTTCTCAGCAAATTTGCTGATGACACACAGCTGGGAGGAGTGGCTGACACGCCAGAAGGCTGTGCTGCCATTCAGAGGAATCTAGACAGACTGGAGAGTTGTGCAGGGAAAAAATTAATTAATTTCAACAAGGGCAAGAGTAGAGTTTTGCATCAGGGAAAGAACAACCCCAAGTACCAGTACAGACTGGGGACTGAGCTGCTGAACAGTGAAGGGGAAGGGGTGCTGATGGATGGAAGGATGACCCTGAGCCAACAATGTGACCCTGTGGCCACGAAGGCCAATGGCATCCAGGGGTGCATTAGAAGGGGGTGGTTAGTAGGTCAAGAGAGGTTCTCCTCCCCCTTTACTCTGCCCTGGTGAGGCCACATCTGGAATATTGTGTCCAGTTCTGGGCCCCTCAGTTCCAGAAGGAACGGGAACTGCTTGAAAGAGTCCAGCACAGAGCAACCAAGATGATGAAGGGAGTGGAACATCTCCCTTATGGGTAAAGGCTGAGGGAGATGGGTCTCTTCAGCTTGGAGGAGAATGAGGGGCAACCTTAATAATATTTATAAATACGTAAAGGGAGAGAGCCAGGAGGATGGTGGAGGAGAGCCAGGCTCTTCTCTGTTATACCCTATCACAGGACAAGAGGCAACAGATATAAGCTTGAGCATAGGATGTTCCATATAAATATGAGGAGAATTTTTTCACTGTGAGGGTGACAGATCACTGGAACAGGCTTCCAGGCAGGTTGTGGAGTCTCCTACTCTGGAGACATTCATAACCCACCTGGACCTGTTCCTAAGTGACCTCCTGTAGGTGGCCCTGCTCTGGCTGGGGGGATAGACTTGATGATCTTTCAAGGCCCCTTCCAACCTCTAACTTTCTGTTATTTCTGTGATCTGTAAAGTAACTGTACTTCAGAGAGATGCACAGGTGAACTTGCTTTGAAGTTTATAAAACTGGAGAACATGACTTATCATTAGATATAGTAGCCAATGACCTATATTCAGTCAAATCCCAAGTTTTATCTAGTTTCAAATTATTTCTTGCTTCTTCAATGGTTGAAAGAAAAGAATAGAAAGCATTAGTACAGGTAATAGAAAAGGATATTAAGTACTATATAAAAGACTGAACAAATACACCATAAATTAACAAATCTGAATAAAAAAGTGCTATAACACTTCTAAATAGAAAAGCATGATAATACTAGCATCTTAAATAAAGTGTTTTATTGTTAATACAATTAAAATTACTATGTATTATAATGAACAGTTAAAGTAAGCTTCTAAAGTTTTCTCACAGTCCTTTGGATGAGTTTGTTAAATAAAAACACAGCCTCTAATTCTGAAAAAATGTGACATCCTTACTCAACTTCTCCCAACATAAATTAGGTATGTAACAAAGCTTCCTAAGTTAGGAATGTAGCTCATTTGTCAAATGAGAATGATACCAAGTCAGAGGTCATCAAGCACTTCTAAAAAGCAGTGACTGTGAATTGTACATTTATTGTAAAATTATTTTTTAAAAAAACTGGCAGTTTGTTTCTTATCAGCTTGGCAACAACAGGTGCAAGGAAGCCTAGACAAGAAAAAATGTACTGAGACAGGAAAAAGAAATACATTACAAGCAAATACTTTTTTCATCTTCAATCTGCTGGTGGACAGTATATACACAGCAGTTTATACACACGTACTAGAAATTATGTATATCAGTAGGCTTGTGGATTTTCTCATTATCAAAGTGTCAAATACTTTAAAAAATTCCATTAAGGTTTTGTTGCAATGACACCAGTGACAATGAATTCTCCCTGTTCAATGAAAATTAATGCAGTGTTTCAGAAGCAGGCCATTAACTGATAGTATACCAAGACATAATAATCTGTTTTTATTCTTTTCCACGTTGACAGTGTTTCGAGAAAAAAGAAAGGCTGCATTCTGCCAACTGGCAAAAATAAAGAGATGCCTTTTATAGTAGTGTATTACGTAAAGTGAGTGAGAAGGGAAGCACAGGTCAACATAAATATGTATAAATACACATGTATTTAAATACATATGAACATACAACTCCATTCCACACGTGTTCTGGGGTTGGCAGGAGATGGGCTAGCCTTACCCTCGAAGGTGTGTCGTGGTACAAGCCGTGAAGACAGAATAAACTCTGGATATGTGTCTACATGGTTCGTGGAGCAGAGTGGGTACATTAATGAGGGGCTCAGATTTAGTTTTAACTTGA
Source organism: Florisuga fusca (assembly GCA_038090715.1). Lineage (NCBI taxonomy): Eukaryota > Metazoa > Chordata > Aves > Apodiformes > Trochilidae > Florisuga > Florisuga fusca. The sequence continues at coordinate 58,130,785 of JAAWXA010000001.1, read as the reverse complement.
ATATTAATAGTTAAGCAGCTCAGCATTGCTGATATCTCACCTATTTCATCTTTTCTCATGTCCTTCATCTTGTCTACAGTGAGATTCTTCTCTTCCAACTTCGAGAGGACTGAAGGTGGTAACACTGAGAACTGTCTCAAAGGGCTAACCCAGCCCCACAACCGCTTGTCAATAACTTTGCTGAGATTCAGGAGCCGATAAGTCATTGCAGGCCAACGTTTCCTAAGGGCAATCTCAAAAAGAGCTCGAACAATACGAGCTGCATTCTGAAAAGTGAAAAAAAAGCAAAAAATGTTGTAATTCTCTCAAGTATTCTTTGTAAAATGAAAAGGACCCCATAGACTCATCTTTGACAAACCCTAACAGACTTTTCAAACTTATTTCAAACATTCTTGAAAACTACTTTTTCCATCACTGGCTAGTGGCAGAACTACCTCATGATTGCCTACAGAAATCATGAAAATAAACATGTGCAACTAATTAAAGTTGTAGTGGCAGGTCTGCCGTAGAATTTTGATCACGGTTATGGTAATGTTAGAGAGCTCTACGTTTATTGCATCTCAGTCACTTCTGAAACAAACTCACTTACCATGCTTAATATCTTCTTTTTTCTCCCCCCATATGACACACACCTGTAAACTCAGTGTATATGAAAATTTAAGTTTTAGTTCAGTTGTGCTTCCATAATAGCATTCCATTTCATAACCAACTTCACAACACTGGCACAGGATTTTAACAGTAGTGACTGTTTTTAGAAAACATTTTATTATCTTCTGAGACTATTGTGTTACTAGACTATATAAATCTGCTTTGGACTTGGAAAATTAATTATTAACATAAGTTTGAATCAGGTCAGTCTTATCCTGAAAATGTAGGTTACAATATTCTTGCATTAAACTTATCAAGTTCTATCATGAAGTTGTGGTGGTTTTGGTGGGGTGACTCAGTTTGAGGGTTTTTTGGCCCACCAGTACTATGCCTGAATTAGCAATTCTGATCATGAGTCAATGAATAGAACATAATAATTCTTTTCTGGCTCTACAGGAATGCCAACAGGAATAAAAACCAGAAAATTATTTGGTTGTGATAGGAAGCATATATTACTAAAGAAGTGTATTTATTTTACTAAAAAGTATGATTTTCTTAATAGCCACTACCTAATTAAAAAAGTTCACAATTTATGAAGATCTGAGGAGATGACTATTTTGTCTCACTAAAAATGCTGTAACTGAGACAGATTAGTAAGAACAATTGCCTTGAAAGCAAAAATTAAAAGAATCACACTAAAAATGATCATGCTGTGCAAGTACCACAGTTTTTATGATGTACATAACAATTTCAGAATCTTCTCCTTTATAACACTAAGTGCTATGAAATGTAAAAACTTCTGAAGAAGGTAATGTTGGTATGAAAGCCTTGCTGAAGAAAATGCATGCTCTTTGAATATTTAACTCTCATCTCTAGCACCAATGAAGTACAATTTTACAATCAATCCTTTCCTTAAAAGTTGTGCAAGAACGAGGCAAAAATGATACACTGCAACATGTTGCTGCCTATTTAAAAGAAAAAAGGAGAACGAAAAGAGTGACATAGAACTTCGTAAAAAAGAAAAACTTTACGATCTATTTTATACATTTTTTATTGTTGCATATTTGGGATTGTCTGTGAACATTTTCTCACTTTGGGTTCTTCAGGATCCAGAATTCTAAACTTTCAAGCATCATCCCTTTCTTTCTAAGATGGGCTATTGTTGTGTTTATTATCTTATTATCTTATTATCCTGTGTAATAACTAAACATGTTGTATATCTATCAACCATTCAGATGTCTAATTAAGCTAATAAACATATATACTGCTGTGTGTAATTTTGCATCATTATGTCTAGCAATAAAATTGCAATAGCACATCTTTCTTGTGTAAACCAACGTATGTGAATAAAACACAAACTATGTTTTCCAGAACAAAGGACAAAAGGACACAAACCATAAAAATGGAATGCAACAGTTTTTCAGATTTAGAGAAAACACAGTAACTTAAGAATAACATTCTTGTACAAAGTTATAACTACTAAATACACTATGACTACATTGGTAATATGAATAAAAAGGATGTTCATAAGCAACAAAAATGTATTACTCTCCCATGGCAGGCTTCTGCAAATATTTTCTAATTAAATATTGTACCACACATATGCACAAATACAAGGCTCTGCTTTTCAAATAAACTTGCATAAAAATGTATCAAAAAGTTGCAGATCAAGGTCTGCTTCCATAAATGTAAACATCTGGAAGAATGAAAGCAGCAGAATAGAGCAACAGATAATGTAAAAATTACTATTTTTACCTGTGCAACATATGCAGAATCTGAAATAAGGGAGAAGCTGTCCATCTCCCCTCTGCTAATGTATGTTTGAAGGAGGATATTAATTTTTCCATAATTGTTTTCCACACCTCCAGGAGCAGGAAGTTCACAGAAATCATTCAGTAAGGTATCCAGCTCTTCTATTTCTTCTTCTCTTACCTAAAACACAATTACACATCATGAAGAGGCTGGAACAATTTGATAATTTTTACACTGAAATAAAATTTTCCTTATAACTGTTATTTTTAAATGGAGTCTCCAATTTTAAGGGGTAGAGAAAAAAAAAAAAAAGAAGAAAAAAGTAGCAACCCACATCTTCCGTAATGTGGCAAATGGACTATAATTGAAACTATCTTAATAGTGACACAATTACATTTTATTATTCATCACCATCTATTAAGGTTGCCATTGACATACAAAAATTTGATATGCCACAAAAATTGAATCTTCTGACCCTACCATCCTTCATCTGATGAGATTTCATTTTTTATTTGACCAGAGTAAAACCTCTGTCCACCTGGATTAGGGCAATCTTGAATTAACATTAAATGTACTCATTATAGTTACATAGTTTGCATGTGGCATAATACATTTTTAACTCAAAACTGTGAAGTACTATGATTCATGATATTAAAATTGTCACTGTTAATAAGATTAAGTCTTAATATGAGTAAAGAAATATTCATATCTATGATTTGAATAATGCATAACTTTTCACATTCTAACTGATGACCCTTACATGGCAAAACCAGCATAAATCTACATATTCTTTGATTTACTGATAGTCTGTTAGTGTAAAACTTATTTAAAGAGGGTAAATGTTTAGTCCCTGCAGGGAACTATCTGAAAGTAATTTTCATTTGGACCTGACTACCTGACCCTAAAACAACTCAGTTAAAATCCCCAGCTACCCAGCCACTGGTCCTTCAGGGAAGAAAAAGATGAAGGACACAACCACCACAGATGGCTCCAGTGTCAACCAGGGAATATTATGCTCTTCTGACAACAGCATTTTTGATATTTTTTCTACTCTTTCATAACACAGATCAATCCAGCTGCTGGTGACTTTTTATGGAGACACGGTTCGCATTTGCAAAGTCACAATTTGTACCACACAGAGGGGTAAATCCTGAATTACTCTTGTGCAAATCAGTTACTAGTTTTAAAATTCAGAGCCACACGACAAAGAAAATGCCCCAGAAATGGAAATAATGGTATACTGATGCCATACCATTCAAATCTGAGAAAGCAAACTAGAAAAAGTATGCTTTGGTCAAGAAACACTATTACTAACTTTATTACAAATATAGAAGCATATCACATCATATTTTCCATATGCTTCCTCTTTAAAAATTCAATTAATCTAAATTTAGAAGTAGCAAAGCAATATCACTACAATAAAAAAACACTTCTAGCCTGGAAAACGATGACTATATCACTGTGAAACCCCATTGCTTATTATCTTCTATAATATAAGAGATTACAGCAAAATAGAATTTCTCCATTAGATAAAGAGATAGTAATACTCAGACAATGTGTGCAAATATGTAAATATGTAGATGGTGAGGGATTCACATTGCCAGCTCTCAGAGCCAGGTGAATGAGAGCCAACTCTAATGTGAGAGTTGTACAACTGTGGTAAAATGGCAAAGAGCCCAAGCTAATAAACACTGTGGAATCTGGCTCACACCTCTATGAGATGGAAGCAGAGGCAAATCAATTCATGCCAACTTGCAATGTACTGTCTGGTGTTCTGCCCACACAGGAGGCAGAAAACGAGGCTGGAATTGAACTGAGTACAACAGCAGAGTAATCTTCTAGCCTGCACAACAAATTCTGCTACAGCAACTTTCTGCGTTTCAAATTTGAAAATAATGCACCAGAACTAAGTGCACCATTCTGCTGATCTAAAGTTGTTCCCTGAATGAAGCCCATCACAGACTTAACTTCAGTAAGTCCTGTCTCATTTCTGATAAAGCAAATTGTTCAGGGAGACAACTAATAATGGTTTAAGCTTCAAACGGAACTATCTCATCCCTGAGTATTCATCATTCCAATGGACACTCATCTTCATCTGTTAATAATTGAGGAGCTGAAAAGTTCTTAAAAGCATTTAAAAGGAATTCTCAAAGATCCATAGCTAGTTATTAAATGTGCACAGCATTTAGCATAGTTAAAGCTAAATTACATATAAATTTGAGTGAAAGCATACATAGTTTTTGGCAATTAGGCCTACTTGAAACAATTTTATAATGGTGCTTAATATTTAAGAAAACTTGGGTCTGTAGACACTATTTATGGAGTGAGTACTATGGAAGTGTCTAGTTTGAAGACATATTCTTTATATGAAAGGATAGAACTTTACCTTTATCTGTTCAAATTCTTCAGCTTTTGATACTATAGCAAGAATATCACCTTCTGTTTTATGAGCATCAAACAACTCATTGAAAGTCTACAAAAATGAAATAAGTTAACAATGAAAATAAAAATATACATACCACACAAAAGAAATAAACATTACATAAGATTTGAAAAGGTATATAGGGTTAAGTTAAAGTGTAACTAAGTTACTGAAATACTAGAAAGACATACTTTAAAGAGAAACAACTTCCAGAATGACTTCTTAGTACTTTCAGAAAAACTGTGCTTTAAAACTTAGGCACCTGAAAATCAAGAGCCATGGAGCTTGAAAACAAAGTATAGGACATATCTGAGTAAATAAATCTGTGAGACTAATTATACACAGTGACAGTAAGTAATTAAAATTATTAATGCAGAGTTTTTAGCTTTTAGTCAAGAGAGTTATTTCCTAAAAATAAAGGTTTTAAGATGAATGTGTGCCTCAAATGAAACTTCGAACACTACAATTTTGTACAAACGCATTTTCCTTACATACTTACACAATACATACACATACAATCTGATTACAATGCCAAAAAGTTGTTTAAGGTTAGCAACTTGATCGGATTTTTATATTGAAAAACTTTATATTTGAACATGCTATCAGGTACCAATGGTTGAACATGCTGTTGATAAAAAAACATTTCTTATAATTCACCTGGAAGAAGGCAGAGGCTATAGATATTTCAAATCTCACTTCATACAAAGTCTAATGTTTGGTATTGCTTTATACTTGGTTTCTTTCTGTATCTTATTTCCTCTCTTCCCATTTCATTAAATATGATTCGAAAATATACTGAACAAATCAGCTACATATTCCATAATATCTTACAACTACTGTAATAACTTAGATCTATTCTTGGTATAGGTTCAAAAAGAAGGAAAAAACCCCCAGAAATAGGTCATCATATTTTACCTCTATAGTATTGTACTTAATATAGTAGTGGCTGGCAGTTCTGCCTAAATCTGTTGAAGAAAAAAAGCCAGTTCGTTCTTCAAAGCGAATCATGCGGGCTTTGTCCAGTTTTCTGCCGACTTCAATTACCAGTTGTTCTCTGTGCTTTGCTAGACTTGGATCCATCTAGACACAAAACACCCACATTTATTTGTATAAAAGAAAAAATGAAGTGTTAAATAAATCATTTTATTGAGATAACCCAGTCACACCAAGACAGAAATCAAAAAAAGTAAGGTGCTGTTATTAAGACAAAATTTTCCTGAGATTTCATTGATGGGAGCTACATTGGCACTAATGACCAAAACCTGTTGGGACAGGACAAAATAAGCAGAATAATATTTCTTTTACAGTGCTTCAAGACTATAAATAAAATGCAGACTAGTATTACTTCTGAAATAGTAGCATGATTCTGAAACAAATTTACATTGAAATTTTTAATGAAGTTTTAATCATAGCATATCCTTCATGAATATGACCTGCCAAACTTTTGCCTTACATATAAAAAAGCTAAAGCTCTAACAGTAGACATTTTTTACAAATACAAAGGTTTTAACTTTAAAGGAAAGGTCACCAACTTGAAAAGGCTCTGAAACAATATTCCAGTCTAGAGAATCCATTGCTACCACCTTTCTTGTTGAATGCCTCTAATTAGGAATCCCATAGAGTAAAAGATATAGCCTAGAATAGCCTTATACCATACTCTTAAATTAAAAAAAACCTTGGCACGTCCACAGCAAGAAACTGAGCAGCTCTGGAGTATACATACAGAAATTAAAGAATGCATTAAAAAGTACATTATTATTATTAATATTTTTTCTCAATTAAGTGTTGGGGACAAGCTCCTCTAATTTTTTCAACTGATGTAAACCTAAGCATAGAGTTTATGGGAATAAAAAGCTTTGGTCAACTGTGGGAACACTGAAGAGTGGAACCAAAAGGCAGAGAAAACAGACTAAGTGGTTACCTTAAAAATAACAACCCACCTTTCCTTTGGAACCCTAAAAGGATGAGAAAGCACCTGTAATTCATACCACAGGTTTTACTAGTATTACACTAATATTTGCTCCACTTTTTCCTTCCATTCTTTTATTTCTTCATGCTGCTCATCATAAATATTGGTCCTTTTTCCCACTCAGTGAAAGTCACTTATCGGCACTTCTGGTAAACAACTTGAAGAGTCACAAATAAAAGCAGTGGGCCTGGAGTAACCTAACTCCTGGGCATAGCCCAGAAACATGGGAACAGAAATGTCATGGAAGCAACACGTGGGGTGCAGAATGTGTCAGTGGCAGGTGCATTCTTGCCCTGTTCTCCCTGTGCTGCACAAGGCACCCCTTCCCTGGGGATAGGAGGGACCTTTTGTGGCCTGAAGTAATTACTGAATGTGGCAAGTGCCTGTAGAAAGGGAAAGGAGAGGGAGTTTGCATCTTCTCAGCCTCACCGAATGGCTGGGAAGTGTGACCCATGGTAGTAATGAGGATGTATGGATTCTGAATGGGACATCTTGACCACCAGCCAAACTAGGGATATAAATGGGGATGCTGCAACATCGCTAAGAAACAACAAGATATCAGTTAGGAAAAATGATTGCCCATAACCAGAACAGAAGGAATGGAATGCTGTAAGTGAGCAAATCCTTAGTTATGTCTGCATCTGGCACTATACTACCTGTATACTGTCATTAAAACATTAGTTTTGAAGTTTAAAACTGGTTTATTTACAAAAAGGAGATTTTCATTGGTTTTGCTCCCACATGAATGGTTAACACTTCAGATTGATAATATTTGTTACTGCTTTAACACAAAAATAGGAATGTCTATGATTAGTACATCAAAAAGAAGGGGTAGAAAACAGGTTAATGGCAGGAAAAGGCAAATGCTGGCAGTTTCCACTTTCTCAACAGCTGGATAAAACCACAAAAGCATAAGGAGAGGGAGCAACTCTTGTGCTCATTATTTAGTTTTATTAAAAATATCTCCATTGTTGTCTCTTTTTTTTTCACCAGTTATTACCACCATGGCTGTATCTCTTTTAATCTAAAGTTTGTTAATAACACTAGTCAAAAATATCTGATTTTTTAAAAAAAGGAATTTATAGGAATGGGGCAAGAACATTCTCCTCTCTAGCAAAGCAATTTTTGCTTTTCATTTTTCTATTACTTTGTGACTTGTGTTATATGCTCTTCCATTAACATATGGTTATGTACTCTCAAAAGGTGTTTACAAAGGTGTTTAAACAATAGCTTCACCTACTTCCCCTGCAGCTTCCACTACCAGACAGAAAACCTATTAAAAAAACATCACCTGACATAGACCTCTACTTATTACAATGACTTAAAAAACATCATTACCAATGATCAAACCACAAAACAGATTAAGGGAATGTGAAATAAATGCAGTTACCACATACTTGTTAGAGTTTCACCTGTAACAATATTTAGACTATTTTTAAACAATTGTGCTTCCTAAAAGTTACACAAAATGAAACCTTCTAAATAAACAAAAAAACCCCAGCAAACCCACAAAATAAAGGAATAAAAACCCCTTATAATTACTAAATCACAAGAAAGTAAAAAAAGTAGCACCAATTAAAAATGTCATGGGATGAAACATTCTAAAACTAAAGCTGATGAGCTCAAGGAAAGTAAGCAACCCAAGAATGCTTCATTTTATCATTTTTATCTAGCCTACAAACCCGACACACTGACAACTGGCTAAGTTATAGTAACTCTCTGATAAGAATGAATGTTGTCCTTTGGAGCATAACTTGGCCAGTTAAAATGTATTTTTATGTGAACAGAAGGGGCCTCTTAATTTAGTGTCAAAAATACACTGCTATAGAAAGTAGCTTCCTTTTTCTAAGCACTTTAAAAGAATTGCTGATGTCAGGTTAAGTAGAAATAGTAAATATTTATCCTCACATCAGGGAAGAATTAGAGACCCAGAACAGGTTACAGATTTTTTTTTTAAATGCATTTTATACCTGATAAGCTTTGTGACTGATGCCATATACTAATGGATTTGCTCTCATCCGTACATAAAGATAAGTGTAACTTATCCACTTTACTGCTTCTTCCACATTAGTTACTGTTCCGAGAGCAATCTGGAAAGAGGAAAAAAGACAAAATTAAGTGTATATTTTATAGCTGAACATAAGTATTTGGCTGAAAACATACGGAATTCAAAGCGTTAAGATTAAATTAAAGAAACATGTTTCTAACTGAAAATATTTTAAAATAATCATAGGACAACTACTTGACCCATCAACTCATCATCTTATGAACATCCAATATCCAACAGATACAGTGATCCACATGATCTTTCCTACATCAGTTATGATTTTTATAATTAAAATATGATACTGAAAAAACTTGTAATAGATTGACAAAATAAAATTTATCAGTTTTGCTTGAGATAATTTAAAGAATACCGTAATAAAAAAAAAAATCTACTTTTAAAGATTAATTTTTCATATCAATGTGAAAGAACTTTCTGGTTCAAGCCCCACACCAAATTATACCTACAGTCTTTAGGGTTTTCTTCAGCATACTTGGCAATCTGTTGACTCACCGTTTTTTCAAATACTTTTCTCCTACTACATTTTTATTATCTCAAAACATAACAAAATTAGTGATATTACGCATATAAATATATATACACATGAAATCGTTTATTTTTCAAGGGCAAATCAGGTATACCAAAACAGGTGGGTTTTTTTGTTTGTTTAGTTGGTTGATTTTTTTGCTAGGTGATTTTATTTGCCAATTCAATAGTTTTATGACCAAGTTATTTGCCACACATTTTTTTCTGGATAACTTCAACTCTATTTTGTACTGGGTACATTAATGAGAAGCACTTACCACTTATTCCAGTTAGCTTGATTTTACCAGGAGAGTTTGATATTTACTGCCTCTCCCATGAACAAATATTTTTTTGTTGTTGTTGCTGCTGCTGGTTTAAAACAAGCAGAATTCCCTTGTACCAATTTTTTGCTTTGTTACTATATTTTAAAAGTTATTTTTTGTTTTATAGGTGTTTGCATTTCATACAAATATTCCACAAAAGTTTTAAAAAAACTCTCTACAACTGTGAGTTGACATTCATGTTCAGATCTAAGCATCTTGTCCTTAATAATAATAAAGGTATTATCTTTGAAATAAACCAGTAAAAAATAATAATGTAAATTAAATCTACCCTAAGTAAACAAAAATAAATCCGGCAAACCGTTGCTGATATCAGTGAATAATAGCATGGAGTGTCACCAAACTTTGTCTCATGCATTTTTCAAGTGATATTTTCTTCTTCAACAGCATAAGGGAAGCCACACTATGTTTTTTTTCAAAGTATATACCTACAAAACACACTGAAATATCTACAGAAGAATACAGTTCTTTATAGACTGATATAGGGAAAGCATCTAATACAGCTCACTGTATTAGTTAGTATCACTCAATTTGCCATCCAGGTTAATTTTGGTATTTGGTTTCTTTCCATGATCAAATATCTTTCAGCATACAACTTGAAATAGCATACCATAGTTCAACAGTAACATTTTCTCACAAACAACAACTTCCATAATAATGAAAACATAAAATTCTCATTATTGAGGACAATGAAGTCTGAAAATTAAAAAAAAACAAAAACGCCAGCTTTTTTTGCCTTGTTTGAGTTCAAAGATCTGATTGTATTACTTGCAAATTATTTACTTTCATAACTTAAAATAGAGGGAAAAATTATTACAAAATACAGTTGAGTTTCATATATGGTACTGAAATCTAATACTGCTCTCTCCTTTCTCCCCCAACTTTAATGAATATCCACCGAATAATATGTAGAGACACACACACACACACACACACACACACAAACACACACAAAAAAAAGAGGCATAACTTCTAAGTATTTGCTGCCATCTAGTGTTCAAGTAAAGTTCTTAAGGATTGCTTGAAAATTTATATTTTTATTAAAACAGTATGGATTATGGAAGCTATCATACTAAAACAAACACTTGAAGTAATGAAATATATTATTTTCAAAGTTAGAAGAGTACCTCTCTTAAGATGTAGGACAAGTAGCATTCAGAAAATCAACAGACAAGGTGATATTTTATTAAAATAAATTGAAAAAAAAATTCTGTTTCTCAGCATTTCCTCAACCATATATTAGGTGACAGATGCATTAATCAATGACAGTTATATTTAGTACATTGACCTATTGTCTAATTGCACCAGTCACCACAGAAGACTTTTGAATGAAAAATTGTGTACTATATTAATCCAATTCACTGTGTCATTTGAAATGAAGAAAAAAATACCAGCTTCACAAATTTTCAACTAATTTTTCAATGGCTGATGTCACAGAGTGATGTGCTGAGTAATTTGCATTTTCTACAGAATTTAGCAACAGTAACAGTAATTTCTTAGCAGTATTTCAGAGGAGGTGTTTTTGATTTTCAAAACCATGTAAACAGATAAAAGTAGCATGGGTTTTTGGGGGCGGTTTTTGAAAAAGGAAGTTTTTCTCTCTGATATTGCAATACAGCCTAGTAAAGGGCATAAAATACTACTGATAATATATACTGTATGTATTATATACACAATATACTGTATAATTACATAAGAATGTTTAATTGTCATTATATTTGCCTAAATGAGTCAGATTACATGGATGAAAAATTTCTATATATAAATCAAATATTTTTTGTTAAGATAAGAGAGTAAAGAATCTTTTTAAAAACCTTTCTAGCAGTTTTCTGTTTGCTTTGGAAACCAGGGTATTTTGATTATGATTTCAGCATCTGAAGTGATTATGGCCTTATTCCTATATGGCTTTTGAAATAATTTCTTAATGCTACAAGAACTGGCCCAAGTGGGATAGAATCTCCTGTAGCCACTCGTGACCAAAGGACTATCTATAAATATAACTAAACTTCATCAGAGTTGTCACTTTCTGTTAATTCCAAACAAGTTGCCTACCATTGGGACAGAGAGGAAGATGGTGAGGGTAGAATGGATGAGGCTGCTGCTCTCATGCAGGTCAGGTCAGGCCCCCCCAGGGCTACAGACACCCAGGCAGAAAGCCCCGGCTCCCCTAGCCCCATACCCTGGTTAGCCATTCAGTCACACAGCTCCTGATTTTTTTCAGAAGGGCTTTTGAAGGAATTCTTCAAAATTCAGAGTAGTGCCTGCTCTTTCAAGGCTAAAAAATAGATTAAGATGTTTGTCCAAACTAAACAAGTCACTGCCTTTTACACTCCTGGCTTCACAACAATGTCGTAAGTCAATGCAAGGAAAGGCCTCCTGGGGAAGGTACACCTTCTGCCTGGCACTGCAAATCCTCTTAGTTTCTAAGCTCTCTGGGGGAAAGGAGTCATCCCAGAAACAAGCTGGGGTCCAGCTGTGGATGTCAGGGAGGGCTCTGTCAGGTGGAAACAATTAGGGAAGGAATGGTGACTTCCATTGTCTGAACAATTGATGATAGTTCCCACATAAGTTCAAGTTTATGGTCTAATGACACCACATCCCCTGCATCTTACCTTTCTGCCTGTATTTCCAGAAAACACAGCCATAGGTATTTTCTGCTAGCCAGCTGGACTTGTTCCTATGGACTAAAGCATCCTAACCACCCGGTTCATTTTATTCCTTTTTATGCTCCATTACGCCCAGAGGAACAACTTCAGCAGAAAAAGAAAAGGGCGTCTCCATGCCTGTGCTGATCATCGCTAACCATTTACTCTTCTGCTCATTTTCAGAGGAAAAAAAACCATTAAACCAAACCAAACCTCAAAACACATCTGCAGAAGAAAATTCCCTGTGGAGAGAGGTGCTGAAATACATGTTTAAAGTCTTAATTTTTGCATCGGATCAAGGAGGTTGGATGTATATCAACTTTTCCTACTCCCTAAAAAGTGGAAATAACAAATGCTTTGGGGCATCAAGGCCATTGTGCTGTTTTCTGAGATTGGACAACAGCAACTGCTGAAGGGCAGAAGGTGGCAATGAGAAGCAAGCACCATATAAATTTCTCCCAAATTCGTAAACTACTGCAACACAAGGTTTTTAGTTAAAGGTATTGCCTTTGCACTTTAAATCTTTCAATGGATTTTCAATGCAAATGAAAATGGCATTTCTTTCAATGGCATGGTTTTGGAATTACTCTACCTTTTAGGTGCAGTTCCCTGCAGCACAGACTTCCATAGCCTAACCACCCAGCTGGTAGGCTTTTGTGTTTTCTAAACCTGCCACTGACTCATCTCAGCCCGTATTTCATGACTCTTGCCCCAGGAGAGATGCAATCTTTTGCCATGGCACTCATTACTTCATAATACTCTCCTGAACTGTGCATCTAAATGAGAGTGTTCCTTTCATAGAAGCTGATCTATTCCTTTGCCCAGACTCTCTGAAAGTTTTCTGCTTCTAGAAAATTAATTTTGAAATAGCAATTAAAAATACTCAAGTTTTTTGCATTGTTGCCCAGATTCGCTCCTGCGCCACATAAGCCTAGGTACAAGATTCAAGGCTCTGGATTCCACTTAGTGATTCTGTGGCTAGGATTACATATTGTATTATCCCAAATACCTGAATTATCACCTCATTCTTACCACCATCACCTCATTCTTACTTCCGTCAAGAGATCTAGGGCACATAAAAGCAACTTCATACTCTTTTGGTAACAGGGAGTCTTCCCACATGTCCAACTGCTTCCTTCATTTCACTAGCTCTTCTTTCAGCTACTGACCATTCTATAATAAACTAAGAATTTAAACAATTCAGCACTGCTTCTGGCCTTTATTTTTTTTTTCTACAACTTTACTATTGTAGCATAAGCATTAGGATTTCCTGAATAACTTGTAATAAAAGCAAGCTTTGCTCCTAAGATATGGCATTTTGTTATATATCAGTACAGATTTCCTGGTGCTAACAAAAAGCTTTGTTATAGCAAAGTGGCCATCAGCACACTGTCTAGATTTCTGTACGAATCAGTCAACAAACATATTTTGTCTCCATATAGTGCTATTGTTCCAGTCAAAGGGTCACTGTCTATAAAAGGTGACCCATAATGAATGTGTTTCTTAAGACTAATCAATAGGATGGCATATGTATTTTAAAATTTATTTTAAAATGTATTTCCTTTTTTTCAGAATGCTGCAGCCACTGGAATAGTCATCTCCAGATAAACATACACTTTCCACCTGTGTCCTTCTCAGAGGATTCCACTAACTTACAGCAAATCAGCATATACAAGTTTAGACTGATTCCAATTCTACAGAAATGACAGTTACTTTCCAAAAAAGCAAGTATTTGTGTTTCCTAACACAATAACTCCTTGTAATTACTCAGAGTATTGATTTCCTGCAATCTAGCAGGCACTAGTTTTTCCTGCATGTCAAGGCAGAGGAGTAAGTCACATCACACATATCAGATGACAAAAAATGGTGGTTACATCTCCTTGTTACTCTATTGCTTTTCAGCACTTTCTATTAATATTTCTACTAAATACCACTTACCACAGTGATTAACAAAATTTGGAATGTGCCTTCAGCTGGTCTGACTGTACTACAACCACAGAATCTTCAAAAATTTAAAGCCATGAGTACACTGTTCTACTACAGCTGTAGATGTGCTGTACTTGAAGCGGTTTTTATTACACTGTACATTACATACTTCCCATATATCTTTGGGTAAGTCTCTCTCCTATGAGAGACTGTGTTATTGTTCTATGTCATTATTTTTTTCTTCTTTAGTTCTACTATTTTAATAGGGCAGAAGGATTAAGTTCTCAAATTCCTTCAATGCAAACTAATTATTTTTGCTGTGTTTATATTTTTCTGGAGATCTACTTGTAATTACTCAAGTCACAAAATTTGTAGCGAAATTTCTTCTAGTTCTGGAAAGTACTTCAGTATTGTGTACATATTTAAAAGGAAACTACTTAGCAGAATACACACTTCCCTTGCCAAACAAATACCTCTCTTTTTAGATAAAAATTTAAATCTAAAGTTTCATGAGTAAGATTGCTTTTATTGTCAGTCTTACCTAAAACTGCCGCAACTGTTTTCTATAGTGTTTCATAATTAGTGTGGACATTACTGTTCTAAGCTAACAGAGCAATTTGTCCCTTGAATGTCTTGCTTTTTGATACTTTTTTTCCTCTTCATTAATTATCCATTTGGACATACTCAGCTGGTGCTAGAGAATGGTATTTACCTTTCCAAGTCTTCAGTGATTTTTTAACAGCTTTTAAACTAGCAGAGTGCTTACTATTAAATGCAGGGAAAAGAAAGAAAGGAAAAAACACTAACCAACCAAAAAAGCAACAAAAAAGAGAAGCAATAGTATCTTTAAAAACTCCAGTTAAAATTGCAAGCCTGGGAGAAGTTAACATTGTTTTGTATTCAAATAATCAACAAGGTCTGTTCCATCTACAGTGTTTTTTTGGTGTTAACTACACTAAAGCCAATGCTAGTAGCAGTTTGGTACCTTAGTCTTACATACAGAAACATATGAGCAGAACTTGCTGCATTTTAAATATGTTATTAAACTACTCTAAATACTTCCTTGTGAGAGAAATACTTAGGATTTGATACTAAGAATTTGCAATCTGTAGAGATGAAAAGGAGGAAGAGGAGAGGAATCCTAAACTGGAAGTATAACCAAACACATCTTTCCTTTGATACTGAAAATAGAATTTTATTTAAAAGAATTTTTTTTTTTCCTTGTTAAAAGTTCAAAGAATGCAAATTCACTTGTCCTCAGAAAAAAAAACCACAAACAACAAACACACAAAAAAGCAAGCAAACAAACAAACCAAAACCCCCCTCAAAATAACTCATCCTTTAAAACTGCATAGAAGAATCATGTCTACTTCCTAGCCTTGCTGGAAAATTTGTGCTTTTTGGAACTACAGCTCAGATCAGAGGAACAACATGCTGCCCTTTAAAAACTTTCTCTCTCTTCAAAATACTAGACATTGAAAATTAGAGGCTTACATTTCATACTTCCTTAACTAAGCCTTCTCTGCCGAGAGGAAAAACATAGGACTGGAACTCCTGGTTCATCAAGTCAACACTTTTCCTCATGTGCAATCACATCTGCCATACAAATACCATCTCTTCTTTCAAAATCTTAAAAGAAGTCTGATTTTTTCTATCATTATCTTCACTAATGCAAAAAACCATACTATTCCAGTTTTTGTCTTCCAGCCAATCTTTTTTATGAACAGGGTGATTAATTCTTCTACTGACATTGGCCAAAATTACCTTTTTTTCCTTTCTTTTATTCACTTCTATTTCTGGCTAGCTGTAGAGAGCTGTTGTGCTGCCTTTGAAACTTCTTTTAGCTAACCAACAAGATGTTTTAGGGTGTCTCAGCAAAACATTTCCCCACAACAGCTAGCTTTTCTGCTGGAACTCTGTGGGGAAGGAATACTTGAGATTCCTGGTCTAATTCAGGTGGGCATACCATCCACACACCTCCTGAACAATCTGGAGCAAAATAGACCAAGCCTGAAACTACAGTAGCATGTAGCCATGCCATTTGCTCTTCATAGTAAATCAGTCATAGAGATCTTCTTTGAACCAGTTCACAACACATATTTATTATTCCTTTGTCTTTGTATTCTCTCACTGAAGGCTTTCTGTGAGATGGGAACACTAACTTTCTAATGTGAAAATAAAAAAATGTAGAAAAATAAATTGTTTTGAAGGAAAGAATATCCAATTCCTTTTTTCTTGTCTCCTTTGTATATCTTAAGAAAAAGAAAAAAGCTTTTCTATGAAATCTGGCTTAATTCTTTCCTAGTCACAGTATCCCAGGACAAGATCCCTTTCTCCTAACTTCTTGGTGCTGAATAACACCTACAAATAATCCTGGCCTTCACAGTCAATTTATGTGTAAGTTCCTACTATCCAGTTTTAAAGACCTGAATATCCACCCAATACCCTTTAGACAACATTCACAGATGTTTTTCTCCAGGAATATAAGTGTTGTCAAAACACTAGCTCACTGCAAGTATGCCTTCCATTCATTTTTCCTCTCTTCTTTGTGCTAGAAAGAGGGATGGGAAAACTGTAAATGCCTCCTTTTCATCATATTTTTATCTCATGTTCTGGCAGAGTTCAATTTCCTTCTCCCTCCTTTTATTCAGACCACTCCAGTGCCTTGAGGTAAAGAGGAGTAGCTGTGAGTGGAAACAGGTGTTAATATTTTAATATCTCCACCTTTTTGTGTGGAAATACTTGGAACACAGTTAAACTCCATTCTGCTTCTGTTGTGTGACTGTTCCTCAACAGAGTTTTTTTCTGCTAAGAGGAACTGAAGAAATAACTTATGAGACCTCCTTAAAAAAAAAAAAAAAAAAAGAAAAAAAAAAAGACAAAAAAAAAAAAGCAACACAGAAAAACAAAATAATGATTGACTAAACTAGGTCATTTGTAAAGGATCAAGGAATGAATGTTAAAATTTTCAAAGGTCATTGCATCAATTTCTGCTCCATTGCAGAATTTCCATTTAAAATTATTATTTATGATTGAAAAATGCAAAGACTTTAAATTTATGAAAAGATAAAAATTAAAAAGAAATATGTAAGAATCATAGATAAAACAGAACAAGTATCTTAAAAAAAAAAGACTACTCCTAATAGACCAAATAAACCCAAATCTTTCAAAGGGATAATAATTTTTAAGACATCACTGGAAAATTCAATTTAGCTGAAGCTTCTTTACCTTTATTGAAAAAATGTCCAGTGTCTTTCAAAAAATAGCATTCTCTTCTTCATTTAAGCGTGCTTAAATTTCTGAGGTTTCCTTGTAAAAAGTGCACGTATGTATATACACATACTCTTAACTAGTTGTTACAATAGATAGCTTTTGAGTCATTATATTTTAATATGATAAAGGTCACTATTTTCAATACAACCACAGCATTTTCAAAGAAAAATAATTTAAGATTTATACCGAAGCAAACTGGGAATTTGTTTCATTTATAATAAACCAGTTCTGGTTACCACTGTAAAAAAACCCAAAAACAACAAAGAGAAGAGCTCAAGCCAAGTACATTATTCCTCTACTACTGCAGTCAAGCATGTGAAATACATCTGTTTAAACACAGAGAGACATGCTTTAATTATTTTTTCTTATTTGAAATGCAGTTATACAGCATACTAACTAAATTTCAATAAAACACTTGTGATTAAAAGCAGATGCCGTGTTTCTACAATTTTATCTTAATGGTATTTTGTACCTCCATGTTACTTTTACTACTTAATACCTTTTGTTGAAAGGCCCCATACATACATAAATAGGGACTACCAATAATAACAATAATAAAATTTCAATCTAAGCTATTTCAAGTGTGACAATATTGCATTTTTCCTTCAAATAATAATATTTAAAACTTCTCTAGTTTCTCTAAATGAATCAAAGGTTACCTCTGCATTTAGGTTGTCTGCAAGGCTTTCAAGAAACTGGCTTTCAATTGGATTCTGCTGAGTAAGGAGAGTCAGGTAATGGCTGAGTTTATCATGAGTTGTAATAATGACACCTTCTCCAAATTTGTCAAACTGAGGCCGTCCAGCTCGACCAAATATCTGCATGACATCTAAAATTCCAAGGTCAACAAAGGAGCCTCTTTTTGCAGCATATATTTGTGTTCCCTGGTTGAGGAAAAGTTAATAAAAATTAACATAAATACACACGAATATAATCCTGATGAGCTGAATACTGAAATTAGGCAAATATAGCATGATTTCAGAAGTGTACTTTGACTAATCCTTTCATAATCTTTGCTATATTTAAATCTTTACTATACAAACTAGTCTCCCACCAGAGAGAATCATTTTAATCAGATATAAATAACATTTCAAGTCAATCAAGACATTTTCCCCCTTCCAGGCCTAAAACCCAAAATTAAGAACTTGCAATCTATTCTTCTTCACAGGTTTAAGACAGATAGCCATGTGCAGAGTAATGGCAACTCTTACCTTAATAATAACTGCATGAGCAGGAAGATTGACACCCCAGGCAAGTGTAGCTGTACAGACAAGGACTTTGATATGTCCCTTAGAAAACAAACTCTCAACCAAACTTCTGTCTTGCCGCAGCATTCCTGCATGATGAATGCTAAATCCATCTGGAAACAGCTCACGTAACTGCTTATTTCTGGATCTCTGCACCTGGAATGGACAAACAAAAATTAAAATCACTTCAAATTACAGTAAAAGAAACAATGTATTTAAAAAAAAATTACACAGAGCAACCATTGAATATTATTATGAGGCACACTAAAAAACCAAGTTCTATTAATATAACAATTTTGATCAAAGCCAGTATGTCATGATTTTCTTATAAATACGTGACTACTTTTCTTACTTGCCAAAGAATAGCCTTAGCTCCTTAAAGTATTTTAACAAAAAAATAGATTAACTTAAACAAAAATCTCACATTTACTTATAACTAGTAACAGAGAAATTGAGAACTCTCAATCCACTTTTCCTTGAAGTCAAGTCCTTCAGACTATGGGAGCAGACGAGACAGAACAAGAGGTAATTGCACCAAGTTGCACCAGGGGAGGTTTTGATTGGATGATAGGAAGAATTTATCCAAAGGGTCATCAGGCATTGGAACAGACTGCCCAGGGCAGTGGTGGAGTCAACATCCCTGGAGGTATTTAAGTACTATATAGACATAGTACTTAGGGATATGGCTTAGTTAAGGACTTGTCCAGTGTTAGGATAATTGTTGGACTTGATAAGTTTTTCCCAGCCAAGGTAATTCTGTGATTCTTTGACAGGTTTAAGGCAGCAGGATGCATACATTACTTAGTATTAAGGAGGATATACCCTTCCCCACCACCAGCCACGGCATCAGCTTGGCACAGTGGGGATTAATAAATTGATATTATGGAATCACACTGCTCATCTTCCCCTCATTTTTACCTTCCCCAGGAGTAGAAATCTGGGATCTTTGTCTGCAAAGACCTCAGGTCCCCCAGCCTCTCACTGGCTACAAGGTCTGTAAGCATGTCTCCCTTATTTCTGGGCCCCAGCTCCATCGTGCTTGACATAAACTGAATATTAGCTCAAAGTTAAGAAAAATTAATATAATTCCTTTTCAGACTGTGAAAGCTCAATTGCTTTGGAGTATGTCTGCCACAAGCAACAAAGAAGGAAATATGAAACTCACTCACTTCAGGAGGAAACCTAGACCACCAGAGTTCATGCTATTTTAGCCCAACAGGAACCACTTTCTTTCTGTTCAGAAACAAAGCTTTGGACTAAAGTACCACAAAAATTACAGCTCTTTCATTACAATTAAGAAGACAGAAGGAAAGGCAGTGACCCTGTTGTAAACTGTAATAAAGAACCTTCAACCAAGCTTATCTGTGTTAAAATACAAGGTCAGAAAGCACACCTTATACAATCTCTTTACCCTTGCCCCTGGCTACTGGTTTATCAGATCTTCATGTTTCAATGTCCCCGATTTGCTACAAACTGATTTTCCTCCCATCTCTTCCTCTTGGCTGACTGCTGCACTCACTGCCTTCCAAAATCGATTGCTGCTGGATACGACACCAAAAGGGTCGTGGTAATGACAAGTCTAATCTTTTCCTAAAACAGATTTTTTTATAATCTTTGTCAGCAGAGAATCTCTACTTTTCCACAGACCACAAGAATTATGTATTTTTTTTATTATCACTGTATTTCCAGCTCTATTATACTGTATAGTATGGTGAATTATTTTTAGATCATACTGTTGGTTTTGTTGTCATTATTATTACTATTAGCCTTCACATTTACCTGACACAAAGCCACTGAAAGTGTACTTAAAGGATACAGAGCAAGTAAACCAAAGCAAAATGTGGTTCACAGTGCTGGCATGCTGCCAAACATGAACAATAAATCTCTGCAAACACAGAAATAAATAGGGACACAGGAATGCAATTATAAAAGAGGGCATGAAAAGAAAAATATTGTAGGAAACCTGCATTTCTCAGCTTCACAATTACCCAGCTTCTCAATATCTGATCTTTCCTGTTTTAGAAGTAATTATTTACACTTCATTTAAAGGAAATCAAACTCAGCTTTTAACTACACATTTTTTTGGCAAATTTAATTAACTGCTGCACTGCATAAAAATTACTAAATAGGAACCTGAGAAAGTGGCAGTGCAGTTCATGAAGCTTAGTCTTTATGAGTAAAAAAGATTTCATAAAGAACACAAATGTACCGAGGTTTATATTTATAGTCTATCAAGAACTAATCTCAAAGACGACAGGCATGTGGAAAACTCACTTCAGCGGCAAACCTGAGAAAAAGTATGACACAGAAAGTGTGATCCATCTTGATTACACTCAGAATGTGGTATAGGCATTTTAACAAGGTAATTTGCTTTTGTCTTAAATAAAGCATATCTTCCTATGAGATAAAACCACCACCAGAAATTTCACTTTTTTAGTAGACCTTGCCGTATTGGTGTCACATGACTATGTTACAGGTATTAAATAACTACTTTTCAAAACGCACAATCATTCATTATCAAAAAATAACACTTTTAAATATAATAATTTGTAGCTGAAAAAGCCAAATCCACAATTTAAAATTTTTACACACCTTTCTTTCATATTGCCAAATGTGATTGAAAAACAGAGCAACTTATTAACGGGAAACTAGGAAGAGAAAATCTTGTACCATATACAGAAGGAAGCTGTATTTGTCTACAGTTTTAAGAATTACAGTTTCAACAATTTAGAGGAAGGTACTTATGAATATAGGAAGAAGGAGTAAGAAGGGAAAAAGTTGCTGAGAGAACACACTAAGGTACTGCAATGCTAGCCTGACTGTAATTCAAGTATTTACAAGCTTAAGATTAATGAACTGTTTAAATATGTAAACCTAAAGGTACCCATGTAGCTGCATTCAGAAGGCACATTCCCATGCTTCTAAAATCTACCACCCATTCTAAAAAATCATCTTTGAAATACTTAATATTCACAGGTTTTGTCTGTTCATTTAATGAATCTATGAAAGGGTTGACTTGTAGGCTGCACAGCAGCCAGTTTAGAGACATATAATACTTTTTGCAAGATGGAAGATAATGAACTTTTTAAAATTAAAAACTCACTTTTGACAAAGGAAAAAAAAATTCCAAGCCAATCAAATTACTAGCTATTCTGATTCCATTGACTAACATTGTAACATTTATTTTCCACAAAGTTGTGGGCATTTCAAATTACAAAGACAGAAGGCAAGTTAAGAAAAAAGAAGCTCTTATCTCAGAGATGGCTTGGAAGACTGCTCACACAGCATATCCTTTAATGGCAATGTATTTGCAAAAGCACCTTCTAAGCTCTTATGCCAATGAATGGCGTGGTTATTCTATTAAATATGGAGTTTAAGGGTTGCAGAGACAACAAAACTAGTAAGTACTAAAAAAGGGAAGAGAAACTATAAAAAGTTATACTACTCTCATCTTGTTCTATTACAGACTAAAAGGTTTTGCGTAAAATTTATACAAAATGCTACTAAGTGCCTCAGGTGTATGGAGAAGTTTTTATTATGAGATCTGGCACTGGTCTCCTGATTAGAATTGATTTTTTTCCCCCTCCCTTATTGCTCAAGAGGGGTGTAGATTTATGACCTTTGCTTACATGTGTGTGTGCATCTAAACCAGCATGTATTAAATAAATCCCTAGTTCAGCTTGCTGCCACCTATATTTCTCCTTTAACTGTCTTGAACTTCATGCTGTTCTTGAAGACACATTAAAAGCGTCACAATTAGACACAGAAAAATATCCTTAACTTTAATGAGAAGTGAGACATATGTGGGACAAAAAAACATTTACTCAAGCTTTAGGGTATTTCAGATAAAGACTTCAAAAAGATAACTCCCTTATCCTTTTCTTATATCTGACAGAACTAAGTTATCATCATTCATAAAGACTATAAGCTGAATATTTTTTGTCTGAACTACCAATACTATGTGAATCAAACAATGAAATTCTCATAGGCTTTTAGCTATTTTTTCTTATTTTACCTAAAAAAAAAAAAAAGTAGAAAAGAGTAATATGGTTTGTTTAGGAGAAGCAGCTGCCAATAAATATACTCATTGAAACATAAATTTGTGTCTTTAATTGCCACACTCATCTAGGACAGACTGAGTAGATCACAAATAATAAGTAAGGTGTTTTTTTGTTTTGGTTTGGCTTTTTTGTCTTTAAATTACTTATTTTTCCTTTTTTCTGCATTTTGAAGATAATATTTGCAACTTTGAATTTGGGTGTTTTACCCCACTAATAACACAGGTTTTGACTACTGTGTCAATATTTTCTTCCAGCTAGCAGAAATGGCAGAGACTATTGTCATATTTTTCTCACCTTACTATAGCAAAACTTCATTCTTGTAAGACTCAATAATTATAACTTCCTTTCACAACAGGGCAGCACGTGGAGTTTGTTAATATTCTACTTAATGACCACACATGTTCATTCTCTACATCTTCACTTTCTAAATGCATCTAGCTATTAACTTTGTACAGTTATCTTGAAGTTGTATCTCTGCCCAACACTTATTTTTGCATTGGGTTATAATTAGTGGGTATCTAGCCAGACAGCATTTGAAGAAGGTAATTCTAGCAAACAAATGTGAAGCAGTGAATTTCTCCTGGAAAAGTCAGTAATCTATTTGTCTTAATATGGAAAAGAATTCATAGCATTAAAATTGTTTAAACCTCTGACTATCTGATCTGATCAGTTTAAGGAAATCACCTCAGTAAGTTATCTAAAGTGCTCTAAAAATACCTCTGAAGGAAAAAGTAAGGAGAGTAGTGTGACTGTTTTGTTTAAAAATCTTCCTCTACCTGTTTTTAAAGTGCAATCATCAGGAGCACATAATCCGGGGCTAATTTTCTGTATTATAGTAGTAAACTGTTCTTCTGAACCTTCTCCTCTTAGTATTCAAGTTTCTATTGATTTAGAGTCATGTCTTGTCAATTTGTAATTGAGAAATTCTTGGTCAGAATAGAAATCTATCTGTCCTGAAGTCCTAAGTAGGCCACAGACTATTTTTTCCAGTTTTTGCACTAAAAGCAATTATGTCTAGATGCCCACACCATTTTCTGCAGGGCAGAGCTACCTTCTCTGAGGTTTTAAAAATATTTTGGGTCTGTTTAATATACTGTTTTTTTCTGTATTTTGTAAAACAGACTCACTGCACAGTGAAGTATCAACAAATTCAATTTTAATGTATTTAAACCACAATTAGAAAAACTGTATGAAAAAGAGAAAGGAGGAGAAGTTTAGACAATCAGGAACAATTGCCAAGCAGCCTATCCAAATTCTGACTGTCATCTTCTAACACAGTTGTACGCTTTTATTATAGTGAAAAATTGGTTTCTTTTCTTCAAAGCCATGCAATTTTCAGTGTGTAGGAAATACACTGCCTTGAAATATGATAAGATTCTATTTTAGTGCACTCTTTTGCTTCTCTTTATTACTTGAATTTAGTTCTTTACTTTTCAGCCTATGTTGCTAACTCTCTTAATTTTTACAGGGTTGGTGTTTGTGTAGATGTTCCTTGAAGAAAAAACTTGGGAAGCTTTGATCTGATTTCTGTAAATACATACTAAAAAGACTTGCCAGCTTTCTGAAGTGAAGAGTAAAAACTGCTAATCAAGAAAACATGAATTATTGCTGGAACACTACTGACAAAGTAGTGGTAACTGTTGGGAACTTGTATCTGGCAATTCAATTATTTCCTGATGGACTTTGTCATCCAGTCAGAGAATAGTTAAAAAAAAATAATGCTATGAATTATCCTTTTCTTCTTTTTTTGGTTCACAAAAAATGGAGGTGTCGCATTTTTCTTTTGCTCTGGTCTTATCACAGTTCAGAATCTATTTATTTATTATTTCCACCCAGAGTACTGTGTCCAGTTCTGGAGCCCCTAACACAGGAAGGACATGGAGCTGTCGGAGCAAGTCCGGAGGAGGGCCACGAAGATGATCAGAGGGCTGGAGCACCTCTCCTGTGAGGACAGGCTGAGAGAGCTGGGGTTGTTCAGGCTCATGAAGAGAAGGCTCTGGGGAGACCTTATAGCAGCCTTTCAGTACCGGGAGGGGTCCTGCAAGGAAGCTGGAGCAGGATTTTTTAGAAGGGCATGTAGTGAGAGGATGAGGGGTAACAGTTTCAGGCTGGAAGAGAGTAGTCTTGGGTTAGATATTGGGAAGAAATTCTTTACTGTGAGGGTGATGAGACACTGGAAAAGGTTGCCCAGGAAGGCTATGGATGCCCCTTCCATGGAAGAGTTAAAGGCCAGGATGGGTGGAGCTTTGAGCAATGTGATGTAGTTGGAAGTGTTCCTGCCCATGCAAAGTGGTTGGAAGTAGCTGATCTTTAAGGTCCCTTCCAACCCAAACCATCCTGTGTTTTTATGGTTCTATTGCACAAGGTTGTTCTTCATCCAGTTAGTATATTAAGGACTGATGACTATCAGTTAAAGAATGGATTTGTATGTTGTTCAGAAATGTCTTGCTTTATTCTGTGTCCTCTTTTTACAGCACACTAAGTTACATCATAGCAGCCCCATGTTTTTTTCATTGGAAAAGTTAGATGGTGCATGGAGAATAAAATAAGATTCTATGGGAAGAAAAAGAAGACCAATCAGATTAAAAACTCAGAACAAGATGTAAACATTTAATATAATCTTTGATTCCTCTG
The DNA here is from genome assembly GCA_038090715.1 of Florisuga fusca. Taxonomy (NCBI): domain Eukaryota; kingdom Metazoa; phylum Chordata; class Aves; order Apodiformes; family Trochilidae; genus Florisuga; species Florisuga fusca. The sequence goes on along the minus strand of JAAWXA010000001.1, from coordinate 58,105,358 downwards.
TTCTATAATGTACAATGTAGAAGATAAAAGTGCTCACAGACCTCAATAAGGAAATTAGCTAAGAAGTTAGTATTGCTAAAATGTTAAATTTTTGAGCCAGCCAGCCAAACCAAGAATTAAAGAATCACAAATGCTAGTTTTACCATGCACACATGATGGATTTGTAACAAGTCACTGAGGATGTAGGTAGTCTCAAGTTACTTCATTTAATGCCTACTTGCTACAGCAAAAAAAAGAACTATTTGTATAGTTCTCTTCCTCAACCTGATCCAAAATTTTGAAACAGACCATAGTAACTAAACTATTCACTTAAAGCCCAGCTGCCATGCCTGGCCTTACAACTGAACAAATTACTAATGCTCAGATAAAACAATTTAAAGAACTTAAAATGAAAAATAATTCTGACAAAACATACATGGAAAAAAGAACTAGGTTTAGGTAGAAAGGAAACGTTCACTATAATGATGCAATCTAAGCTCCACCACCAAATGAAAATGCATTAAAAATAACAAAAATTTCATTAATTGTACAGCGATAAGGATCTTTTTAATTGTTTATAGCAAGTGAGATAAAAATTATAGACTTTGATTTTCCTCAGTCTGATGAAAATATGGACTTATATTGAACAGAAATCTGTGCTTAAATAATCTCAATTCTTATTAAAAGAAGAGTTAAAACACTTCAGTTTAGCAATAACATGAAAATGCACATCAATTAAGACTTAATTAATTGTGTAACATCACAATTTTAGAAAGTATGCCAAGTCATGTAAAGCTGTATTTTTCTTTCTCATTAATTTATAATTAAACTGTTCTTTTCTCTGGATACAGATATATGGAACATGTAAAGGTACCTGTTCTCCAGCCCCTGAGACAGAAACTCTTACACTAATCTAAAGGATTAGTGAGAGTGGGTTTTTTTCCATTTTAAACCAATTTTGCATTAAATTTTATTGAGGAACTGCATGCACATAGAATTTGTGTATGAATCTGTATGCGTGTGCAAGTTCTGCCATTTGCACGAATGGATAGGAATAAGCAAGGAACTTCTGTGGGAAGAGCTGTGCACAAAAATAGGTTTCACTTGAAACTGTATTTGTATAATTTACATTAAAAAAATGTTTGTTAACTACTTGGAGTATACAGATCAGTCAATCTTGGTCTGTTCTGCTGACAGCAGCACTTTTCAGTATGTTGGTAGAAAAAGAGGCAGTAGGGAAGATATATACAGCATGAAAATAAAAGGATATAGAGAGGGACAGTTTGATGACATGCAAGAGTAGCATTGCAACAGCAAGAATGAATTGGTACCAGCTTCAGCTGGAATACTGACTTATCTTTGGGAGAGATAGTTAAACCTTTTGTTGTCTTATTTAACTGTGAAAAGATTTCACTATTTCTGCTTCAATGGGAAACTGTTACTGCATGGTTTCTGTAAAAATGTGTTGTAACTGAGACCACCTCCTTTGGTTTGTAGTACTCAAAACTGCCACCTTGCTGAGCTATGACAAGAATGGATGCATTTTTACTCTGAGACAATTAAAGCAAAAAGTATTTTCAAGATCTTTCCAATACAGCTGCAGCTTACTTATTACAAATCATCATGAATTTTGCTGCAACTCCTCCTCAAAGGCTATGCTTACTGAGAGAGACATCATCAACCTTGAAAGAAAACAATCAATCTGTGAACATTAAGCATATTTCTCATTTAATACTTAAACCATAATAGTCCACTACAACTTCACAGCTAAGAAGAATAACAGACAGAGAATTCTTCAGAAGAATGGAATTTCTGTTACAAGTTTTATAGGTAGCTGGAAATGTGCAGGGTGAATGAATAGTCTGCAGCATTTTCAAATAATTTTTGACTGGCATCAGTATGTGGGACCATGAAAAGCAGAAATTTATCTTAAAAGAGGAAAGTATTTTTTTGAGCTATGAGGTATTAAATGTCTTTTGATTTGGTATTGTGTCTTGGCTTTTTCACTGTTCTAATTTCTGCCTACAAGATGGAAAAAATAAATGTATGAATACTAAGCAGACATGAGAAAAATCCAAACTAGAAAATCAGACCATTAGTAATACCATAAATTTTCCTTTTTTCACTGATACCTGTGTAATATGAAGACATATAAGAAACTTCATTGTGTAATTAGCATAACAAAATTTATTGTGTGCAAATATCAAACAAGTCCCGGCACTGAAGACATTTTATTCTTCCAGTGTCTTTGCTATTTTAAGAGAATTTCAAGAATTCCTTAATAACACTTTGTAGTTCAGTGCCACCAAACGTTAAATCTTACAAGACAAGCACTTTTGAAAAATCCCCAAGGGATGTGAAAAATTAAAGGTGTTTATGTAGTTTCGTATCGCAATGTCCATATAGTATCATTTGATTAATTATAGCATGATAATTATTTAATTTATCTAATAAAGTAGTAACACAGACTCTTAAGAAAGCCTTTAAGCAGTGGGATCAGTGAAAACTGGTTTCCCATGAATTTTATATTCCCTCCACCCCTGTCCCAACTCAAACCCATGTCCATCAGATCTCCATAACCTAATCTCCCTCCCAGAATTAGCTCTTTGCCTTACTATTTCACAATTTTTCCACTGTACCCTAAGGATTGGTTACTATCAACACATTTGACAACTGTGTTGTCTTTTTTTCTAGTTTTATTCTGAATTGCTATGAGGCTGCTCTCAAGTTCTGCAGCCTGAGTGCAGAACTGTGAAGCCTGCAGACTATCAAACATCATTCAAAGGTAATTTGTTGTCTTTACACACTTAAAAGGGTGCAGAAGTAGCACCTGGTAAGTGATGAAACAGGAAGGTTTATATTACTCTGCTCTCTTGGCCAGCAAACTTGGGACTTTAAAGACAGATTGTCAGTTAAACTCAGGCAACTCTTACGCTTGGTGCCAGAGCAAAACAGCTGATACAAGAACAGAGCTCTGTGCAGTCACTTCCACGGAGTTAAATTTTAGAGCCAGATCCTATTCACATGTAGCATATTTTCCCACAGATCTCTGATAAATTTTGAGATACTTTACCAACTGAATAGAGTTGTATTACCCACCTCTTTCTTTTTAAACAACTGCAAATGCAGCCTTTACAGTCCTAATATATGTCACTTTACCAATGTTCTGTTTTCTACTCCATGAAGTCTGCAAGGTAATTGCTTTTCAAAAGTTTAAAAATCTCAGATATGAAGATTAATATGAAGCCCAATTACATTTGGCCTTGAAGGATTGTTTTCTACATCTGTAGTTCTTTATATGTGCCTAGTACATATAACTCTTCTCCAAGGCAAGTAGTATTTTGAGCAAAGGACAACTTGCTTTTTTGTGCAACTATTGTTTATGATATATTTAAAGATATTCAAGGAAAAAAAGTATTGTGCTGATGTTAACATTCTGCTTTCTCTGAGGTCTGTAAACTGACTGATTAGAAATCCTCTGTCAAAACTGAGGCACTCACTGGTCTTAAGATCATTTTGAAGAAGACTAAAAAGTTTATTCAGCAAGCTAACTTTAAATGTCTTACTCACACATAGATATCGAAGGAAATTTATGAAAATATCTCACATATCAAACATACCATGAAGACTAAATTACCTGATACTGGAAGAAGTAAGAAGATTGTTATTTTCTCACTTAATGCAGAACCCAGCAGAAGAAAACAGGTGAGAGAAGAGCTGCTGTGCTGCTTCCAGAGTCCCTCTCCAATCCTAATTAATTTCCATTTTTCATACTCTGTTTACTTATCATGCATACATTAGTGCTAATGACTGTTGAAAAGTGTTACATGCCATACCGTGAGCTTCATTTTCTTTAATCTTTTAATTATATTAAGAGCCTTTCTTTTGTACAATTAACAGTCATATCTGTTCAAATCATTACATCCCTCATGCATTACCTCTCCTTAAAAATGTTTTTCATCTCACAGCTCTGCCTTCTTTTAAGAGCAGCGTAATCTGAAAATGCTTTGCAAACTACTTTACCTAAAGGTCAAACCTATACCTGTAATGCTGCATTTGTTGGGCTCTTAGGACTCTAGGTGGAAAGCAAAGAGTAAAGAATGCCAACACTTGCCTTAAAATTACTATGTCTATATAATTCACCACTTGAAGCAGTAACATTTTAAAACTGACTACACAAAATAAAGTAAAAACATATATAAAAATAAGTTTTCTCCCTACTTTAAGACAGAAATCTAAAGCTATCCATGTAAAATAGTTCAGTTATCAGCAGGATGTCAGTTTTCAGTGGTATTAATATGGTAATGCTGAATTACCAATTAGAATCAGAATAAAAGTAGTAGAAAATCTTTGGTTGTCACAATCTGTACAATGCTTTGATTAGATTTAGTGTGACAGATACTTTGAAGACTTCTACTGCATCAGTCATCTTTAGAAATTGGTTTACATATCGAAGAGTATTTTAATTTGCAAATCCTAACCTAAATATCTGAAGCTATGGAACCAAAGTATTTCCTTCTGTTAATTTTGTATCTGGATTTCAGTTAACTTTAAAATTGATTTTTTTAGTTCTAAATATGGAATTGCCAATATCTTGTCACAGCTGTTTCACACAGAGTGGAAACACAAAGGCTACTCTTACCTCTAACATTGGTTCTATCTCTACTATCCCCAGTGACCACTTGCTACAGAAAAACCTACTGAGCCTATTCTCTGTGATAACACTGGACAATCTTTCTGATTAGGTTTATATAAACAGACTGATAACTTAAAATTCTTGGTTATGGCCCTTCCAATCTTGAGATCAACCTAGGAAAGATTTCTTACTCTATTTCTTTCTTAAAGAAGCATCACTTGAGATAGCCAGATAGTTCCATCGTACTTGTTTAATCTTCATGTTGCTAAAACTGAAGATAAGAGGACCAGCTAATGCCATCTGATGCAGAGAAATGTCCCTAGAAAGTAAAGTCACTGCCTGACTATTTGAGACAGGCCACTTTGCCAGCAGCTCGATATGGCAGGGCTCAGTTTGAGATTAAAACACTGTGGATTTCAACACGCAGACCTGTACAGCTGAAGCAGAAGTCTGAGCACCTTCACAGACAATGAGCACCAGACAGGAGGACTTTGCATTTCTGCTCCCTGACCATCCCATGTCTGCTCAGGCACCCTTTTGGCTCCAGTGCCTGAAATGCACTGACCTGCAACAGAAGCTCAGACACATCACATATTTCTAGTTACCATGGGCATGTTCCTAAATGTCTCCTAAAATCTGTGTGCTGCAAGCGTCGCCTGGAAAGCACTCCACTGGCATGTGTCAGATTAAGACTAGTGAACAAGAACTCTCCTGGAAATAATAAAAAACAAAACACACCTTAAAAATAACTTCCTGCTCCAACAAATGTATGTTGTAACTGATCCAGGTGGTACTGTCTCAACATGACCACATGACACACATCAATAATGGCTCCTAATTATAACTCACTATTCCCAGTTAATTGCCTGCACACTAATTCCTAACTTACTCTGACACTGAATGCCTCCTATCACAGAGAAACCGAAGAAAAACAATTGCAAATTTAATGGCCCTATACATTAAAATTGATCAAACCACTCAGTGGGTTTAAACGCCTGAACATAACAGAACTGAAGAATATCATAGTAAAAATAGGAAATGGAAACTTTACATCCTTTTTATTAGTGACAGTGACAACTTAGTCAAGGGGCACTCTCTAACATAAGGTCATTTTCTACTTTTTAGAAAACTCAAATATAGTTATACACCTTTCCATAGAGCATTTCATTCCCATAGTGCTTTTTTTGCCATGGACAAAATTATGCAATATGTTCACAGAATCTGTCATCACCAAACTCAGTACAGGTCATGGTGCTACTTACATGTATGGCAAGAAACAGTTTTCTCCAATGTGACAGAGTGGAGAACATACTATAACTGAAATGTTCCCAAAGTGCTGTCAGACAAAATATGGGATAAAATGCCTAATCTCCCTTTTCCCCTAACAGCAAGGATAGCAGATTTATTTTTTTTTTAATCTGTGCAAATTTGTAGTTAGATTTAATTTTTAGTTTGAGAGTAAAATTTGAGGTTTTTCTTTGATGGATTAAGTTGCCTCTGAAACCCTGAAGTTGTCCAAAACTCTTCTATACAGATTTGGCTGTAGAGGAAAAAAGTTTTTTACTTATATCATAAGTAGAAACTTTATGGGGAATCCCATCCCTACTACATAAAATCCCAAAAGAAAATGCTTGCTGCTGTACTGGTACTGATTCAATGTTCACCTTGACACACAGCATATACTTTATAGTGCGGAACAGAAAACTAAATTGAGGAAACTCTAGATTTTTACTTTAGTTGATGACTTTAGGTATTTACATCAATCCCTTCATAGTCACAATAAATTTTGCTATGTCTCTTCTAGAAAACGACAAATTCAAAAAGCTATTTTGCTAAGCTGTGTCCAAGAGTACTCAATTCATCCTCATGCATTTTCTCCAACTAATTCCAGTTCTGATGCTGGAAACTGATTTCATACATGTATTTCATGAGTAAAAACAAACTTGAAAGATATAACTATTATTCTATTTTTTATTAATTGTTATTTCAGAAATGAAAACAATTACTATCAGAAATAGAAAAATAAATGCTTAAAACTATCAGGAAATTTTTTTACCTTCCTAAAACATGTACTGATTAAAAAATTCTATCATTTTTAGCGACAGTGAACGTAGTTCAGACTATATTGCTATCCGTGTATTTTGTACCTATATATACAAGTATATTGTGTAATATACTTATTACACATGCAACTTATGTTTCTTGTGTTTCATGCTACCATCCATCAATATATGGGAAAAAAAACAGGAAAAGAAAGTGAAGAAATGAAGGAATAGGAAAAAATATCTCAGAAATTTCATATGAATGTAAAGAAATCATCTCTCAGGCCAAGCAGAGACCTGCACCTCAAGCTAGATGCCTGGAACTAGAGCGTACTTAAGTGTTTATTTTTCATTCTTACTCTTCAAAATGCCCTAAAGTGAAACGATGAACAGCTTTTCACCTACCATAATCAGCATCATGTATGTGCATTAAAAAGTATGGCCACCAGGTGGCTCTCAATACCCAGCATTGAAAACTACGAACATGGTAAAGAAATAAAAATCTCAATTAGCCTTTTTTTCTTAAAAATATAAGTAATATGTTTCACTTCACTTATTCTCAAAAAGATTTTTCTCTACATTAGACTAATATTTTGAAGCTATTTAAAATTATTTTGTTCCTCAACACTAAGAACTCATGCATAACCCAAAAGTGTCATCCACAGTCATCCCAAATCAGAGACTTCAAGACTCTAGTTGTTTAGAGCATCATTTTCTTACAGTCATATATTTCCCCCAAAATCTGACTCCTCTTGATAGTTGGAACTCACATATGCATAACTGAAATAATTTAGGAACTGTTTTTGGATTAAGTTAGAACCAAGAATGGTAAATAGAAAACTGTTTAATGCTGAAGACTCTATGAGACTTCTACATAGAAGGTGAATCTGCATGTTGAAAGCATCTTATAGAACTTGCTTTTTTTTCTATATGCTCTAGATATACTCTTTAAATTCCTAATTAATATTTTATTTTTCCTTTTACAGGTTTAATAATAATTGTGGGGTTTGTTGGCAATCTTCCACCTATTTCTATAGTCACTTCAATTTCATAAAACTATGTTTTCATTTAAAGTTCATCTTCCCCATAAGTGTGGAAATCTGAAACTTAAAGAAATTGGACTGTGTAGAAAAATAATAAATAGGGCTATGACTGTCAGCCCAGTAAAGAATTATTACTTGATTATGAACCAATGAATTGTGGACCTGTATAGTACTCTAAAAGGATAGAAATCTTTTACAGCCATCATCTTGAATGATGTCTCCTTAGACAAGAGATCTTGGTGGTTATTTCAGGGAATATGTTCCCTCACAGGAACAAAATCTAAGAGAATACCAGAGAGTAACTATTACAACTGTTTTAAAATTATGTTCCCATGGAACAAGAAACCAAGTATGTTTTCAGTGTTAAGCTGCAGTACAAACACTTTTTTATAACACTGTAAATAATTTCTGAGTGTAAGTGATCATTAGAAGAATTATAAGTAATACTGGTGAACATCTATGAGTGTTTTTACCCATGAATCCCTGGGACAAACTCACATTTTCTTACTGATTTTGGTCCCACAAATTTGCAGAAAATCTGCATCTGCCAAAAGTTAAGCACTGTGTTGTGTTTTCTCTATGAAACACTATTTTGTGCTGTATTAATCTGTGACCTTAGGGCTGACTCCAAAGCCAACATTCTCTCTTATTTTAGCTTCAATATGTTTTTCAATTATATCCTTCAACTGCAAACCATCCAGGAGTCAGTTCAATTATTCACCAATACTACAGTTCAAATCAAAACACAGCAATACAATGCTTAAAGTTTCAAACTCCCTTTGGATTACTGATAGTTGTCCTTGATAAACACACAGCACAATACTTGGAAAAAGTGGTTTCTAGAATCAAAGACAGCACGAGAATTCTACATCTGATTACAAAATTAATGTATGTCAAAGCACCCTCACAGCCAGAAAATGCAAAGTACTTTTCATTCTGCAATGGCCTCTGATTCCTGAGCTAACTGGTTTTATTACTATTACAAAGGGTCTCAGAAGGTTTTTGCAAGTCTTCTGATACTCTTAAAATTCTAGAACCTATGGGGTTTGTCATCCACTGTTAGGTTTTTAGGATTTTGTCAACAGTTCTCAATATTTTAGAACTTCCAAATTTATAAAACAATGCTGAACTTGCTACCTACAGTTTTTGTCTGCCTTAAAAAAACAAGGTAGAGAAGACTCCCTAGCATGCCAACTATTAAATTGGAAGTCATAATCCCAAACAGAAATAATGAAAGTTTTGTACATGGCAAATTCCAATTTCATCTCAGCGCTAAACTGATAACCAAAGCCAATTATATAGCATCATCTACAGAAAATGACAGATCCTCATAGTAATTCACAGAAATCAACATGGCTTCTTCAAAAATGATGCTTATAGTCATTATTCAAATAGAAAACATTTTTAGAGAACCTGCTACAAGTCCTTATTTGGATAAAAAAACCCAACAAAACTGTAAAAAAACACAGCATATCAGAAACCTTGCTGCTTTCAAGGTTGATGCATAAGATATCTGAAGCAGAGCTTGAATTTGCCAGTCAAACTGAGAAATATACTGCCTTGCAAAGTACCAAGATGCTGCAAACTCCTTTACTCACAAGCACTTTAATGGTGTGCAGGGCACAATATCTCAGATCTTGAGTTCAGACAATCAGCAGCTATATACTTCACATGTTTCAGCAGGTAGGAACGACTCTGTTACACATAATAGTTTATTTTTCTTATCTGGAAAAACAGAAGTGAAGAAACATGGAGAAGAAACATGGCAACTCCACCATGTCCTGATACTATTCTACATTAAAGAGGTAACAAGGTACTATATGTTTTACTAGAATTAAAATGAACTAATGGTTGATTAACTGATTGTTGATATCAGTAGAGATAAAGCAAGATACCATAATGCTTATATACATATTAAAACCAGTATGTGATTATATTTAAAATATAATAATAGTAATCACAATTTAAGTTCCACTATTTTTCAATTATGAAAATTTAACATTCAAAACCTTTGCTGACATTTCCTAGCTATTATTATCAAAAGAACAAAATACTTTGCTAAGACAGGATGATGCTGAAAACCTTTACTTGTCTAATTAGAATTGTTTAAAATGTGAAATATACAAAGAAATACAAATTCTGAGCCAAAAAGCTTTCAAAACTGAAAGTCTTGTGTAAATTTTTTGAAAAGTTTGCAGGTCATATGCACATCATCTGCAAGTATGTCAAAACAGGATCTATTCTGCTTGTCTATTGTTTTTCTAGATTTCCTTACAGGTTGGGACTGATTTTACTCAACAGAAGTCCGAGTCTGAACAAAACCACTGCCTGAAATGCAGTCTAATTAATCCCACACATTTGGAGCCCAAATGTTCTAGAAATACCACCCTAAGTCTTAGTATTCTCTTAATATCCCATCCTAGAGAACGAATTAGAAGTGTTGACAGTATTAATCTCAAACGGCTTGTCCATTTGGAGTATGGAAAATACTAGGATGTGGCTCTTCTGAGTTTTTAGAATTTCTTCAAGTGTTTAGTTTGCATGGTTGTTGCTGGGAGAAGAACCAGATTTTGCTTGTTCCACAGCAGCTGGCAACATAACAAGCATTCGTAAGATCACAAACCAAATCTTGCTTCTTAGTCAAGAAAATTCCACAAATTCCTATTAACTTTTCAATCCCTAATCTTCCTTACTAATCACTACTATAGCTACACTATTTCCTGAAAAAAAAATTCCTAAATAGAAAGGACCTCTTCAAATACTATTATCTAGTCAGCATATGGTTTTGGTACTAAGATACTTAAACTATATATGACCAGAATAATTTTCTAGTTTGGTGCATCCTATAAAGTAAAAGTTCATGAAAAATATGACTATTGTCTGCAGTCTCATTGTAAGCATATTGCATAAGATTATGCACTACAGCCAAGAACTAAATTGGTACATCTTGGAAAAGGAATGCAAGACCTAGGGGTCATTAGTAAATTAAGCATTTCTTTTTTAATTTCTTGCCTGGAACAATCCTTTGGGATTAAAAGCAGATGAAAACAGCTGAGCCAGCCAAGCTCTTTGAGGAAGGGCTGAAGAGGGGCTAGGGCAGAGAACACTTATGCTGACTTTAATATTATAATTTCTTCTTGATAGAGTGTTCAAAGGTGACCAGATATTTCCAGCCTTTGAACTTGTTAAGTGACAGAAAAATATAGGAAGAAAAACGAGCTTCATCCTCTCAAGAAATCCTATGTATTTTTAATACATACCTGAATTCCATTGCACATGATAAAAGTGAGCACTAGCAAAAATTAAAAGTGGGTAGTAGGTTATGTTGCTGAAGGGGAAAGGGAGTAATCTTGTTTCCCAGACTTGTGAATAAGAAAACAATCATTCTGGGGTTTTTTAATTGTTTCCGTTGTTCTTGTTTTTCTCTCCTAAATGGCTTTGGAGTTTCCTTTTGAAATCTGTTTCTTTACTATTATCATAGCTATGCAATATCCATGTATTTCTTATGTAATGAGATTTGAAGCTGAAATCATCATACCATGGAAGCTATAAATTGATAAGTACTATGAAAAGACAGAGGAAACTTCTTTTTGACCTGGATTACACATTAAAACATTAGCAGCTAACTGAAGGAGATTTTCACAGTCAAAATAAAAAAAGAATGATGTTTCACTTTTCTCTCTGTCAGTGTTGGAGATTGAATTCTCATGTAAGAAATAGCTAAAAATGCAAAGGAAAACAGTTAAATGTAATATAGTTTTAATACATGCACTTATGTTGAAATAATGTGGTATTACAGTAACATCAACATTTATGCCAATTTTAAAGGAAAAAAAGTACTGACAGTGCAAACCTCTGTGCCTGCAGAGTCAACAGAATAACTTGTTAGAGTTACTCGTTACAGTAAGTAATGTCACAGCCTGACATCAAGGGAAGTCTAAGTCTAATACTGTTCTCAAATCCCAGAAAGATGTTCCAGTGTATTTTAATTGAAGACATTTAAAATTCTTAGATATAAACAAAATTAAGGATTAAAAATATTCATTTCAGCAATACAACTTTTAATTCAGTTTCTCTATTTACATGCACAAATAAAGAAGACATTTTTAAAAAATGTATTTATCTCAACACCTGAATTGCCTGAATGGAAATAATGCACTACCTTGCAGCAGTCTGTGGTAGCCTTAATTTAAAGAAAGGAGCTTATTCATATTATAAATATGACAACAGTTTCAAATGATCTCACTAAACACATCTAATATTAATAAGAATTTTTGTCAACAATGAAAGGGGATGCTAACACATCCCCAAATCTAAGGAAGGAAACATTGCATTATAGTTTATCAGAGCGTTTCCATGGAGGATTAGTAAGAACAGTATTAAATCTTACATTTACAGTGAGGAAATGCATTACCAATTTTAACCCGAGTAACTCTGAAATTGCTGAGAACTTGTGCACAAAAGCATAAAATGCCTCTTTTTAGTCCCTTGAATAAAAACCTCAGTACACCTACTAGCTGTATTTGTAACCCCAGAGATCATTCTAGAAGGTCTCCTAACCCATTTGGCTTCTTGGAGTCCTTTTACTAACACATTGCAGATTCTGGAAGTAGAGCAAATATTCACGAGGCAGCTTTCCAGTGATAAACAGGATAAAACTAAGCATCCGTGCATATCAACTTAAAGCCTGTGATAAATAAAACAGAATACATGATCAAGCCCATAGATTAGGGAGAAAAAACCACATTTTATTTTTCACAGGATAGCAGAACACTGTTTGTTCCCTTGGTGCTCTTACTATCAGAGCTTGAGCCAAGCTCAAGTCAACAAATCAGAAATCCTTGGATCTGAGACTGATTTTCAGATAGCTGATAATGTAATTCAGTCTATACTACGTATTTTTTACTATCTGATTTATATGAAAAACATTTATATGAAAAACATTCCAGTAGACTGTATACAATATGCAGGAGTACATAGAACTACAAATAGAAAACAGAACTACAAATCTAAGGCTGTGCAAATACAGTTTCAAGTGACACAAAGAAGTAACTATCATAACAGAAATATACATCAAACTTCAAATGTATTTTGTTTTAAAGGTCATGAAAAGCAAAAAGAAATTGTTTACTGTTTGTGTCAACTTTTTCTTTCCATTTACAACAGTTAAGACTTAAGTTAACTCTAATATATAGGAATATAGCATAAAAACCTGAAGGCAACATTTTTCTACTGCTCATAATATACTTGGGTAAATACATCTCTAAAACCTAAATGCCTATCTAAATTCCTCTTGATGTTAAATTCCACAGCTCAGGACTCATTAAAAAGGTAGAATCACAGTACAGAACACAGTTTTCTTTAACTCATCAACTATTAGAACCACATATCTCACTAATTTTGTCTCTGACCTTTAAGCAGGACTATTGAATAAAATATCCCATGAAAGAAAGACAAAGAGCTTCATTAAATACTCCAAGAGATAATTAGCAAATATTTTTAAAAAGTAAAAAACTGTAGTAATTATAAAAAACCATGGAACTTCAATATATGGGAAAAAAAACAGGAAAAGAAAGTGAAGAAATGAAGGAATAGGAAAAAATATCTCAGAAATTTCATATGAATGTANTTCAAATATATTAGGCTATATCATTTGTTTGACATTTAATATAGCCTAATATATTTGAATATGTATCCTCATTTTATTTTTATAGTTTTTAATGGTATATCAAATAGTAGAAATGTTATTAGTAAAACAAAAACAATATTAGGATTTGCTCTGAAATAATTAAATGTCAAACAAATGATTACACAAATATTTGAGGAATGTTCTATAAAAATTAATTTCTAATGGTTTAAAAACATTTGACAGATAATTAAAAGGATTAGTAAAGTTGCTTTCAGAGGCTAGCAAAGAAGACCATGCTTTTAACCATTCTGGATATTTTGATTCCTCCTGTGTGTTCAAGGAGCCTTTGCTTACACTTGCTGTTTCTAGACTAGAACATGATTTGGGCATTACTTATTTTTTTTAAGTCATGCACTGAATTTCAGACATTTCTATGCATCTTCTTCATCCACTACAGTGAAAACTCTATGCAGTATTCAAACTAAGGATTAGATTACAGGATTAGATTACATTATCAAGATTATTCTCCTCCAGGTATCTCTAAATTTCATGACAAGTTAAATGGCAAGACTGAATGGCCTGTGGTCTGATATGTGGGAACTGTGCCAATAAACATCCCTTTAATACAAGATAGCTCTTGTCAGACAAACATGATATTATCATTATGAAGCTTAAATTAATCACTCTGCATCACACAGCACTGATATAATACAGTTAGACTTCTGTCAGAAATCTCATTTATTTGTTATGGCACTGGGAATTTAGTACTTTATAAAATGAATTTCACTTATTAAGGAGATTAAAATTGGGCACTGATGATCAAATAAATTCACTGCATATTGAAACCTTGATATGACAGAATGTCTAATGAGGTTCTTCAGAGAACCAAGTCTGCCAGTTTCATCCACAGATATTTCATATTTGTACTGGTGACCAAAAATTTAAAATGTAGTTACATTTTAAAATGTAGTTACACTGACTAAATATACAGTTTGGAAATCATAAGAACTATGAAGGAACAGTTAATAGTCGCAAGGACATACCAGCTCCACAATGCCATTTTGCTGCCATTTTTTGGTTGAGATATCTGGGAAGAGGGAATCTAGGTAGTGATTGAGAATGGAACCCTGAAAATCTGTTAGAAGTCTTGTGTAAATTTTTTGAAAAGTTTGCAGGTCATATGCACATCATCTGCAAGTATGTCAAAACAGGATCTATTCTGCTTGTCTATTGNTTATACACATCTTTTCCAGAGTATTTTAATAAATAAAATGTACAAAACCATTCCATCCTTGGGCTTCTTGCCAAAGCCTGGTGTGAGAGAAATACCAAAAGCACACAAAACACTTCTGAAAGCTGCTAAGCCACTTGTTCCGATTTCAAATTTGTATTTACTTTTTTCTTCTCACACACTCTGAATGAATTTCATATTCACCAAACCAATAATATAATAACTTCATCAGAAGTAAGAACAAGAAACATCTTTACCAAGGATGTTTTTCATTGCATCGATTTCAGATTACTCCTCCTATACTCCTTTTTCTTTATGTGCCTAGGACTGTAGAGAAAAACACAGAAATGCAGCTATTGCTTGTGTCAAGTGCTCATCACACACAGGGAGAAAACTGATGCCACGTGCAATGATGGCTGTTTCTCATCTACCCATTAACTTTCTTAAACATTGTTAAACAGGTATTGGAACCACTATATGAAAAGTCCTGAAATCAGGAGCATAACCCTCTTCTCACAGCTGTCTTCTCTCCATGGCTTTTTCCCATACAGAAAGGGAGAGAACAAGCTGTGCTGAAGCTGATTTTTTTTTGGCATGTTAGTAACTGTCCCTACATTTAGTGAATGTTTCTCTTCTATTGACATGTTTTAAGACTGCTCTGACAAGTTAGGGATTCTGTGGATACTGAAGAGAGGTATGTATTGTTTTGGGATAGCACTTCAGTTTCCATTGTAAGCAGAAGTGGAGCAGCTCACTAAAAGTGATTCTACATGAGAGCTCATGACTGAGTCTTGAGGTCAAGCAGTGAGGAGCAGAATGAATTAAAATACCTCCACAGTGAGGCAATAGCTGCCTCAAAACCAGATCAAGCTTTCTTAAAATGAATGTAAATTAAAATTAAAAAACCAAACAAACAAAAAAACCCCAACAAAACAAAAAACAAAACCCAAACCAAACCAAACCAAAAAAGTGAAAACAATACCAAACTGTAGCAAACAATAAAATCACAGAATCATAGAATATCTAGGGTTGGAAGGGACCTTAAAGATCATCTAGTTCCAACCACTCTGCATGGGCAGGGACACCTCCCACTAGACCAGTTTGCTCAAGGCCCCATCCAACCTGGACTTGAACACTTCCAGGGAGGGGGCATCCACAACTTCCCTGGGAAACCTGTTCCAGCATCTGACCTCCCTTACAGGAAAGAATTTTTTGCTAATGTCTAACCTAAATCTTCCCTCTTCAAGTTTTAAACCATTTCCCCTTGTCCTCTCGCTACACACCTGTGTAAAAAGCCCTACCCCAGCTTTCTTGTAGGTCCCCTTCAGGCACTGGAGAATCACTATAAGGCCACCTCAGAGCCTCCTCTTCTCTAGGCTGAACAACCCCAGCTTCCTCAGGTTCTCCTCACAGGGGAGGTGCTCCAGCCCTCTGATCATTTTTGTGGCTGTTCTCTGGACGAGTTCAAGGAGCTCTTTCTCCTTCTTATGTTGGGGACTCCAGAACTTGATACACTACTGCTGGAGAGTTTTTTGGAAGAAAATGGACATATGAGCAATCCTGACTACTTAGCATTAGCCAGAGTGAGCTAAGGGCCTTGAGGCCCAGCTGCNTGCCTCTTTTTAGTCCCTTGAATAAAAACCTCAGTACACCTACTAGCTGTATTTGTAACCCCAGAGATCATTCTAGAAGGTCTCCTAACCCATTTGGCTTCTTGGAGTCCTTTTACTAACACATTGCAGATTCTGGAAGTAGAGCAAATATTCACGAGGCAGCTTTCCAGTGATAAACAGGATAAAACTAAGCATCCGTGCATATCAACTTAAAGCCTGTGATAAATAAAACAGAATACATGATCAAGCCCATAGATTAGGGAGAAAAAACCACATTTTATTTTTCACAGGATAGCAGAACACTGTTTGTTCCCTTGGTGCTCTTACTATCAGAGCTTGAGCCAAGCTCAAGTCAACAAATCAGAAATCCTTGGATCTGAGACTGATTTTCAGATAGCTGATAATGTAATTCAGTCTATACTACGTATTTTTTACTATCTGATTTATATGAAAAACATTTATATGAAAAACATTCCAGTAGACTGTATACAATATGCAGGAGTACATAGAACTACAAATAGAAAACAGAACTACAAATCAAAGGCTGTGCAAATACAGTTTCAAGTGACACAAAGAAGTAACTATCATAACAGAAATATACATCAAACTTCAAATGTATTTTGTTTTAAAGGTCATGAAAAGCAAAAAGAAATTGTTTACTGTTTGTGTCAACTTTTTCTTTCCATTTACAACAGTTAAGACTTAAGTTAACTCTAATATATAGGAATATAGCATAAAAACCTGAAGGCAACATTTTTCTACTGCTCATAATATACTTGGGTAAATACATCTCTAAAACCTAAATGCCTATCTAAATTCCTCTTGATGTTAAATTCCACAGCTCAGGACTCATTAAAAAGGTAGAATCACAGTACAGAACACAGTTTTCTTTAACTCATCAACTATTAGAACCACATATCTCACTAATTTTGTCTCTGACCTTTAAGCAGGACTATTGAATAAAATATCCCATGAAAGAAAGACAAAGAGCTTCATTAAATACTCCAAGAGATAATTAGCAAATATTTTTAAAAAGTAAAAAACTGTAGTAATTATAAAAAACCATGGAACTTCAATATATGTTTGACATTTAATATAGCCTAATATATTTGAATATGTATCCTCATTTTATTTTTATAGTTTTTAATGGTATATCAAATAGTAGAAATGTTATTAGTAAAACAAAAACAATATTAGGATTTGCTCTGAAATAATTAAATGTCAAACAAACGATTACACAAATATTTGAGGAATGTTCTATAAAAATTAATTTCTAATGGTTTAAAAACATTTGACAGATAATTAAAAGGATTAGTAAAGTTGCTTTCAGAGGCTAGCAAAGAAGACCATGCTTTTAACCATTCTGGATTTTTTGATTCCTCCTGTGTGTTCAAGGAGCCTTTGCTTACACTTGCTGTTTCTAGACTAGAACATGATTTGGGCATTACTTATTTTTTTTAAGTCATGCACTGGATTTCAGACATTTCTACGCATCTTCTTCATCCACTACAGTGAAAACTATGCAGTATTCAAACTAAGGATTAGATTACATTATCAAGATTATTCTCCTCCAGGTATCTCTAAATTTATGACAAGTTAAATGGCAAGACTGAATGGCCTGTGGTCTGATATGTGGGAACTGTGTGCCAATAAACATCTCTTTAATACAAGATAGCTCTTGTCAGACAAACATGATATTATCATTATGAAGCTTAAATTAATCACTCTGCATCACACAGCACTGATATAATACAGTTAGACTTCTGTCAGAAATCTCATTTATTTGTTATGGCACTGGGAATTTAGTACTTTATAAAATGAATTTCACTTATTAAGGAGATTAAAATTGGGCACTGATGATCAAATAAATTCACTGCATATTGAAACCTTGATATGACAGAATGTCTAATGAGGTTCTTCAGAGAACCAAGTCTGCCAGTTTCATCCACAGATATTTCATATTTGTACTGGTGACCAAAAATTTAAAATGTAGTTACATTTTAAAATGTAGTTACACTGATTAAACATACAGTTTGGAAATCATAAGAACTATGAAGGAACAGTTAATAGTCGCAAGGACATACCAGCTCCACAATGCCATTTTGCTGCCATTTTTTGGTTGAGATATCTGGGAAGAGGGAATCTAGGTAGTGATCGAGAATGGAACCCTGAAAATCTGTTAGAAGTCTTGTGTTTTATTATGTTAATACTCAATTTATTGCATAAGATTCATAGTATAAGGCATAAGAACTGCTGTGCCAGCTGAGACTGAAAGACTGTCTAGGGAGTAGTCTGTCTGAACAGCAAATGTCTAAGGAAGAGTTTGTATCATAGAATCATCAAGGTTGGAAAACCTCTCTAAGATCATTGAGTCAAGCTGTCTAACCACTAAACCATCCACTGTAGCTCTTAATCTACCAATCTTCTGAACACCTCCAGGGATTGTATCCCCACCACCTCCATGGGAAAACAACACTCTCCATATACTCCAGTATATTCTCCTGGCCACCAGAAGTTTGCCATTAAGAGACTGACTGAGTAGCTTGACCAACCCCTATTAACAATTTGCTATTACTTAACTGAGTAAGAACTCTCACAGTGAAAAACTTAAATTGATGAAAAGATTCTAGGCCTTGAGCAGTAGGCAGACCAACTCAGACATGAAGAATGATACATGTCAGGCCTATAAATGTTAGACGTTGTTGGAACTCAGATATTCAGGACTTGCTCAATTTCCTACATCACATGACAAACAACAGCTGGTCATTCTTGTCCACCAAAACTATGAATCCATTAATGTGTGTCTGCAACGTCTCTACGACACTGACTCGTGCTGTTCAGAAGCTGCAATAGCAATGTTGGATTTTTCTGAGAGTTTTAATGGCAGAAAACAGAACAGTTACATATCCTGGTGACAGTCACTAATGCCTGTATATGTTAGCTCTGTTTGTACACCAATGTGGTACTGAAGTCCTTACCTTGGTCAGTAAAGCTCGCCAGTACTAGAATTACCAGTGGCAGAGAAAACTACACCTTCAGGTTACCTGAATGTTGATGAGCACTGCACATCCTTCAGATAGTGCTACTCCAGCCACAGGTGTTTAATTGCAGGATGGATTTATTGAAAGGGGAGGTGAAACTTAAGGGAAAAAAGTATCTATATATCAGCTTGACTGTGCTTTATGTCTTTATCCTTTACACTTCAGAAATTCTATGCAGAAAGTTCCTATGCAAAAACATGTGATTATAAAACCTTTTGGTAAGATACATGTACACTACTGCTGTTACTATAGTAACTTCTGTTAGATATATTTACTGCAAAGAAAGAAAAAGAAAATTTAGACTGAACAGTGATAGTGTTAATAACAAGGCCCCACGTGCTCTGATCACCAAAATCTTTGGTGTACTCATAAGTCTTAATATGTCAGCCTTAATTGCTCTGCAAAATGTTGCTACCATATTACTCATTTTATGATTATTGATGATTGTTTATGCAGAGCTGCTGCCTTGGCAGAGTATATATCTTATATGATTAGTATCCTTATTGTGATAGCTGTATATAAATAAAAATATTATTGAAAGATATATTCTGTGGCATACTAATTTCAAGACATGATGCGCATTTTTATTTAAACAGCAACAAGTTTCCTATGAACAAAGAAAAAGTATTCTATTTCATTTATACCTTAAAACCTCCTTGGGCAGATAATATTTATCAGGTAACAGACAGAATCAAGGAAATGTCTAGTCTTTATGGTAAGTAAAATGAAAACAATTTAACTTTGTTGAATACATCCTGAAAGAAGACAAATGGAAGTATGTAAAGAAAAATTACTGGCAATGTTTTGCCAAAGACTTCAGTATGACTAGGCCTTCACTCTGTTTCTATTCTCTTACAATTTTATTTGTGTGTCAATGAAGAAGCCCTTAAGTAAACTGAAGTATATAATTTGTATAATTATAATAACAACAACAATAAAACCAGTATTATTATTTCCCTCAAGATCTAGGTGATATCTAAGTTATTTTATTTCTTATAAATGTGAATTTGCATTAATGTAAAATATGCATATTGCATGTAATGATCACTGGAATAATTTTTTTATTGTGTCTCTTCACGGTCACTGTATGACTCAGGGCAGCCATAAGAACTTCATGTGTACTATTCTGCAGAACACAGTTGTAATTCACTACTATGGTCGTCACACCTCTTCCTTCTTATCAGTACTTGGTTATAAATTTGTTCTGTTACTAACAGTCATACTTCATGGTCTTGTTTCTCAAGACAATCATCAGAAGCTTCATTTATAACCGCATTTGGTCTCACCTTCTGTGCTCTTCCTAGGTACTAACTCTTAAGAACTTTTCAAATTATATCCAGTAAGAGTCCATAATTTCTCAAATCTCACATTCATGCTTCAAGTTCTTCTTTAGTTTCCCCAAACAGGAGTTGAAATTCCTTTGAAATTTGCTTAGAACAAGTGCATTTCACATGTAAGTATACAGTGATAATATTTTATTCCCATTATATATTAATAGCATTTACAAATAAGCTTACAACAAATGTTCATTTTCATTTCCTCTTTCCCAAGTTCCTGCATCATGATGCAGGAGTCATCACTGCTTTCAGTGAAGGTGGACTCTGCCCTAGTTAAGCAACTTCTTAAGGGTAAAACCAGAGATTCTTCTACTTATGGAAGCTTCCCAGCAGATTCTACCATGCAATTCTCTGACTAAACCAAAGACTGCTCTCCTAAAGACCACACTCACTGTGTATCACCACAGCTTCCCTCTGAATACTGAGCTTAATCACTGCAAACATACTTGCCATGCATTGCAAGGAGATGGCTCCAGTTCTTCTCTGCTTGAGCAGCAAGCCAAGCAGGGGGCTGGCTGGATTTAATAGTTGTCTCTAAATGCAGCCACTGAACCTCATGAGTTGCCTGCATACTGCTACCACAACCCCAGAACATGGCCAAAATCTCTCATGAAAATAGAAGGCCTACCAGGAAGAGACTTCTAGCAGTAGCTTTTAGCAAGTCACATCCACTACCTCCCCATGGACAGGTGGTCCATAACAGACCTCAGCCACAACCTTCCTGTTTCTTCCTTCCTGCTCCAACCTTGAACCAAAGAGGAGCTGCCCATGTCTGGCTGTGAAGCTCTGCACAACCAAAGATCTAACAGAAACTGCAACTCCCTCTCTTCCTCTTCCCTGCCTGTCCATTCCAATATTGTACATAAGATGCATTGCCTCAGGGATGTGATCTGCCTGCTATATTCACAAATAGAAAGTATACCACATTAAACCACATTCCTCTTACACACTCGTTTCTGAAGCAGTCAGAGGTGATTCTTTCCTTTGATGTAGTGTGGACTAGGGTACCTTTTAAAATGCCTTTTATAGTACCCTAGGATTCCCTGCTCAAGCTGAAGAGGAGACAGGACAGATACCAAAATACCACAGACGGGCAAATTCTGGTAACCAACAGCTCACTTCCTCATAGGAAAGGGTTAATGGGGACAGACAGCTGATTAAATGGCATTATTTTAGCAGGTAGCATCTGATCTAAAGATGGTAAGACCAGTACTTTGAAGAACAGACAATGAGCTAACTTAGAAGAAGGTACCCTGATTTTAAACGTGCTTTTTATAATTGAAAAATAAAGCAAGAGAGAATCTCTCCTTACTAGTATCACAAATCTTATATTACATAATATAAAAAATGCTGACACCTTAAGAAAAAAACAACACAAAACTAGCCAACACTGGTACATGCTTCACATTTTTCTATGTTTAAAGACTTCTTGTCCTAATATCTACTCCTTATATTTTTAAAATAAATAAATTACTCAAACAAAAGATTACTCAAAAAAAAGATTATTCTCCATTTCCAGTGGTTTTTAAATGTTTCATGGAATTCCTAGTGAAATTTATTGAGCATTAAAATAACCAATAATTTAGTGGATTTTTGATGGGAATCTTTTGATTATTTTCATTATTATTTATTAGTTTATCTTCCTAAGATTCTGCGGCAGTATAAAAAAATACTATAGTCTATGGTTGTATTATAGCATGTGAAATGGTTCTTCACAATGCCACTCGAGCTTCTTCAATGACATTTTATACAGTACAAGTCCCTAAACCTTCTGGGCACAAGAAACAGTTTTGCCATTGTAATAATGTCGAAAGTAGTCAAAATGATCATGAATTATAAGAGAAGAATTCCTTTGCTTCTAATTACAATGAAGGCCAATTTGCTTTATTACAAAACTTACAAAACTTCTGTAAGCATCTTCTAAAGCAGAGACAGCTTTTCTAGAATCTTGTGCACAGATCAACATCTGGAACTACAATCCTCAAACAATACAAAATTTGATTTAGAACAGATCCTGGGATTCATAACAAATGTGTATGTGCTGGGGATGCAGGGGACAGACGCGAGGAAATTTGCTGTCTTATTCAGCGTCCCCTAGATTTCAGTGACAT
Source organism: Florisuga fusca (assembly GCA_038090715.1). Lineage (NCBI taxonomy): Eukaryota > Metazoa > Chordata > Aves > Apodiformes > Trochilidae > Florisuga > Florisuga fusca. Next base: position 58,082,696 of record JAAWXA010000001.1, on the reverse strand, counting down.
GCATAAATACCTTTAGAAAAGGAAGTTATTTCAGATATGCAATCAATCTATAGGCCATTGTATCTGCCACTCTCTTAATCTGTAGTGTAAATATTACCTGAAGGCACTGTTCAAGCACAAGGTAGCAAAAACCTGTATTCCAGATAGGTTTAGAACTTTTGTCTTTGACATTCCTGTGGTTCCTATCAATGTAAGGATACACTTTCTAAATCATTTAACCTCATAATGAAGAGGAGAGCTAAACATGCAGCATTAGTTTTCACTGAGAGTTGGACAAACTCTTTGACAGACAACTCAAAGAATATGCATGGCTGAAGTAAGGACATCATTCTTCCTAACTTCTTTAGCAATAATTTTGAGTGTCTAAGTAAGCACTGGTACTTTCAGTAGCTTAAAATATTTTTTTTTAAATTAGCATTAAGCACCAAATATTATTTTTAGTAAATTAATAATTTCAGATTTTGTTCTAAGAAATCTAATGAGAAAAAGCTCAGCATCTATTACCAGTGTTACCATAGAAAGACAGGAACTCCAGGTTCAGATTTATTTTGGTAATTCAGCAGATACTAACATCCACTATAAAAAAGGGGCTGGGCGGCCCTTCAATATGCTATTCAATGAAATATAAGGACATCAGTTCATAACTTAGCATTGTTTTTCAAATATTTATTATAGCTCTTGGAAGCATCTCAACAGAAAGAACATAATTGATTCTGATTTATATATATCTTCTCTAAAATAGAATTTTCTCTATGTTTCAGAAGTTTACCAACTGTAATATCTATGCTCCACTTCTAATTAGTAAGCTTGAGTGAATTCCTTTACACTCTCTTCAGAAAACTTCATTTAAAAAGTAAATGTTTTTATTATAACTACAGAGAGAAAAAGGTTCTAAAACCCGTCCAAGATTCCTAATGCACAGAGACTCACAATATTTTCCAGTAAAGCAGGAAATTTTAAAAATGAATACATATTGCCTCAGTATTCTGCTATTTAGCTGGGGAGAAAGAACATTATTTTTCAAGGAGTATTAAGAAGACACTGTTAACTCTAATCTTTAGATCTCAATTTATACCACCAAATGTAAATAGTCACATATAGCACTGAATTAAGAACTGTTTTTGGAATATTCTCTCAGCAAAAACACAGACATATTGCTCGAACAGATGAAAAGAAGTTGTTGCAGACCAAGTTACTTCTGTATGCTATATACTAGGAAAAAAAAATGGAAGCTCAAATAACAATTGATACAAAACCAGAACTGTTAGAATGCATAAAAAACCTACATAGATTCAGCTGGCAAGTACTTGGCCACTGTTCAAAATACTATAGTAATTTGCGATCCATATACATATTTTTTAAAAAGATCAGATTAAGGGACCTAACCCCTTGTGAGACTCAAACAGTTTTCACACCTTTGACTCTTAAGTAGATTATTTTTTGATTGTCCATTGGTAGTCTGATTCATAAGGAAATTCAGATGGTTTTGCAAAGGTGGTAAATTTACTGGCTAGGTCAGATGAATACTTTAAGAAAGTTTTCTGTCTTACAGAGTAGAAAATGCTCAGGGAAAACGTGAAAAAAGCAGGAGATATGTACTCTCCTAAATTGTGGCAATTGTGGTTTAGGGACTTCCCAAGATGCAGATTACATGAAGGCTACTGTCAAGTAGTAGAAGTTGCATAAAACACAATCTATTTTCAGCTTTTGTTTAAAAAATTAAAAGTAACAGCACTTTTCCTTCACTATTATTCTTTCCTCTCTTAAACTGAGCAATTCATCGTGTCTTTTCAGAGCAAAATATACCTTCCCAGAAGGAATTATGCTTAATCTATTCCCATCTTGGACTGCCTCATAAAAGCATCATTTCTAGGATTATAAAGGCTACCAAAGTAAATTATTCACTTACCTGTTTCTCAGCTTGTCCATAATCTGATCCTTGGGGTGACAAAAAGTGCCGAATATGACCATTGTTTTTTGCTTTTTCTCGAAGACCCATAGCAGTCCGTACTGTGGCATTTCTAGCATGAACAAACACCATCACCTTAAAACAGAAAGAAACAGTAAAGAGTCCATAAAGAGTCACACAGAACTGGGCACACCTGCAGTTATCTGCTTGAGATTCTAGATATGGTATGTATGAGATTAAGAAATGCAGACATTAAAAGCACAATATAGAAGATGCCAGAGAAGACCAAAATGCTTTAAGAAATAAAATTGTAAAATCAATTAAATTGAAATTTCCTAGAAAAACTTGAATTCGTGGCAGAAATTAAAATATACACACCCAGGGTATTGAGTGAATGGAGGAAGAAGAATGAAAAAGAAAAAAAGAGAAGTACTGAAACTCTCTCAGCTTAAAGGCCACAAGAATATTGCCACTGTACCAGCAGGATCACTGATAAATATTCAAAAGCCATGAAAACACTAATCAAAACATTTACAAAAAACATTTTCTTGTTTTTCTCATGCTGCTGAGAATGTCAACAGTGCTGGAAAAGGAGTATTTTACCTAAAAACAACTGAAACATGAGCTGGCAATGTGCACTTGGAGCCTAGAAGGGCAATTGTGTCCTGGGCTGCATCAAAAGAAGCGTGGCCAGCAGGTTGAGGGAGGTGATTCTGCCCCTCTGCTCTGCTCTGCTCTGCTCTTGTGAGACCCCACCTGGAGCACTGTGTCCAGGTCTGGAACCCCCAACAGAGGAAGGACATGGACCTGCTGGAGCAAGTCCTATAAGAGGCCATGAAGATGATCAGAGGGCTGCAGCACCTCTCCTGTATGGACAGGCTGAGAATGTTGGGGTCATTCAGCCTGGAGAAAAGAAGGCTCTGGGGAGACCTTGTGGTGGCCTTCCAGTACCCAAAGGGGCCTACAGGAAAGCTGGGGAGGGACTTTTCACAAGGTAATGAAAGACAAGGTGTAGCAAGAGGACAAAGGGTAAAATGGTCTTTAACAAATACAGTATGTATTTAATCTTCCTTCTTACATTGAAGCATTACCTGCCACATTTTGTATGGGATATAGACTGTGCTCAACTAATGAATCAGGATTTCATTTTTATCTATCATATTCTTGTTTTACAAGATAAATTATCTTGTTTTACTTAGCATAATCTGATCCAAACCTGCTCTCAAGACTAAAGAATTCTATAATGGGATTTGCTGTGAGTTTAATAATTACAAGAAGAATTACGCAACACCAAGACAAAACATGCTAATCTTTCCTCAGATTCCTGTTTTGCAAGTGAAACTAAGCTTAAGTCTATTAACTATCTTGGTGTGAAAAAGGATGCGAGATCATACTGCTTACTACATGTGATTTGATAAACGCAGAACAGAGTTGAAGCCATGAACACCCAATACTTTTACTCATCAGATCAACATTGTATCATAATTCTCAAAATTTGGAGGCACTGATTAATACAAATTCTGACTATTTTTATTTTAGCAGTTTCAGCTTCTGTAACATCGACATAAATTGGCAGAGGCAGGGACAAGATCTAAATTTTTAGTGAAGTGTTTCTTTGTCCTACATAGCAGACCATCTCTTCTTTTTCTATTATTCTCTATTGTTTCCATCATACGATTTTAATGTTCTGGAATGAAGATGTGTCCTGACACAGAACTACTTCTTTAACATATGAAATCTCTTGCATCAAATGAACTAAAATAACGGTCTAGTGCATAAAAACCCTCAGAATATTCACTGGTCAGAGAACACATTGAAATTCTCTTAACCCTTTTATATGGCTTCTTCTTACAGAAGACAATGGCTGAGATCCGAGCAATCATTCATTCAGAAAGGCATTAAGACCTTATTATGCAAACAATAGCTAAGAAACAAGCACTGTAGAACTGCCCTTTACACCAGTTCTTAAAGACTGGTACTTTTCAGATGTGTAGCATATTTTCTTTATGAAATGTACCTCTTTCTGTTTTCAAGCTAATAATGCACACTTGAATTCATTGTCGTTTATGTATTTTATGATCACATATCAACAACTGACCACATTTTAAAATTTAAAACTATTACACAAATTGCTGACAACAAAAAGGACAACTCAGAGAGAGTTAGACAGACACCAATCTGATTCCAAAAATACTGTTTTGTTAGCTGATTAGAGATACCCCACCTTAAAGTTAATATTTACTAGTAATCTCTGTGCATCACCAAATGTGTTTGTAAAGAACCAGCTGTAGTTAAAAATCGGCACCTTGTTTAATGCTTTTCTGTCACTTACCAAATACGTTTTGAAACAGCAGTACAGTCTTAAGAGGGTTAATTTAGCCTGTCCTAACTGTGTCACAGAATATTATATTTCAGTGGCAAAATCTCTGTGCATTAAATTATGCAGATAAGTTAGGAAAAGTAATTTAGAATAGAGAGAAGCGGTTCCACAGCTACAAGCTGTGTAATTAGATCTGTATTCTGCAGTTCAAAGCTAGCTCTGGTGTATATAGCTGTATTGCTGAAAGCGTCTGCTGCTGCTCTCCCAAAACCAAAGCTTTTAAATGATGAAAAATATACAAGAAAGGAGAAAGCAAATGTCTCTCGCTAGGTTACGTCCCCAGAATTTTTCTACAGTGTGAGACAAATCAAACGTCTTCAAAGACAAGACTTTATTTAAAATTCACAAAAGAAAGTGCTTGCATTCCTCAAGTGCTGGGTATTCCAGGTTGTTTCTGCAATGTGCTAGTGCACTGCAAAAACACTGAAAAGTGCTAATATTCAAAGTGCCTACAAGAACTAGTACTTTTCTGTTATCAGACAAAAGTAAAAAGATTCTAATAGGCCTTACATTTTCACTTAGAGAAGAAAGAAAAAAACAAAGCACATATGCACAAAACAGAAGTGTCTAAAATAAGAAATGAAAATCTGTAATCAGGTACTTGAAATCACTTGAAACACCATCCCTGTGCCTTAGATAGTGCAAACTTTTGCTGCTGCAAAAAATGTGTCTTTCAAATGCATGCTCTCTGTGATAACTCAAAAATGGTGCCTTCATCTTTTTGGGAAAGCACACTGACTTTTTCAGACAACCTTCCATCGAGTTATTAGAGTGGTGGTCACTTGAATGCTTGAGTTCAGCATCTCTGTTTTTTTTAACACTTCTCCTGGAGGATAAAAAGCGTAGGTTGTGCCATTCACTTTGCACCACGTCTTCCAAATAAATTAAGATGAAAGAATTAATTTATTTAATGCAATATAGATAGTAATTGTGTAGTTTAGAGACAAGTATATATACTTTATTTTAGTTTCAAGATATTGTTTGGCATCACTCAGCTAATTTCTTATAATGTGTTCTTTTATGTTGTATCCAGTTCTAGACCTGGGTATCCTACTGAGTACGAGCAGTTAGGGATAACAGATCAACAGATTAATTTATCCAACCATTTTCTCCCTTAAGGTCAGCATGCAACCTCCTCCAACTATTTCACAAAACTGATGTTTCAACATTTCTCCCTAAAGAGTGCTGGCTGCACCTATTTATGTTAATAACATCATCCTTTGCACTTCATTAAACAGAACGATGTAGACTAAGTACAACTCACTAATGTCTAGTCTCATTCTAAAGAATAATAAAATACTTTCTCTCCTGCTGTGATTTCTCCCCCCCAACTGCCAAAATACTGTTCAAAATTGCAGTGTCTAATATTTACAGAACAAAAAGCATATTCCAAGAAAAATATAAATGAAAAAACCCACATGGTTCACTGACATTTCTTGATCAAAACTACTCACTGCAAAATCAGAATGTCTTGAATACCAGATCTAAATGACAGCATGACAGTGCATAAATGTGATTTCCCCTTCCCACATAAACTTGGGAAGATCCAGAACTAGTAACCAAAAGAAAAGCAATAATGTATATGGAATAAGAATTTTTAAGGTGACCTATATGAAAGCTTAAAATGTTTCGTGTAGAAATTTTGCTTTTATTTGAGCAGATTTTTGTATTTTGCATACAAAATCTTTTTACACCATATGAACAGAAAAAGATGAATGAACTGTGTCACTTACCAAGGCAAGAAAAGAATTTGTGTTTATTTTCAAATTATTTTAAGTCATTTTAGTATACCTTGTATTTGAAAGAAATACTGATATAAAATGCAAGTTTATCAAGATCTTTTACACTACAGAAAATTAAAGGATTACTAAGCTGCCTACAAACTAGTTCTAATGAGACAGCTCATATATCCCTCTTACTGTATAGAAAATTCTTCACAAGTTAAAAGCAGACTGCATTTACTCATAATATAAAATTAATTACCATGCACTAAAATACAGGAATTTTCATTCAAGAAAAATGCCAAAAGCATTCAGCAAGGGTCACCATTAATCACCTGGTTCATCCAAAGAAAGATTCAACAAACTCTGAAGAACAAAGTTACACAATATCAGACATTATTTTAATAGAAAATATTAATAACTGCAACAATGAAATTTGTAATACCACATCAGCTAATCAGTACTTTAATGTAACATATTTAGAACACTTGGTAAATTACCATTAATTGCTGTCTGTAAAGTTTTAATTAACTCAACTAAATTAAATCTGATCATCCCTGCTTAAGCAAAACCTAGACTTTTGAAAAAACCTCTACAGAATCTAATTTTTAAAAAAAATCTATTTATCACACAGCTATTTATCTAATTATATTTCTATTGGTACATTATCAGCTTTTAAGGGTGACAACTCCTATTTAGTTTGCAGATATTTTTACTACTCTAATGTAAACTAGGTTTTCCATCTATAATAATGATACTTTTTAAAGACACCTGTCCCATAATTTGAATTATCATGCTTCTTTCACTGTGGAAATATATTACTTTACCTAAGACATGCCCACTTTAATGAATGTTATATTGAACATTCCAATATAATTTTTAGTATTGCTCATGAAAGTCTATGTAAAAAGCTATGGTAAAGATGTTATATTTGAACTACTTTCTTAATTTTCTTCCTATCTGCCCTTCCTTCATCTATCCTTTCATGCTGTAAATCTATTGATAAAAAAGCTTTTACTGTCATACACATTCTGAATTACTAACATTGTTCTCATTCTTAATTTTCATCTCTTACATCCCTGAAGCCCAGGGCTCTAGGTCCAGGTTTTCCTCTGTTCCCTTCATCAGAATCCTGAATTCCCCCATCTCAAGGTCATTGCAGCTAAGGCTTCTCGCAGCATTCATGTCCCCAATCTGTCCTTCCCTTTTTGTAAGTTCAAGGTCCAGCCCAGCATCAACCCTTGGCAGCTCCTCAAACACTTGTGCTAGGAAGTTGACATCGACGCACTCCAGAAACTTCCTGGATTGCTTTTGCTCTGCTGTGTTGTCCCTTCAGCAGATACTGAAGTAAAGCTCCTGATCAGTGGGTCTGTAACAAGCTCCCACAACAACATAGCTCGTGTCTGTCTGCTGGCTGATCCTCCTCCCAAACTCTCACTGGCTCATCATCCATTCCTAGACAGAGCTCCAGGTGTTTCTACTGTGCTCTCACACAGAAGAAAGCTGCCATCCTGACCTGACCTGGCTCAAGAGCCTCTTTCCACCCATTGCAGCACTCAAGTCATATGAGCTGTCACATCACACCTTTGATCTCAGTGCAATCTTAGCTCAGCAACTGGACACGCAGGTGTGATTTCCCCTCTTTGTTTCATAAGGTACGTGGAGGAGTGCACAGGCATTTCAGAGAGGCTCATGTAAAACATGACATTGTGTCTTCTGCCACTACCTAAAGATGAGAGATACAGGGGATTGGTTTATCTTTCATTCAGAGCTATCAATAAACAGTTCTGGACCCCTAAGATTCACACTAAACCTTTAGCATTTAAATTGGAGACTCTGATGATACCAAAACTCTACGCTGAAGAACAGGCAGTGGCTACATAGGGGCCCCAATGGGAAAATGCTTCTGAGTAAAATGCACTTGCCCATACGAAACTTTCTTTATACCTATAAAGCAGCATCCAGTAATGTTTGCTGATTGGCTTGTACGATTTAATTTGCACTAGGATGTGGTAAATTATTAATTTAAAAATTGCAAGCACCTGTGTTTATGATCCTGTTTTACTGTGTCTGGAATTACATTAGATGGCCGATAAAATAAATGCTCACTTACGGAATCAGTGCTTACATATGGATTCTGGACACTGAAGGAAACCCATTTCATAACACTACAATGGGATCTATACTATCTTCAATTTGTAGCATTAGTCAAATGCATGACAAAACACAGGGGAAAAATGAATAGAGTGAAAATTAAAGTAGAGAGCAAATTATTTAATAAGACAAACAAACAATACTTTACTGACTCCCACAGGTAGTAGAAATTATTTTGAATTTTAATTGACAGGACAGAAATAGAAACAGCAATATCTATTCTTGTATAGAAGTACAGCTAGTCTATTACTATGCAAATATATGTCATTAGGCAGTTAACAATTGCATTTTTGCAGATGCCAATGGACTTGAACGACAATAATTATTCAAAATTATAAGCAGCTTTTCAGTGCATCTTTTTTTAGAAAAACAAGATCATGCAAGAATTTGTTTCAAACATTTTCCTTTTTCCTCTTCTGACATTAACTGTTCTGATTTTGTACAAGAAAATATGTTTCTATATTATCACAAATTACATTTTTGACAAGTACCACTCCAGAATAAGACCTGATATATCTACCATGTTTGCAAAACCATTTATACTTATATTTATACCATCCATAATATGAAAAAAAAAAATAACCCAGAAGCAATACACAGATTCTATCTGGCTTTACTGAAAGAAAGAAATGTAGAGGATACTGGAGAGATATTAATATCTATTCCCATTCCTTTTACTTAAGTAAAATTGAGTAAGAAAATTGCCCCACCAACCTCTGCATCTTTTGGTTTTGTAAGATCTAGTAACATAGATAAACCTACTAAACACTTAAGGAACAGGAAATTCAGGTTTTCTAGTCTTTTTGTTGTCAGTACTGATTACATTACTGTATATTTCAAATTAAAAGCCACTAACTACATTACTACTGGATTCTCTGGTAACATCTGTTAAAAGTCTGTTGTAGGGAGAAGGTCTTGGTGGACGGTAACATTCGGAGTAATTTATTTGTCGATAATCAGGAATTTTATTGGTTGATACTATCTATTATGTAAAACTAAGCACTAAGATTAATTTCTTTCAGGGCTACAAGAGCAGGAATTTTCAAAGCCTGGGACCATTAACAATCTTCAGCATGTCTTCTGGAGTAGCATTTATCCTTGCCATTACATTCATAACTAAACAACAATGTGAAGCTGACAGGCATCCACTGGCTTTTCTTCCCTCTTATCTTCTAGGCTACCAATGGTCTGCAGTCCCATATTTGAAAAAAAGCTTTTAATACAGAGCTAGTAGAACTCATCACATTAATCAGCAAGAATGGCCAAGCTTTACAAAACTTGTTAAATCATACAGTGATAACTTAACACTGAGGTCATCCAAAGACTGGCTCCAGACATATCTATTTTAATTTAAAATAATTTTAGGCCATGAGAAGCTACTCATTTGTCATTAAGTCTGATTTTTTGCTTTCAGTGTACATTCATAATACCAGAAGAATAATTCTAAACAGTAGAATTTGCTACCTTAAACAGCTGTATAACCAATATTGACATTGGGCAGTTGTGCACACACAAACTGAACGTCTTGGGAACTCATAATTAAAGTCATCATAATTAATGGAAAGATATCAAACTGGCCTACACTGATTCATCGTGAACACCTGTGTATACATATACAGACAATACACTTTGTGAAGACATACATATATGCAAAAATTAGCATAAAGAAATACAGCACACTCACATTTAGAAGGCTACCTAACTGAAGAATAATGGGTTATTGCATACATAACTTATTATGGCATGCATTTCCTGTAATTTCCTGAGCTTCTATTATAGCCAGCTGGTAAGGTATTAAATGCTTAAAACCAAAGAGATTTGATAAGGAAATATAGAGGAAAATAGTACCTATAATTTGATAACCAGAAACATTTGTACCATATGTACCATTTTTGAAACGTTTTTCCTATACAGCACATCGTTATAGTATTTTTAATTAAAGTAAGATACAAAGTTTAATTTATTCAGGCATAAGATTATATTAACTATTATAGCCTTAAAACTGCAAATAGTAGTCATAGTGGAAATGCAGTGCATAAATAAATAATGAAGATGCAGAACATAAGAACAGTGCCCCATCGCTGAATTAGTTTGTGATTTTGTTAAAGATACCATGCATATGAATGGGCCCTAATTGTGCAAAAACTGCAAAAGAAACTCTGCAGAAAAATAACCCAAGTATTCAAGTCTCCACTTAGTTGGCTGACACAGAAATAACAACTAAAATGATCAGGCATAATTCAGCTATCCTTTCAGACCCGTTTACCTTTATATTTTTATATAACTATATACACCTGTGCATATATAAATATAGAAGCAATATATAAAGAGATATATGCAAATAAGCTATGGCGATGAAGCAGAAGCAATCTGTATAGATAGTTGCCAAAACTAAGACTGAAATAAACTCTAAGGCTATAAGATAAGTATAGAAAAAAAATCTAGATTGTTTTTCACAAATATCTTAACAAATTCAGAAACCTTTAAGACTTATTTGTTCAGAGTGTTCTATAATCACTGTTTCACCCAGGAAAACAACAAGCACAAGCTTAATTCTCAAGTTACTAAGTTCCAGAGAAACCTCTGAAGAAAACACTGTTTTATTAAATCTTATCTTATGACACAGCTATAGAAGCATTGTCAACAGTTGCAGTAACTAAGCTTATTAAACTTTTATCTCCACACAGCTTCTGCAACCAAATAACAGCTGGCAAACTGATAATAAAGAAATTTAATCCATCATTTTTACAGATGAAATTAACACCTGTCAAATTTGCTTCTGACAATTTAATAAAATAGATTTAAAATAACTACTCTGTTTCTTTCTGCTTTTAAGATAGCGTTGTAAGAAAAACAAGATGACACTTCTTAGTACTTCAAAGTTCAAGTCAATTATTGTACATAGAGAACAGTTACAGAAATGTGAATACTTTATGTGCAATACATAGCACAAAGAACCAGTTTTGACTACATAAATTCAAATGTAATCTGTTTCTAACCTGACATCATAAATCCTGATTAACAATCTGTGCAAGGTGATACTTAGAAATTATTGAAAGATTTTTTTAAAAAATATATAGCATCTCAATATTACTTCTAATGAACTAAATGCAGAACGGTGGTGCAGAACAACATTCTAATTAAATACATCAATTCTAATTAGTAAAGCAAGATTGATCTCCAGAAAACTGCACACTAACCACCCAATGCATCCACTAATTAAAAATCTAACAGATATACAGGGTTGTACTCTGTACATTAAAGGAAATCCAAATTTAATTTTAAAAGGTAAAAAAGGTAAAGCTTGCCACAGGTATATCTATATATGCAGTTGAGAAAATACTGCAAAAGCAAAATGGTCAGACAGAAGAAGCCAGCTAAGGAAGTAGTTCAGTTCAGGAAGAGTAAGCTTGGAAACTGACAACTACCTGAAAAAGCACTTCTCTTTAAAAGAGTTTTCTTAAAACTGAACTGAAATTAGTGAAAAATGGGCAGTCTACCATTGGTTTGTCTATGGTTGTTTGTTGTTTTAAGTAGTTTTCCTCTACACTTTTAGTCCCAGTAAGATTTCCAACATGTTAATTCTACAAGGATGACATATCTCCACTGGTTTACAAGTTCTAAATCTTGCTGGCACTCAAGTTATCCTTAATTTTTCCTAAATACGTAGAAATACTACTACTGTATCTGCTTTTGGATGTTGTGGTGAGGATGTCAATAGCTATTTACTCTTTCAAAAAGAAGCTTTTTCAGCTCTGTAGATGAATTAATACTGTTAATGCATGTGGCCCACTACTGAGATGTGACTTCGAGGGAATGATAATTTATTGTGACTGAGCCTTCCACCCTGTCATCAACAGAAAAGAATCCCAGAACATAAATGCTGGTAATATTATCTGCAACTAAGCATGGACTTGTTTTCTTCTGATAAAGTGTTTAATTACAGGTGGCTTTTTTTTTTCTTTGTTTAAAGATTATTTGGTTTATTAAGACGTAGAAACAAAACTCCAAAAGTATAAATCAATCTGAGAGGATCTAACATCTTCTCAGATAATATAAGAACACAGCAAATTCAAGGTATGACATGAAAACAAATAGTCAGCTAATATTGAGCACACAGGGACAGTCCTAGGAAAGCAAACTTAATAGCACATGAGGTTCTTATTTAAAGCAGTCTTGAGAGGATCTGACTGAGGAACCTTCTAATGAAGATTCACATTGTTAGCGATCCTACAAAAAGAGCACACTGACTTAAAAAGCACCTGGAAACCTTTGGGACATTTTCTGATCTTACTGCTTCAGTCACAATAAAAAGTTTCTGTAACAAAGACCCTAGACAACTCAGTAGGGCAAGCCATCTATCATTATACCTTTCCTCAAGTTGAACAAGAGAAGAACTGTGCTACAAGACAAATGTTATCACTTCAGTTGCATTTTGTAATTCAAAATGAAGACTACAAATGAGATATCTCATTAGTTTGAGCAGATGGATCAAAATTAAAGGCTGAATCACCATCTCTTAATTTCCCAGTAGCCAGGAAGAGCTTGAAGTCTTGCAGAGGGTACTACTGAAACATCAACATAAAAAGCTTCTCTCCATCTGTCAAAACACATGCCTGTAGAATACAACTATCTCCTACCAGTCTTAGTTTTAAAAAATTAAAACACAAATCTATTAAAACACATGAACATGTAACTTCAGTCAAGCATCATGCTGTAATCTATCATATGACTGGGACACATCAGCATGACTTCTATAAGAGTGAAATTATTCAGTTTTGGCATGGTAGAATTCATCAAAAAGTTTAACAGAACAGTAGATAAACAATGCTGAATTTCATTTATTAAGACATTTTGCTAAAGAATCTCAAAAGAGACAACATTGTGGAAGTTTGATGGCCATAGGTAGGTGCACATTAACTCATGGAAACTGAGAAGAGAGAAAGTATCTTTCACAGATCCTGGTATTTCTTTCCTGCACTTCAATATAAAACAGAAGTAGTATGTTTTTTCCTCTCTGGAGAATGGCTAATGAGATCTGTGTTTGTCACACACCACTGCATGAATAGTTATAAAATTTCTACCATTTCCTAAATTCCCCACATATATACAACTGGAATTCTTTTTCTAAATAAAGTATTGGGAGGAAGATATGAATATATTTTTCTAAGAACAGTTTAGGAATAACCAGAGCTTTGTCAAAAAGCAAAGAAACTTTACACACATAGAATGTAAACAAACACAAATTTCAAGGATAACACCAGCTAAAAAAGGTAACAGCGTCTGACTGTAAGAGACTATGGTAAATGTGGACACAAAGTAATGGATTTGTGAAATCTGAGAAAACTACAAGATGATGATAACTTTAGAAGATCAAAGGCTCCTCTCAAAATTGTGAAAAGACACTAAAGAAGTGTCTTTCTAGTGTAATGTTCATCATATTCACTCATAATATTAACCTTCCTTTATAGGGCAGGAACTTAAGGTTTTTTTTTCACTTTTATTTTAACATCTGCATCTGATTTCACAGACAGGTCATTTATCACACCACGCTTATTAAAAGGAAAAAAAATAGGGACTCATATCTACAGCAAGGCAAAATACAGGAAATAACAAGAAATGAAAGATAAGCAACTAAATGTACTTCAGTTTTAGGACTTCAGTTTTAAGATGTGGTACAGTACTACATACTATAAATAACTATTATACAGTGAGCTGATATATTTGATTCTGCAATGTCAAAGAGAATCACAGAATCATCCGAGTTGGAAAGGACCTCTGAGATCATCAAGTCCAACCCTTGAGCCACTACCACTGTGGTTACCAGACCAGGGCACTGAGTGCCACATCCAATCTGTTCTTATAGACTTCCGGGCATGGAGAATCCACCACCTCCCTGGGCAGCCCATCCAATGTCTGATCACCGTCTCTGTAAAGAATTTCTTCCTAATATCCAACCTAAACCTCCTCTGTCAGAGCTTAAGACCATGCCCTCTTGCCTTGCTGATAGTTGCCTGGGAAAAGAGACCAACCCCCCCCCTGGTTACACCCTCCTTTCAGGGAGTTGTAGAGAGTGATGAGGTCTCCCCTGAGCCTCCTCTTCTCCAGGCTGAACAGCCCCAGTCCCCTCAGCCTCTCCTCACAGGATCTGTGCTCGAGTCCCTTCACCAGCCTGGTTGCCCTCCTTTGGACCTGCTCCAGCACCTCAATCTCCTTCCTGAACTGAGGGGCCCAGAACTGGACACAGTACTCAAGGTGTGGCCTCACCAGCGCTGAGTACAGGGGCAGAATCACTTCCTTGGACCTGCTGGCCACGCTGTTCCTGATACAGGCCAGGATGCCATTGGCCTTCTTGGCCACCTGGGCACACTGCTGGCTCATGTTCAGCTTCCTATCGATGCAGACTCCCAGGTCCCTCTCTGTCTGGCTGCTCTCCATCCACTCTGTGCCCAGCCTGGAGCTCCCCATGGGGTTGTTGTGGCCAAAGTGCAGGACCCAGCACTTGGCCGTGTTGAAGGCCACTGATATGCTGACTGTATATCAGTGCTTGCATATTATTAATTTCATAAGTTTCATGGGTTTTGTAAGTCTGTTTCATAAGTATCACGACCAACATGGCTTAAATTCTCAGAAGAACAGTCCAGTATAACTGGATGGCATTTAGAAGTGTATTTAAGAGAGGTCTGCAACATAGCAGAACAAATATTTTCAAGCACAGAAAATGCTTAATATTTACAATCAATTGAATCTAATTATCCAAAGCATTTTGGAACAAAACCAACTTTTATACAGCAAGGGGAAACCATGTTTGGTTGTTGGTTTGAAAGGCAAAATTTCAGAAATTGAGATCAGCAACAGTGTCAGCTGCTGAAACTGCAATATCAAGTAGACGACAGTTCTTCACTTGACCCGTCAGCTGTAGCTCATGTCTTAAAACAACACACTCATGCATTCAGCTCCTAGTACAAGAACTAAATCTGTTCCCAAGGAAAGCAACGAAAACATCTCCTGCTACAATTAAACAGCTTATTGTACTTGAATTTGTCAAACAATATTATATATGTTTGTAAACAATTTTTTCCTCAGTGAAGAAAGAGGAAGAAAGATGCAACAAGTAAGCTGGAACAGCATGCAACTTTCTGCCAAGAATCCAAGATCTGTTACCTCTTAGGACATAGTGATTTAAACAATTTACTACTTGTAATTTTATCTACAGTAAGTGAAAACACAGGAAATCATAACATGAGATGAAAGACAAGCCTCTAAATGTACCTCAGTGTTAGGAATTTAGCAAGGTATGTGCATAATTGATAATGTGGAGAAAATAAACTTGGTATTGCCAATAAATTTTGTTAACAGACTTCACTCAGAAGAATATCACCATTTCCCTATGTAATCTTCATGGAAGTTTTCTTAATGTAACAGCACTAATTGATATCAACAAGAGAAGTGGAAGAATGGTGTTAAACCAGGGGGAGCAAGAGGACTATGAAGCTGTTGCTGAAATATTTTTTCCCACAACTGTGGGAAACCAACTGTGCATCTTTCAAAGAACACCACAACCTGAATTTTCTGTTAAAAAAGGAAAACATGCAATCCACAGTTTGACTGTTCTATATGTATATGACATGGTGAAAAGCCTCTTCAAGGATCACATTGCACTAGCACTTGTTCCTGCCCCAAACAGGTGCCATACCTGCTATAACTACTGCTGCTCACAGTGCTGCATGTGCAAAGTTCTAACCAAAAAATAGACATTGAGAGGGGTGATTCAGGAGAACAATGACAAAGAATTTGGGCACATGAGGTAAGCGCATGGTCATAGCAGAGGGGAGTATCAAAATAGAACATCCACTGCAGAAATGTCTATTGTAAAGCAAAATAAAGGATTCATTCCTTTAAAAAGTTAAAAAAAACCAAACTTCAGTATATTTCAAATTATAGATGCTGAGCTATTCTGCATCATATCTTGACCACTCTGCATAATTCTCATCCCTCATCTCTAACAGGAGATACTAGAAGTAGAAAGATACAGAACAGGATAAGAAAAATAACCAAGTGGTATAGATTTTTTCTGTAGTTAATTGTTAAATGAAACTAAGTATAAGACCTCTAAAATATTGAACTACTTTGCCTTGTCATTTTAAAAAAGTGACATATATATGCATTAATTACTTTAAGGAATATATACAGTACCAGGAATTTTCACTTTAGCTAGCAACTAACATTTTTCAGCCAATTTAGATTTTTTTGCATGCTGTTTCTGTAAAGTGTTTTCAAGATTAGAGATGACATCTGAAGTGACATATGTCAAAATAATAAAAATAATAAATTACAAAATATTTCCTAATACACCATTATGATGATCAAAACTAATTTCTTTATTTCTACTATGTGTTTCAAAGCAAAACCAAAAAAATAAATACCTGGTGTCCAGCCATTATTTGCTTCAGCACATTTTCATAACACACTTCATCCATATGATTGAGCTGCTGCACCTGAAAAAAACCCATCATGCCTCCTATTAAAAGCCTTTCTATCTTTATATATCAGCAAGAACTGCTTTTGATTCTGGGTGATCTTAAATTACTTTTCTTCTCTCATATAGAACAGAAGGATGTTGATGTTGGCAATAATTTGACAGCCCTGGTATTATTCTGAATAAAATCCTTTCTCAAGGAGACTTAATACTTTTACATTTCATTTGCTATAAAGTGTAGTATCTTGATTGCAAAATGTATTTTTTTACTCTATGAATGCTGCAGTGACATTCTTCTGGAAAGCAAAAAGTCAGACTCCTGGTTGCATTATTACCAAAACCATTGTCCCTATCTTCCATTTCCTATCTTGCATTTCAGACCATCTACCTCCTGATATTTCCCCCTGTCCTCATTTTTTTTTTTTAAGGAAACTTACTGTTTTGTTTTTCTTTATACTTTCAAACTTTATAGGATAATTTGAATACTACTTAGATTTTTAAATCAGAAATACCTTAAAAACTGAGTATGAAGAAATGTTTTCCCTTTTTCTTCACCATACATTGGCTAAATATTCAAATCAAGTATCAAGAGAAGATTAAAAAACCCCAACAAACCAGCAAATAACAGTGAAGGTATTTGAAACAATTAATGAAGGTTAAAATATGCAAAGCATGGTAAGCACCATATGGTAAACTATTCTTGTGTGTATAGGCTTGAAATGGCTCCCTACAGCTGTAAAATAAGTTTCTTCCCTGCACTGCAGATGGAATGAGTTACTTATATAATCTAGTAAGAAAGACAATGTCCATTCTATTAAAAAAAAAAAAAAAAAAGAAAAATAGCACCTATTAATTAAACTATGAAATGAACTTTTCATTGAAAATATTTATGTTTTATTTTTTATTATACTAAATCATGGCAGAATATGATTTTTCTAACAGTTAAGATATACATATGCTTTATCACCTAGTGAGATGCATGGGAAATCTTCCAGAAAAATGTGTGTATAAACTCCTGTATTAAAAGAAGAATTATGATCTGCATGTGAAGAGGCACTTCACTTATGATTGTAATAAGAACATTATACCTGACTATGTCCTCAAGTCCTCAAAAAGGAGCACAAAGAATAAAGATCCTTACATAGCAACTACTTTAATGTGTTTTCCATCAGATGTGCACATCTGTTAATTAATGGCTTAGCATGCTAAGGTTTAATCAATAACTTGTATCCTACTACTATTAATGCATGTCATATTAATTTATATCTCTCCGGATTTGATAAATTTATATTTTTCTTTCCACACCCCTCATGCATCCTTAAGGAAAACTTACTAGTGAAGTGGATCACTGCAAAGCTAGGTATTATTGGATACAATTACAACAAGGCCTATTTATAACTATTGTATGAAGAGAAACGATTCTTAAAGCACCTTTCATTATTAATTCCCTTTATAGGGAAAAAAAATGCTGCATAAAATACCTGCACAATAATAAACCAGTACCCCCTACACATATACACGTGAAGCATCATCGAAACAAACAGCAACCCTTTCCTTGGCATTCATAATTCTTTACCTTATTGGTTGTCTTAATTCCTATAAAGGTTTGCCCCAGTGGTACAGGTCGGAAACGGCCATCAAAGTAGAACAGTCCAATGAAGGGGTTGACGTGCAGAAATGTAGCAACATCAAGATAATTGGGCAATGTAGCTGAAAGGCCCAAAATCCTAATCATACTTTGTGTAGATTCAACCTATTAAAAAAACCCAGAAAACGTGAAAATGAGCCAAGGGTTATCAGAAAAGAAATCAAGAACAGAGTTTTAAAACATCCCTTATGAAACAGTAATGTGAAAGAAGCATTTAATACTTTCTACAAAAGGTGAATAGATGTGACTCTGTGATTACCCTGTATTGAAGAAACCAGAGAACTCTGCAATTCTATCAAATCTTGGTTATTCATCTTTGCTATCTTATTGTATTTTGCCCTTCAAACGTTAGCAGCCATTAACTGACACAGAAGAATAACAGAAGTAAAACTGGCTTTGTTATGAATGGATAGTCTAATTTATAGGCAAAAGTAGGACAGATAATTTGGTTTCATTTATTCCTTAGTCCAAATCACACCACAATTCTGAAAAGGAAGAAGAATGCAATTCGTGTCATTCCTCAATCTTGGCTTTTGCTTAGACCTTTCCACAACTCTCCTGGGCAATCTATTCTAGTTCATTACCATCTGCATTTCTCCAGTATGAATCAGTGCTTCTGCTGAGCTGAAGATACTTGAATATCAAGAAGTCGCTCTGTAACATTTTCTTCTATTTTCTTTTTATTTTTTTTCATTTTTTTTTTTTTAATTCACCAGATGTTTGCATTACATGCCTTCTCATTCACTATGAGACAGAAATAGTGCTTTACAATGAAATACTTTTTTCCATATAAAACCTGCACATTAGAAGTATTTCAAGGTAATTTTCAAAAAAGTGTGAAACTAGCCAAAAGACTTGAATGAGAGAAATATGGAAAAAATGTCCCATTTCCTTTTAAATAATATCAGCTATGTAGGCTGGCTCACAACTTTCTCACTAGCATAATGATTTAGAAGCAAAGTTCACAGTAATTTTCTTCAAAAGGCTTTTAGATGCTATAACTGAATCCATATATGAGGTTTTCAACTTCTCAAATTCATGCATGTCTCATGATGAGCAAGGCTGGTAACTTCTATCTGCCTGAGTCCTGTTCAAAACAATATGAGGTTTTACTTAGAATACAAATTTGGAATCCCTCGTGTGTTTGAGTTAAAGTGACAGGAAGTGCTCTATAAGTAAAACAGATGAATTAAGAATTTAAAAAAAAAAAAAAGTACATGGAGAACATTCTCAAGTAAGATAAACTACATCATACTATATCACAGAATGGTGAATAACAAGTGCATCAAAATAATAAACCAAATCCCAAAAGAAACCACCACCTCCATACTCCACAGTCATCAAGTAGACAAAGTAAATGACTACCTTGCCTGGTAATGGCCATGTCCCAAAATCAAAACGTAAATGATTAAATGCTGGATCCAACCAACTAAATGACACTGAAGACCTGATTTTTTGACCCTTTTGTGTAAGTGCAAAGAGCAGCTTTGCAAAGGAATGTCCATGCATGACAAAATATTAAATGTAAATTAAATTTTGAGATGACAAAGACAAATGAGAGATTTCATTTTCAGAGGTCTTCCATCTGCAAAGAACCAGCATTCACCTTTAAGAGTCCAAAGAAGAATTATAATTTCTTACACATCTTTTTTTATAGCTGGATTATGTGATGACCTAAGGGCTATAAGCCAACCTAAGTCACAGAGTTGTGAGGTGTTTAAGGCAGATTATTTTGTCATTCTTACTGTTTCTGGTGGGATTGTTTTGTTGGGGTTTTTTGGTTGGTTGATTTTGTTTGGTTGGCTTTTGTAGTTTGTTTTATGGAGGGCTTTTGGTAAGGGGGGAGGGAGGAAGACATTTTTTTTGGTTTGGTCCCCTGAAGCACCACCTGCACTAACCTTGCTGTCTCAGGGGTTGTTTCTCACACTTTTTTTTTTCTCACCCCAATCTTTCAGTCACCTGCTACACAGTGTTTTCACCCTTTCTTAAAAACACTTTGTTGAGGTGCCACTATCTTGGCTGTGGGACTCAGCCTTACCCTATAGGGGGGGTCAGCTGGAACCAGCAGCATCCTCACAGAGGCCACCCTAGAGCCCCCCCACTACTGCCAATATCTGGTACCAATGTTTAATTTACTTAGGATTTATACACGTTACACCAAACCAAACATAAATCTGTAAGAATAGCAACTATTTGTTCATATATTTGTCATGCACTTTGTTCACGATCACCTGCTAAGTACAAAAATCTGAGAGGATAACTGAGCTCAAATCTGGAAAACATTATTTGAGTTTAGAAAATTCAGTAACAATTGCTTTCAAAATTTCCTAAGAGATTCCTGAAATCACTCGTTTGAAAATTTGCTCAGTTCCCTTTGAAGGTAGAGAAAGTATTTAACCAATTAACATGAACTCTGCACAGTAAGCACAGTAAGCAGTAAGCACTCTGCACATCACAGAAGTATGATTTTTAACAGAGCTTAACTGTAAGACATTTGTTCAGAGGTTTCCTTCAAAATATAAACAATGCCTAGAGGACAGTAACAGTTTACTGAGATTTGCCACTTTGAAAACTTTTGTAAAAACAATCCATTTAACTTCACTGATCTGGCAGTTAGCCCTGGAGTTAAGAAGCTGTTTGAAAACCCTGAATTACAGCTCCACATGAAAACTGCAGCAGAGTTAACACAGGCAAGTAATTAAAATTAGTAATATGCATAGCAGGTTTTAATACAAAATGTATTTTAGCAAATTTTGAAACAAAACATATTTTTGCATATTTTATACTTCACAATTATTTGTGCATATGTATAGAGAGCGTCCATAATATTTTCAATTTATAAATCTAAAATTTACAAATTATTTGGACAATTACTTTTCTATTAATAAAGCCACAAAAATAGAGTCAGAGTGCCATGAGAAATCAGGCAATTATGTCTTTTGCTTTAGAGTAACATTTTGTTAAGTTTTCATAATTAAATAAAGGCTATTAAGACTCCAAATTCTAACAATTTCTTTAACTTCTCTCATGGCCATCCCAACAAACCATATTATTTTAAATGATCTTTGTACTTTTACACCCACTTAGCAACACATAATATCAATAATCAATATGTATTAAAAATCATGAACAAAAAAGGGTATATTTACCCAAAAGATAAAATGTATCATAACAAGTGTCCCAATTATTTATGCTGACATCAAATTCAGAATGTAATTAAAACACTGTTTTCTCATCATCACAAACACAGAATGAGTTTTGTTTATTCACAGCAATATACAAAGGACAGTGACTCAAATTGTAAAAAAGTTAGAAAACCATAATTACCTGAATACACAACCATAACACAACTTATTTTTGTATTTTCTGTGATTATAATTGTGATTAGATTATTTATCTATGATTCATTTATCCAACCACTACAGACTTTCTCATAATGTTTTTTAGAATACTAACACATTTTTAGAATACAGTTTTCTGCATCCATTTTTTAAGTACTTTTCTGACTTCTTGTTGAAGACCAAGCGCCAATATCTTTTGCTCTCAGATGTTTCTAAAGGAAATCCAGTCTTGGAAGTGTGTAGATGCCCTTGTAAATGTCATTCAAACACTAGTATTTTTCATGTGCTGGATCACTTAATATTTGGTCCTAGAAGTCTCAATTAGAGATTACGCCTTCATATACACGACACTATGAACACAGAATCTTTTCCTGAATTTGCAGTAATAATTACTGAAAAGACATTCCGGGTGATAAAATTTGATGTTTACATTCCCTATCAATAGCAAGTGGTATGCAGCTAAATGCATTTTCTTCACTACTGGCATACAGTCTCAAACATTTTAATTTTCATGTGTTCAATTATCTCAGTAAAAATAAAAGCACCATTTGGAACTTACAAGGCTCTCCTTGAACAAACTGAACTGTCACGGTATTTGCACATCATGTTCTTTGAAAGCTTTACTATATTTTATAGGTTTGATGTTATACTGGGAGAAATAAAATCACCGTAACTGTATTTAATTGACATATCTAATTATTATATCTAATTCAAAAGCATTCACGATAGTATGTGGAGAATTGAGAGGATATTCACTGTGGATGTTTGCTGAACACTAATTATCATACCTTGAGATTCCATGTACACAGAAAAACACAATATAGCTATCTAGCACCCATTTCCACACTCGAGCATCATCTGCGTTTATATTGTAAATTATAAAGGGTCAGGTATGGGAAGTGCCTCTCTGGATTGTAAATTGATCACAGCAGGATCATTTTCTTCCTAATAGGTTTTAGGATTTGCATATCATCTCATTCCATTGCAGCCGCCACTTGAGAGCACAGAGCATGCATAGAGATACTCTTTTATCTGACTTCTAAAGTTCTTCCTGAACTTTGTGATCTTGGCAGTCTTCCCATTTCCATGTATTAAAATATCACATCCACAGAATGAATTACAATCAAGCCGGAAAGCATAGCCCTGATTGCTCAACTCTACCACAGAATTAAGTGAAGCAGGCAAGTTTACATATTTTCATCTTTGAAGAATTATCCTCTGGCTAAAAATTAATCTGATATTCAGATGACCCAGGATCACTTCAACACGCCCTCTACAGTCAGTCTGTATGCCCTTCTGATCTACACTAAAGGCAAGATACACAGCAAATTAAACAAAACCATTTCTTTGTAGTCTGGAAGATGAATTCTTAGATAAAAACTTAAGTTCCTGAGTTCCCTGCTTAACAGTGCTAAGAATGAAGTACTGCATATGGACATTCTCATTAGCTATTAGTTAGATAACACCCAGTCCACAGAATGGTTTGAAGTCTCAGCCTCTCACAAGATCTGTTTTTCCCATTATCCAAAACAAGGAGGAAAAAAAGAAAAAAAGAGCAATTCTTATAACATAAAAAAAAATATTAAAGGTGTTGCAAACTTACTAAGAAGGAAGTTTGTTAGAATGTTTCACTAGTGTTTACTTTTTCTTGATATCTTGTTTACTCTCTAATGAAAGAATTAAGAAGTTGTCAATCAGTCACAAAGGTGTTGATTACTAATTTAAGGAACAGAAATGGAAAATCCAGTCCAAAATCAAAAATCCATAGTAAAAATGCAATTACTAATACTGTTTTGAAGATTCTACATAGGACGTTATCTACAACTCAAGCACACTGCATAGAATGCATTTGTTACTAGGCAACTATCTAGTTAAGTAATTTTATAAATGAGTTTTACTCTCCTTCCAATGAACCCTGAGAAGACTGTGATCTCAGTCCTCCATTTAGAACATATTTAAAAATCTGGAGGTAGTGAAAAAATGTAATCATGCAGAAAGAACTATTAAAAGCCATATTATTTTCCCTCAGCTAAATACTAACTATACAATACTTTGCTTAAGGAAATGACATTTTGAATATACCTATTAAGATATTTCTATGCCCTGCAGAGTTGCCATGTAAATTTTTCTTGAATGACAGTTTGCCTTTTCATGCTAAGGTTAATGTTTTGTTTCCAAAGAAACAAAAAGAAACACAAACCCTTCCACAAATCATAAAAAAAAAAGTATAACTGCTTTACCAGTTATGAAATAACACAAATCATATGACAATCTCTATTAACTTTTAAACTCAAAGAATACATTACAAAAATGGAAAAATATTCACATATCAATAATAAAAAATGACATGCAGAATGACTTCCTGACATCACTTCCATGCAAAGTAACAGAAAAGCTTCTGAAGATTAATTCAAATATCTGGCATGTAACATTTTCCAAACAAATTTAGATTAGATTTTGTTATAAAATAATCAGTTGCTTTAAAAAATAATTTTGACACAACTACAGCATTGCCAGAAAAGATAGTAAAATAGATCTAGTCTCATGTAAGGTATTAGACATACAGCTGCACACCATGCTGATTAAAAATAACACAGCACAGAATATCTAGAAAACATATTAAGTTTATCCCAAGCTGATGAACTGACAAATTTTAAAGAGAATGTATAATTGAAAAACAGCAATTAAAAATTGATGCCTCTAATTGCTTTCTAAGCCTGTATTAAATAATTTTATCTGCGATATGCAGTAAATAAAAAATAACTGGTGAAAAGAAGAGCAGGTGGCTGGCAGATTTAATATAACTTATGTATGCATCAGCAAAACAGATAAATCTAGGTTGATGGTCAAACTAAATTTCTTTTAATTTAGGTCATTCTAAAACAGGACACAGCTGCAAAACAAGACACTATTCTCAGGAAATATTCTTATATCAACAAGTGAATTCTGCAGCAACTATGATGAGGTTTGTCTGAGGAGTTAAAAAACAAGCATAGGAATGCAAGCTCCAAAGAAGACATGTTAACAAATTAAGTACATCTTTACACCTCCTAAGAGGTGTAAAAAACTCAGAACTGAGTAATAGGAGGAAAACACTCTGTATATGCCACAACCAAAACTAACACAAGAGTTCTATAGCAAGTTTTGTTGATATGTTTTAAAAATACAATTGCAAATACAAAAAGTTCACCATAAAGGGCCCCACAACACTATAGCTGGAAACAATAAAAATCTGGTAGAAGGTTTCAGTAAGCTTGTTTGGTTTATCTTATAACAAAAGTTGCTATGAAACTTGAATAACCTATATAAGTAACATTAAAGAGACAAAATATTAATATCACTCACTCAAGAGGAGAAATGAAGAACCAAGTGAAATGCCAATGCCATTCTAGTCCCAGAAGACAAATATAGGAGATACAGTTCCTATTAGACCCAAGATATATAGATCTAGTCAGATGGTTTTAGGTCATTAGCTATAAGCCTTGACTTTTTAAAAAATTTTTTTAAATAACTGCTCAGGTTTTTTTAATAATGAATGGGATTTAAAGCACATAAAAATTCCTAACTTGATAACAGTTAGACTTCTGGGTTTGGGTGAGAAACCTCTGAATTTGTTTGCTTCTGATTTCTAGCAAACAGGTAAAAGAGGCAGAAAAAGGGCAGAAAAAGGGGCAGAAAAAAACAGGTGGAGGAGATAATAAGGAACTAGAGACACTAAAAATGCACCAAAAGCAAGGAAAACTACATGACAGCTAAGAGGTGAAGTTTCTTAGACAAGGCATCACAAGGAAAGAAAACTCAGAAAGGAAACATAGGAATTGCCACAGGAAGGAGAATTCCAACTCATGGCAGCCAAAGCTGCCTTTGACCTTCACATCCCCAATGAGCCCCTCAACTGTGGGTATAAGGTCTAGCAAAGCATTTTTCCTCATTGGTTCCTTTATCACCTGGAGGAGAAATTTCTCATCATGCACTCCAGGAACCTCCTGGACTGCCTCCATCCTGCTATGCTGTCCGACCCAGCATTTACATAGTAACCTGGTTGATCTAATACAAAACAATAAAGCAACTGAAGCTTCAATTTGAAGAATGAGACTATGATGATAACATTTGTGTGTCTAAAATGAGACCTTCGGTTCCCTAAAACATGATAAATAACAAAAACAAAAAAATAGTAAAAGATTTCTCAATCACATAAATCCAAGAAGGTACCAAAATGGAAGTACAATATATTCAGTATGCTTTTTCAGTAAAAAAAATACCCATAAAACAGCAAAAAAATAATCAAAATCTCTGAATAATTATAACAAAATAATTCATGTCCTTTAAAAGCAGACAATCTTTTTTTCTTTCAAGATAATAAGCTTAGCAGACATTACATAAGTGTGAAAACTTTGATTAAAAAGTTTCAGCATTTCAGTTTTACATCTGCTTTATGCTCTAGACTGAAACTTTAAACATCAAAGCCATAAATGGCATTCAAAAAAGTTATTTGATGTTATACCTACAGTATATAAAAGAGCTCAAAGCAATTTTTCTCCCAAAATGTTTAGCAAAGTCAATTTAAATCGCTTGTAAAAACATACTCTAAAATTTGAAAAGTGCAAACATGCTCAAATATGCTGTTCATTCCACTATAAGTAAAACTGTCAGCAATTCCAATATATATGCTCCTTCTAGTTTAAAAAAAAAAACAAAAAAACCTGATTCAAAAAAATGCCTTAGGTTATAATGAACACGTCAAAGTCTTACTTTGTGTGACTCAGTGGTGTGGCTCAGTGTTCATCTGGGGAAATGTGCAACCATAATTCAGGTATTTTGAGGTCAGTGTTAGGACTGACCTGCTAATGGATCAGGATATTTCTGGTTTGAGATTATTGAGAATATATTGAGGATATATATATTTAAGAATACATTATTACAGCTTAAACTGAAAGAAGATAAACTTAGGTTACATAATTGGAGAAAATTCTTCACCATGAGGGCAGTAAGATATTGGGATATGCTGCCTAGGGATATTATTGATGCCCCTTCCATGGAATGTGTTTAAGGCCAGGTTGGATGAGGTGCAACCTGGTATAATAGAACCTGGTCCTTGCAGGGGGTTTGATCTTGATGATCTTGAAGATCCCTTCCAACACAAGCCATTCTATGATTCTTTGAGACCTGTATTTGTAAAACATATGATTACAGATCTCAAAACATTGGTTTGTGGCACAGCACAGTTGTAGGCCCAAGTAGGTAGCTGAACAATATTTCTTAAGAAGACCAGAAAAAAAAAACAAACCCCAAACGAAACCAACAAACAAACATTCAGATCTACATGAAAGGCAAGATACACAGCAAATTAGACAAAACCATTTCTTAGTTTGTAGTCTGGAAGATGAATTCTTAGATGAAAAAAGTTACTGAGTTCCCTGCTCAACAGTGCTAAGAATGAAGTACTGCATATGGACATTCTCATTAGCTATTAGTTAGATAACACCCAATCCACAGAATGGTTTGAAGTCTCAGCCTCTCACAAGATCCGTTTTTACCATTATCCAAAACAAGGAGGAAAAAAAGAAAAAAAGAGCAATTCTTGTAACATCAAAAAAAATATTAAAGGTATTGCAAACTTACTAAGAAGGAAGTTTGTTAGAATGTTTCACTAGTGTTTACTTTTCCTTGATATCTTGTTTACTCTCTAATGAAAGAATTAAGAAGTTGTCAATCAGTCACAAAGTTGGTGATTACTTTTCTGGCAGTTGTAGGCCCAAGTATATAGCTGAACACTAATTCTTTAGAACATCAAAAAGAGAAAGAAAAAAAAAATGTCCATTGTCTGTTTCGACCATCTAGGCAAAATAATGCTAACAAAAGAACAGAAACGTTTTTATGTAAGACGGGATAAAAAGCCCTACAAATGTAAAAGACACTACATCATATATCTTGATCTGCCCAGGAATAATGACATTGTCTCATAGTCTCATATACAAGGTAGGGAAGTATGATTCAGGTGAAACTACACTTTATTAGAGTAGCTATCAGTGATTTATTGAAAAGGCTGAAGCAGTATTGAAAGGAATTTATCACAGTTCTAAAAGTGTGATATAAGAAATGACTGTTCCAGGTTGGACCAAAACTCCCACAATGGCCAAAGGGGACAGAACAGAAACTGAGGAAATGTCAATACTTAGAGCAGAGCCCCCCATTACTACAGCCCCCAGTCTGATCTACTGATTATTAAACTGCAATGGATTTTTCTTTGAGTTACTTGTCTAATCACTTTTTTAATCCCTATACTACAAATTAGGAACTAGTCAATATTTCTGATGCCTTAAACCAGTATATGAATCAGGTAATTGATTTTAGCAGTCGTAACGACATTGGTGCAATTGACATCAGGCTATTTTAGACTGATACTGTAAATCTTTGTTGTTGTTTTTAAGAACCTAAAAATTAATTTTTCCTCCTCTGTGCATAAATATTTAACAAGTAGGATGTTTCTACATATATCAATGAAAAATATGCTCTAGAACTACTTTCAGAAAGTCTGAGCTTAATGTTTCATACAGCATCACTGAAGTCAGGAGGATATTCTCCAGGAATGGGCTGAATATCCTGGGTTTAGTTTCTGCTTCAGGGACATTTATTAATTGGATTAAAATGCACAAAACAGACCTTTGAGCAGGGAACAGAGAAAAAAAAGTGTAACTAAATATTTTTTCTTTCCAAAATATAAATAAAACATTATTGTGTGATATTTTTACACTTAAAACATCTGTAATAGTATTTGCACTGAACTGTAGTAAAATGCTGATGAAAATACTCTTTTTGAGTCACCAAATAGAAGTTCCAGTAATTTCACAATTTGTTATGGATGTATACTACAATCTTCATGGAGTTGTGCTTGCAGGCTCAGAAGCTTCCATATAACATAATCAGTGTCATTTTAAAAACTAACCTTTTTAAAAACCCATATTAAAAAGCTAAAACTTTTGTACAAAACATCACCTGTTTCTTTGTCCACAGTCTCTCTAGGAGGCTTGCAATTTAAAATATTTTTGTCTGGAACAGTTTTCTAACGCATAACTCTATATATTTCTATAGGTAGTTTTGTTTTCTGTTTAGCTGTGAGGTATTTAAAATATATTTCTATACTGTAAATTTTCCCTTTCTTTAACTCCCTTCTTGCAAAGATACATTGTGGCCTTTCCTATCATCTTAAAGTAAATAAGGTTTTCAGAAAGATAGTAAGTTAGATACTCTCAAAAATTGGGGTATTGTTTTTCTTCCCAACTTTTTCATTAAGAAAGGGCTACAACTGTGTAGCTTCAATTCCACATGAATTCAGTTCCAACCTGGTAAGTAAAACAAACTTTGAAATCCTAGCAGATTAAAGCACCCTAGAGAGCTATTTTTAAAATAAGTATTGAAGAAAGATACTGTTATATTACAATAAATGCACTAAGGGTAGCATTCAGTACCCAAGACATAACTGCCTCAGATTTTCTATTCAGTAAGTTGGCTACACAAGTTTGACAGACACAACAGGAAAGGATCTTCTGGGTATTTGTGTCGAAAGGAAGCAGAAACAACATGCCAACTTGAATAATGCAGGGCAGATAAAATGGCTCTAGACATCTACCTGGGACAGGTGAAGCCCACCTTAAAAGCCTCGCTAAAAATCACGTTTAAAAATTAATGACTCTTGCAAACTGGCATGAAGACAACAACCATCGTAGTCAATGCAAAAATCTGAGATGCTTTACTTTAAAGACACCTAAGGAAACCAAGCTAATTAAATCCATTTTAGAAAAAAATACAGTATAAAACAGGCCAAGCTTTAGTGTCCTTGAGGAAGTCAAAACATTTACAAAGTCCTGTTCTCCACAAAAAGAAAATATCTTTCCAAGTTTAGCTTCTCCTAAGGAATTATAATTTCTATTTTTCTTTATAAAGGAACTTTCTGTACTGGATTACAGCAGACATCCATTTTATTCTGTTCTTAGAGGAGATGGAATCAGATTCAGAGAGCCTTAGCAAGGCTAGTGCAGCTTACCAAGAAAAAAGCATCTTGAAATCTAAAAGGCTTTAAACATTTAACATGCTTCAAATGGACCCACAACAGTAGCAATTGACTTTATTTTTAATTTTTTACAGCTTACATGTATGGACATAGTTTTGCTCTGCTTGACAAAAAGAAAAATTAAGAGGCATTCTATCCTCTCATTATTATTATTTATTTATCCTAATTGAATCCTTTTTATTGACCCCAAAATTTTACATTTTTCTTATAAATGCATATCGCACCATTGGGAACAATGTTATTTAGTGTCTAACTCTGAATCCTTCTTTTATATGAGATTTAAGAAAAAACTCTCATATATTCATCCTTTTCTCCTTTTGGCATTTCAAACCCTAGTATTCAGAAAGTATCACTGAAGTTTTTTTGGTTTTTTTTTTTTTTCCAAAAAGGAACAATTATACTAAAGGAAAAATTATACAGAGTTTTTTCAGCAGTGCTCAAAGTCCTACCTCAACAGAAGGTATTAATTAAAAAAAAACTATCCTAGGAAAAATACTAATTCAAAATCAGCAGTTCTGGTAAGAAAATACTGTTAGATTTTATTATATTAAAATACAAACCTGATTATTATTTGTTTTAAAATGTTCCATTTTGCTGTTAGCTGTACAGTAAGTACATTAAGTAAAGAAATCATATGTAAATAAAAAGCTCTGTGATAAATTATGCACCCTAGGAATTTGATAGTTCATAAAGTACAGAAGAGAATGTAGAAGACAATTTTTCTTCATAATTAGTCCAGAATAGTTATAAAAGAAATTATAAACTGCACTTTTATTTCATTGTTTAAGCATTTTTCCTTTTACACTGATATCTATCTTTTCTTGACCGAAATAAAATTCTTCTGAAGATTTTTTCACTCTTACCTGACGTAAAGTACGTGCTACTATACTTTCAAGTACTGGTCCTCTGTCTTCATGCAACAGATGAACTTCATCGAGAATCAAGAGCTTTACCAGCTGAGAGAGAGCTACATCACCAACACTTTTTCTTGTCACCACATCCCATTTCTCTGGAGTAGTCACAAGCATCTAGTAGAGCAAAAAAAAAAGAAGAAGTAAGCAGATTCAGACTCATAAAAACACAGTAAATGCAATGTAGAACTTTACAAAGCTATTTGAAAATTTACTTATTTTATATATGAAGCAGACAGAGCTCTCTGCATCTACATGTGTTGGATGTCCATTAGTAGGATTCCTATGGAAAAACCACATGGAACTATCAGCTAGTAACTTCAAGCTACTGTGCATTTTCCACTTTAAAACAATTAAACACTGAAATATTATCTCTGATTAAATGTTTTTAACCATCACCACAGCACAGTAAACAGCTAAGACCCACCTTATATGTAAACTTGAGCTGATAGTTCCCCTAAAAATGCTTTCTCCCTAAGGCATGCTTTCAATTGTACATTTTGATATAAATCCTTGCACTGGTAAAACAGATTAAACAACTTCCACCAGTCCTGAATAAGGTTACTTCCAAACTTTATTGTCTGTAACTAAACAATTGAAAATCCCTCAGAAAATAAACCAGAAAATTCAGAAAATAAACAGGAAAATTCAGATTTTGTTGTTTCATAGGCCCCAATATAAAAGTCTAGTAACCAGACAACTATTCTTCAGGTGATAGCTAGAGCAAAACGAATGCTTTAATGAGTAAAAGAAGATAGGGATTGTTTCATTATCTCGACTGAAACTCTTTTTATAATTAAACTACCAATCATTGAATAATTTTAAGAATTAGCAAAATGGGTTAATTTATAACAGCTTTGGTAAATAGGCATGATATTGAAAGAAAACATAGCTCAATGATCATGAATCTGTAAGTTGTTCATGTTTATAAACAAACTGATCGACTTGTGACAAGATCTAAGGAACAAGACACTTTGTATTTCTGTTTCTAAAATTCTCCTGACTAAGAGGATAGGTGTAACAAATGTTAGATGAGCAAATTAGGTTTCTTATAGAGCTTTTAAAACAAAACTTCTAAATCGCAAGTATTATTTCTATCAACATTAACTTCATTTGACAAAGTATATTTTTAAGTAAATTGCCAACGTTTCCCCCAAACACGTAGTTTCTTCTGACAGACTTTGACTGCAAGGTTATTTTAATATATTAAGGCCTTTGACTCTTAAAGTAATGTTACAATGATATTTCTTAATATTTTCAAAATTTTTCAAATTATTTCTCAATATTTTTTAAAAATTCTATTTACAGAAAAATGGACAAGGAATAATAAGCAAATTTTAACATTTAGTATTTGATGAACCCATACTTCACACAAAAAATAAGAACTGAGTCTACAGTCAGACAGGAAAGAGGCATCTGATGCCTTTCATAATAAACATGTTTTCTGATTGGGCTTTAGATGTTCAGAAATAAAACACTAAGGCAATACACAGTTCAGCCTTATAGAAAATAATGCATCTGCAGAAAATATTATACTAATAAGTCCCTACAGAAGCTTACACACAGAAAACTGTTTTAATCTCGACAGCATTTGCTATATTGTAAGCATCCATGATAAAATACTTAAAAACAAAGTTAATCAAAACCCTTGACCAGATACTACCAGTATCCAATTTAAAACTTAACCAGATAATGTTAACTCAACCAAATGTGATCCATGACATTTTCTTCACAAACAAAATCTTATCATCTGTCAGAACACAAATAAGAAATAGAAAGACTAAATGCCAGGCTAACAAAAAAATAAAACATCGAGACAGGTCAGGTGGCCTCCAAACATGGTGCTGTGTGATTTACAAACAGAACACATTAATAAAACTAGTTTCTTGTCACAGAATCTATACAATAGAAGGGGTTAAAATACTTAGTAATTATTCATAATGTCCCTGGCTAATAAAAGCAGACACAGAGAGCTAGCAGAAACTTATAAAGCCTTTATGAAAGCTGCTAGTCCAGATTTGAGCAAGAGCATTTCTTTCCATCAGAACATTCAATTACCTCAAGTACCATCAACATAATATTAAGAGCTTTTAGAAAGCAATTGTTTCACTGCCTCAACACCAGCTTGACAGACATCACAGTTACAAGGTGTTTCTTGAATATTAACCACCTTTCCTGGGCCTCTCTTTGCTCCAGGGCCTTATCCCATGAGACTTCCGAGCAGGTCTCTGAAGATGCCCAAAGTCTGCTTGTCTCAAGTCCAGAGATAGGAGCTTGCTTTTCACTCTCTTCCTTCCTTTCAGCTCTACCATCCCATGGTCTCTGCAGTCTACCTTTGCCCTTCACATTCACAATGAGCTCTTCCCTTGTTGGTGAGCATGAGGTCCAGCAAAGCATCTCCTCATTGGCTCCTTTAGAACCAAGAGGAGGAAGTTCTCATCAATGAACTCCAGGAACCTCCTGCATTGTTTACGTCCTGCTGCATTTATTTCAAAATATTAGGAAAAAAGCTATATTACAAAACACATGTGTTTATGTGTTCTTCACTAGTTCTCCATCAGATCTTATCTTGATATGTATTTATTGCCCTCAGAGAAATATTGTTCCTTCACTGTCTCACAATATTGTTCCAGTTCAACTGTTTCACCATCAAAATTTATCAGTTTTACTAGTTACCAAGAATGACTCCTGAAGAGAATTCAAGATATTACTGAAAAAGATGCTCAAGCCCTGGAATATTTTAAAACTTAACACGTGAAAGGCTCACTGTGTCATTAATACCACTGACACAGTGGTGTTGTGTGGGGGTCTTTCTATGTTTTGTTAAAATATTACTGGGTGCGTGTTGTTAGCAAATACAGATTTTTTTAATGCTTGTACTCCTACAAAATTGTAGGTGTAAAAATGTATGCCCATAATTTATGATCTGAATTGTAACACTACTACAGATGCAACTGTTATCACTTTAAAATGAGCCATGTCAACCACAAAAAAATTAGCAGCTGTACCTCCAAAGAACATTAATTAGCAAACAGTGAGGAAATATATTTAGCAATGCATATTAAGACCTTAAGGTGTGAAATACTACAAATGCAAGCTACTTAGCTAATTTGCTAAATCTAAATTGGCAATGTTCAGGTTACAAGTTCATTTAATTTTTTTTAATGTCACTCATGTTATCAGGGTATATATTTAAAATTATATCATTAATTCTTAAGTTTCTGAGCAATGGTTAAATATTCATTATCATAGTTTTTTATTTTGATTTTATTTTAAAACAACAATGTTACTTAAAGTAATAATCTGAATTAGAAAGCTGTACTTGATATACCATCTCATTTAGTAAGGCCAGAGGTCTCCAGAGAAAGTCTCGCCAGAAAATACAATTGGTTCTTATGTCTATTTTGCAGATAGAAATTACATTTGAGAAAAAAAAATCATCCAAAAAAACTCCAAACAAATGAGCTTTGTAGTCTCAACATAAATTGAATTCAAATACGCAAAGTGCTAATTAAAAATATCAACTAAAGGAAAATGTTTACTATCAGTAATTCTTAACAATGCTACAGATTATTTCTTCAATTAAAATAATAAACAGCAGCATTATGATCCACCTCATAATTAGTTTTAAATGTAGTAGTAGCATTTCTTTTTATAATAAATTTTCAGAGACAGCATATTTTAGCCATGAAGTTATAAACTCAAAACTCAGATTCAGCAAAAGAATTCTGCTTTCTGTTTAGGGGGATGTGAAGGACACAGTAACCAAGTCTTGAAACATCTTTTTAAGATTTTCTCAATTTACTCTGACTTATCAGCACACTGAGAAGCGTGTTGATTTATATTGCTCTTTCATTACTTCACCTCTTTCAGTATTAAAATAGCTAGAAAATAAAGTGTCACATTTGTTTAATGAACCACAACTCATGCAACACATTTCAATCTGGTTTCTGTATTAGGGTACGGCTGACCACAAATGGGATAATTGTCAATATTTTTAACATCACTTTAAATTTCTCTCCGCACATACAATTCTCCTTTTCCAGTGCTTTTTGGTTTATCATTAATAACTATTCTACACTGACTTTTTTCTACTAGGAAAAACAAGGACTTATCAGAGTCTTCTGTCTTAGGTGAGAACTGCTGCTCAATTTCACTTTTATACCAAAACAGGTAATAGTTTAAAAAAGAAAATCCATTTTTCAATACCAAATTACTTTAATTCATTTTGTAAGTTATTTATCATATCCCTACATTATTTTCCATTATATTCAGGTAAGAAATCAAATAAAAAATTAATCAAAAGGGATGAGACTAAGTGATAATTTCAACATCACTTGCTAAAATTGAGTGACTGTGATAATGCATTTTTCTATAATTTCATGATCTTATTGTTGTTGTTCAGGGTTCTTTTTAGTCTGAAAAGCATTATAGTCTCACTGAAATCAAATGATCTTCCATTACTTTCTAAGTGTCAAACATTAATTGCTAGTAGCTGGCACAGCCTGCTGGTTTGCCTTTTTAATATCTCACTTAAAATCCTTTAAAATTTTTTGCTTCTAAGTTCTCCCAAACACACCTTGCACATGACTAGTATCTAATTTCTGCCTGAATAATTGGTTCACACACTCTGAGGCTAGTAAACCTATGGTAATCACCTCAGATTCACAATCCCACACATCCAACCCACATACAAATATCTCATGGAATTATAGAAAGGTTTGGGTTGCTGCCATGGGCAGGGACACCTCCCACTAGACTAGGTTGCTCAAAGCTTTGAGCACTTCCAGGGAGAGAGAATCCACAATTTTTCTGGGTAAGAACAAAGTACACAAATTATTTAGTTACAGTGTCTCATACTACAAAATTCACTGCTACTAAGGTCTTGAAGACCATTTTCAAGCCACAGTTTTTCTCTCTTTAGCCCCTTTGGCCTCCAAGTATGCCTGCCGCTTACCTGACCTTTGTCCCTTTCACACATAAAACAATAAATCAAAACTCAAAATAATCTCACACAGATAATTTCCTAATTACTATGTTTTCCACAAAACAATTAGAAAAGACCTAGGTCATTCTTCCAATCTGCCAGATACTCTCAAACGAAAATTTATAAAGAACTGGTTGATTCAGATCTCAGGTTAAACATAATCTGAGATTGTAGGAGAAGGAGGCTGGTGTTGCATTTTTGTTTTAGGACAAAGCATTCTGATTACAAAAAAGAAGAGTTTATTGTGTATCATTGTAAATAGTCAAATTAAATCTTCCCTGCCTTGTTATTTTAAAAGTGGATTCTCAAAGAGTCCACCTGACATCTGTTCAAACCCTTTTGGAAGGTAAGGCATCATTAATAAAGTAGGCACACACAGCAAATTTTAAATGTTCTTATTTTAGGTTTTTGCTTTATCAGTTTGCATATTGTGACTGAGTAAACATCCTACAAGCCAAATCATATCTTCGGCAATTTCTCTTCAAACATGTTTAATAAGTTTTTATTTTTTATGCTCATGATAAACAGATTCAACTATAATTTAAATACAAGACTTTTGAATTAATTAATTAAATTATTACAAAGGAAAGACACTGTTAAATTTATTTTGGTAGAGATTTTATGGACGTTCCTGATAATAAAAATGAAACATTACCAAAAGACACCAGGAACAGAAAACTGAAAACTAGTCAACCTCCTTCAGAAAGTATTTCTTGCTGCCAGTGAGCTGTTCAGGAAAATAATTTTTACAAAACAACTGTGAGTAAAGGCTTTTTCAGAACTATAAAATTGTCATTAACTATTAGATTTTAAGTCCAAATAAAGAACTGCTCATCTTAAATGCACTGGTATTAGTCAGTAAAACAGTTCCTGAGGACTAACCTGAACTTAGTGATTAATGAAAAACTGACTAGAAAAATAACAAAGATGGCAAATTCTGCAGGACAAAAATAGAGGATGAACAAAGCAAAATCTTTTGATCAAGTGTCTAATGACTGCACATGTACAAATACAGTAGTTGCTCCACCCCTCAAACACTTGGTTCACCTTCACCTTAGCATTAAACTTCAGTGTTTTAATTTTCCTGCTACTGCATTCACTAACTAGTTAAAAGGAGTAATTCTTTAAGCAGCATTTCCCAAGGTTTTTTAAGGTTTTAGAATTTTAGCAGGCTCATGCAAATTTTAAGCAAGAACTGTTAGAGATGGCAAGTCAGTATGCAGCTGCAGGTAGTTTTTATAGATGGTATATTAATGTCCTGGATAATTTGTTTATCTCTATACCCTGTGCATGAGCTGATAGTATTTTAACATGTGGTTATGTAGCTTTCTAGAACACGGAAGATAGAAAACTACCTTCTACTTAGACTGGATAGTGTTGGCATTCTGAGCATGAACACTATTCCAGAATTAATTCTGTGTACTGCCATATTGTACACTGTCATATTGCCATATTGTACCTCATTAATATATATAAATATATAAGGGGTGAGTGTCAAGAGGATGGATCCAAGCTCTTCTCAGTGATGTCTGATTATAGGATAAGGGGCAATGGGTGCAAGATGGAGCATAGGAGGTTACACATAAATGTAAGAAAAAGCTTTTTCACTGTCAGGGTGACAGAACACTGGAACAGGCTGCTCAGTGAGGTTGTGGAGTCTCCTTCTCAGGAGACATTCAAAACCCACCTGGACGTGTTCCTATTTGACCTACGCTGGGTGATGCTGCTCTGGCAGGAAGGTTGGATTTGATGATCTTTCGAGGTCCCTCCCAACCCCTAACACTCTGTGATTTTGTGATTGTAAGCAGAGCAGTAGTACCACAAACTAATATGACGTTTCAACATCTTTCCTTAACATAGGATGCAGAATCTATATCCTATATAGACAGATCCTATTATACATCCTACTCTATAGAGTGCATTTATAATATCTAAATTGTGGAAATACATACAGTGGTACACATACATTGATCTGTAAGTTTTAGTTCATATTGTATTCACTAGATAGTATCTATCATTCTTTCTAGAAAGAAACAGTATAATAAGCTCAAGATCATAATGACCAAATCCAGAGGTCTTCCCATGAGGAAAATATGCGCATGTCCAATGATCACAATAATAAAGCTTGTGTTAGGAAGCTTCCAAAATGAAATGATCTCCCCAAAGCTGGATCAAGATTCACAAATATTTCATGATCATATGTCATCCTACTCCTGGAGCACAACAGATATATTTTCATATTTAATATACTATTTAACTTTAAAATGTAGTACTTTTTGAAGTGCCTCGATGATGTTGGAGAATTTTAAAGCCTCTTCCATTTGTATATATAGCTAAAGCAAAAACATAGTTTATGTACAAAATACAAGCTCTCGGGATCCAAAAGCTTTGGAAAATATGGAACCAGCCTCTTTTTATCTTAGTGCCTGAAGCAAGTTTATCTCCACCTCAGTGACTTATCATGGATGGATAATAACCAAAACTTCTGGTGTAGAATTCTGATGCTTTATTGTCAATATTCAAAGACATTCTCTCAAGGATCTGCTTCTGTAGATTTCAATTAATATAACTTCCTCATCTTTATTGCTTTCACCTTGCTACTGGTCATCTCTCTTCTCTCACATGTAAATATAATTTCCTCTTGCCACACTTGAAAATAGCATTTAAGAATATGTTGCTGATCCTAGAGGAAGCTTTGCTCAGTTACAGCCTGCACTCCCCATCTTATAACAGTTTTTTGGCAAAGGGGCATGGGGAAACTACACAGTTTACTCTACTCATGCTGCAACTACTTATCTCAGTGCTTTATCCTGACATAAAGTTCACTGCAAGAGTTTTACTTGTGCAGAAATGGAGACACAGAAAACTCCACACAGCCACACAGATCCACCCACAGCAGCCTCTCATTGGCATGCAGCACATTCTGCAATACTAGAGGGAGATGTGCTGTGCTGAGGCTTTGTACAATTTGGAAATATTTCCTTTCTAATCAGTGATGCTGTGAAGGTTACCATAAATTTTAATATTAGATATCTGATATCACGCCCCATGAGGGACACTTTCAGACTTCAGCACTCTCCAAGGTAAACCTTCTTCAAAACATGCTATAAAAGCAACAGCCTGCAAACCACTCTCATAATGCTGTCTTTATTCCTCTTTTTATTGCATTCTTCCTCTGTATGATTTATTCAAGCATTTCACAAACCCTCATGTGAGCTGGAGCTCAGGCAGGGAGTGGGATAAACATATAGAAAGCGAAACAGAGGGCAACAATTCAATACAAGAATTAGAGGTAGGAAAGGAGAAAGTAACAAATAATAAATACAAACATTTTGTTTTCCATAAATCAGAGACAACCATACAATGCTGTGTTTTACACAGTTGAAACAGAACTATGTCTCCAGTGAAACAGTGTACCCATTTGGGTGAAAAGATGTCATTAACACCAAATCTTAATATGTATTTGTAGTCTAAAGGCAATACAGGGTCACGTATACTCATATATATATATGAGTGTCTTGGAAACAAACAAAAATAAGGCTACATAAAGAAATTATATCTACATAAAAGACTGAATTTTTCATGTTAGAAAGACATGAGGTTACAGAGGTGCATTATAATTAATAATATTAGCAACAGTTAATAGGCCACAAAAGCTAACAGCAATTATCAACAATAGGTCTAGAAACCAAAAAGGGAACAACAAGAATTGTAACAGCTGACACTCAGAACTCATTAAAATAGCAGGTGAATTTTTAAACTGAAAAATGTAACTTTGTTCAGCATGTTTTAAAATAACTTAATTGAAGGAATTCATATAATTACAGATGATTTAGTTACTTTACAGAACTCAGCTAGTCCAGATAGCACAGAACCTGGCACTTGGCTTTGTTAAACCTCATATAATTGGCCTTGACCTATTGATACAACATGTCCAGGTCCCTCTGCAGAGCCTTCCTACCCTCAAGCAAATAAAAACTCCCACTCAACTTGCTGTCGTCTGCAAACTTGCTGAGGAAGCACTCAATCCCCTCATCTAGATCACTCATAAAGATTCTGAACAAGACTGGTCCCAAAAATGAGCCCTGGGTGACCTCACCCTGTACCACTAATGAGCATCCACCAACTGGATTTAACTCCAGTCTACAACCCTCTGGGCCTGGCCCTCCAGTCAGTTTTTAACCCAGTGAAGATTCCACCTGTCTGTGCCACGAGCTGCCAGATTCTCTAGGAGAATGCTGTGGGAGACGGTGTCAAAGGCTTTACTGAAGCCCAGGTAGACTCCATCCACAGCCTTTCCCTCATCCACTAGGTGGGATACCTGAAGAAGGAGGGGTCACAGAAAGAGACCAGGTTGGTCAGAGACCTGCCTCTTCTGAACCTATGCTGGTTGTGCCTGATCCCCTGGCTCTCCTGCACTTGCCATACAAGTGTGCTCAAGATGAACCACTCCATCATTTTTTCAGGTACTGAGGTCAGGCTGACAGACCGTAGTTCCCTGGATCCTCATTCTGGCCCTTCCTGCCATCACATTGGCAAGCTGAGTATCTAAGATTTAAAATTTTATGCTTTCAGCTGAGTCTTGGATGTCCCAGCGCTTACAAAATTCATTTATAATCTCCAATACTACATTTAAACCTCAATACAGTGGACATTTTTGACAGTCAAACTGAAGTTTTAAAAATTCTTATTAATATTGAGCTTTATATTTGGAGTGCATCCAGTAATTTGAGTAGAAACGATGAAAAGGTATATATGTTAGGATCAAAATAACTGTATTGAGAAATACTGTGATAAAAACACATGCTTTCTGTATTTATTTTTCTAGGAAAACACAGTCTGTTTAGAGTCAGTATAAACCACAATTTAACAACCACAGTGAAGAACAGCTTGTATGCTTTGTGAAATTTATCTCTTATATTGTAAAATGTATAATTAGCCATTCAGCCTTCAGCTTTAAATAATGACCTAAATGTTTTAACAGAGTTTGATCTAAAACTCTTTTCCTCTTTGCTGTTAATCAGTTCACTAATTACAGTTATGCTAACCTTTGATGTACTACTGTCAGGTCTGATTGATACCAATAGCTTCCTTAATCAGATCTGACAACTTTCAGCAAGAGCCTGTCTCTTGAGACTGCATGCAGCCTGCTTGTTTTCAAGCCTTCCAAGTGCTGTTTTGCATTTTCTTCTCCTCCAGCCCCTTTTTCATACAGAACAGAGATACAGTAGAATAAGAACCAAACACCAGGGCAGAGTATATCTGTGTATGTTTTTAAAAATAAATGTAGCAATATTTGTGCTAAAGTTGATAGTTGCTTAGTGGATAAGAATTTACAAGGAAAGACTTAGTACAAGAACATTTTTTGGGAAACTCACTGATGCTTCTGTGAAAAGCAATATTGTTGCTTGGTTGCCTTTTTTTTGTTCTTTTTTCCTTTTTCTCTCAAAGCTGCATGGAAAAGGATTTCAGTCATCCCTCCTCTGTTCTACAAGGAAACTTTAGGTATAGTGGCACAGAGCTTGAACAGACAAAGACAAAAGACAACCTCAGCTACCGTTTTTTCCATGTTCATAATGGCACACTTTTAAGGCTCATCATATCAAGGTCCTGAATACCTCATTATTAACTGTAAATATTAGAATTTCAGAATAACTTTTGTTGGCATGATAATATATTTTTATTATTTGATTATTTTTATTAATTTTTATTTTAAGATTATCCAGAGTGGGGAAGAGAGAGAGAGACTGTGTTCCTTTTCCTGGTGTCTGATAAAACCCATTGATAAAACCCACGTTTTCTCTGAAAGTGAGCAAGTATGCTTCAAGAAGCAATTGTTCTTGTTTAATTCTTCCCCTCTGTTCTGCTCCTGTAAAGCGTTATGCCAACAAGGAATAACCCAATATTATATGAAAAAACACCAATTTGCAGTGGTGACATTTTGTTCCAGCTGTCCTTTGAAACACACCATTACTCAACCGCTTTATTTTCCTTCACAAATTTGTATATGAGCAGAAGCAAGTCATGGATTTTTTTTGTCTCAAAGCAGTTGTTTGGGGGTTTTTGAGAAACAAGGGAAAACACTGAGTCTGAGGCATATTAAGTGTAAGTTTAAGAAAGGTTTCTTGGTTCAGCTGAGATGCTGTTGTTAAACAGATATTGCATTAAGAGCCAAGTTTGTGACACCTATTCACAAAAAGGCAACTCAAACACCAAACCCTTTGCTTTCATGAAAATGTGATTTCATTAAATTTGCTTTTAAGTCTACACTCCAGAGAAAATTATATATGCTCATATAAATGATAACCAATGTTGATTGTGACTGCAACAGAATTAGAGTATAATCATCAGATTTATATTTTCCAGTTATGTTGACTAAAAATTATCACACTCCTTGGATATCAGCAGGATCTTTTAAGCAGAGGAAACACCATTAGTTTGCTGTTGTAATAAAAGGATCGCATCAAATGGAATTCCACAGGGGTCTATCCACCTCAATACTATCACATATTTTCATGAGTGTTCCTAATGACAGACTAGGGATGATTCTCACTGAACTCTCAACTTATACTATGGTGCACAGAGCTGCAAATGCACTGGAGGATGGAGTATGAATTTAAAAATGCCTTAATAAGCTAAAGAACAGGTACATTAATGGATGAAAGTAACACAGTTTCAGGATTCTACACCAAGGAAGAGATTCACCTTCCCTCTCTTACCTGCTAATTCAGAAATTCACCATCTAAACTGGTTATATATGTTCCCTCTAGAGCAATTTCATCCATCACAGTATGAAATAGCAGCTTTAAGTCTTTACAGTGTTATCCCTGCAAGTCTGTACAAGTAGTTTAGAGTCCTTACTTAACTTTTACATGGCTAAAGTGAAAATAGATTAATCTGACCCTGAGGAATTACTTCAACAAATACAGGATATAAAAGAACTAGCAAGGCAGTAGTCAGACAAGGAAAGAGAAAGATTAATTAAGAGAAAGAGCAGATTAATTGCACTTGAACCAAAAATGGTGTTGCAAAAAAGTAAAACCTTGAACATAAGTGCTGTTACTTGGACATGCTAAGTCAACCTTCCACTCCATTCAGCAGGAATATGACCTTGAGGCAGCACATTATGCTTTGGACAACTTAATTCAGGAAATGCAAACCAAGTGAGAGTCCATAAGTGAAAAATGAGAATAACTAAACATAAATGAAGCATGACCTTTATGAAAAGTTTAAATGAATTGATGCTTAGGCTAAATAAACATGACTGAACAGTGACAACTACAGCTAAAAGAGCCTTCAACAGGCTAACAGCAGTGTCTTGGGAAGAAAGACATTCAGATAAGGTGTCAGATAAGTGTCAATAAAATTTGAATAGGTCTTACACTGAAAATAGATTTCTGTTAAAAATAATATTTTTAAAAAAATTCTAAAAGCAAGGACAGATAACCACCGAAGGAGATTCACCAGGACATTTAGGAAAGCTCCGCGATCAGGGTGTTGAAAAATCAAATCAGGCCAATATAATATATATCAGACCAATATAATATAATGTTTACTACTACACACTTTATGCTAATAATTTAGTTATACTGATATTATATACACTCTAATTCTATTGTCAATTATAATATATTTCAATACAGTTATTGTACATAAAGTGATTCTTTGATATCAAAGACTTTAAAATTTGTAAGGCAGTACAGAAAAAGGTGTAGTGTAAAAAAAGTAAAATTAGCAATATCACCTGCAATAGTTGTAAGTATTATTTGAAGTATAATGTGGATACAAATTCTAAATTGTTCTAATGCTATTTGTAATTTGCTTGCATTTTCAGCTGACCAGAAGCAGCCAAATTTGAAAAAGAGCCAAAAGAGGCAAACATTGTCCAAAAAACCTGTCCTCAACTCTAATCACACATGAAATCTTCTTGCAGAGGAATATTCACTCACCAGGCACAGCTGTTATTCTGCAATTTTTACATCTAAATCAAAGATAATTGGACTTCTGAGTACCTTTAAATTGTACTCTGTGACAAGGGTCTAACTTAATGTATCACTTGCATTAACTATAAAAGACTGCTTTTATATTCTGTAAAATTTACTGTGCTTAAAACAGTATTTGGAAGCACAAAACAGTTACTCAGTAATTTTACAGACACGTGGATTGCTTTGCACAGAGCCTTTTCAGCTATAAAAGACCATTAAAACCAACAAAAGTAAATCATTCTTATAAGTTCTTCATAGATAAAATATTAATGATAATCAGACACTCAAAAATTATATTCCTATAAGTTTTACTAAAGATAATAGCTCCAGTACCAAAAAATGTCTCAGAGAAAAAGCCTACAATAATATTTTATTTGGTATTTTAAATAAATTCATAAATTATTCATATGCAGATGAGCAGTTAGTTCATACCATGAAGTATTTCAATTTCAGGGTCTTTGCTATTAATTTAAGCTCTTCCATTGACACATTCATTTTTGTTACTTATTAAGATTAATTGTATTTAAGAATTTAACATTCAAACAATGTATTTTAAGGATTTTCAGTCTTAATTTTACATACAAAAATATGAAAAGCATACTGCTTATTAGCCTTTCATCTCTGGAAAAGAAAATCTTAAATTTGTTTGACAAAATGTCATCTTCAATCATTACTCAGGAACACTGAAATAGGCAAAATTGTGTCTAAAACGGCTCCTTGTTCACATTCTATTGTTACATGCAGTAAGTATCACACAGGCAATTTAGTCAAAATAGACTAATCTTGATTTTCACGGAATCATAGAATAGATAAGGTTGGAAGACACCTTTGGAGATCTTCCAATCCAGCCCACTGCTCAAATTAGGGTCATTTAGTAACGTCTGCTCAACTCTGTGTCTAGTTGGGTTTTGAGTATCAATAAGGTGAAGCCTCCACAACTTCTCTAGACAAACTTCCAGTGTCGGACCATGCTCACAGGAAAAAAAAAAAAACAAACCAAAAATATTATGCTTACAGAGAATATCCTCTATTGTGGTTTGCCTCTTGTCCTCTCACTGGACACTGCTGAGGTCTGGCTCAGTCCTTCTTACACATAAATACACAACATACTCATACACATTGATCTCATCTATCTGAGCCTTCTCATACTCCAGCTGAATGACTCCCAGTTTGCTTTCTCACCTCATCTGTCAGATGTTCCTATCCCCTAATCACTTCCATGGTTCTTTGCCAGACTTGTTG
Organism: Florisuga fusca; assembly: GCA_038090715.1. Classification (NCBI taxonomy): domain Eukaryota; kingdom Metazoa; phylum Chordata; class Aves; order Apodiformes; family Trochilidae; genus Florisuga; species Florisuga fusca. The sequence continues at coordinate 58,037,868 of JAAWXA010000001.1, read as the reverse complement.
TAGTATGTCCCTGTTCCCCTTATAATGGGAAGCCCAAATCTGCACCCAGCACTCCAGATGTGTCCCACAAGGGCTGAGCAGAGGGGAAGGATCAACTCCTTCAAGCTCCTGTCAACACTCTTCTGAATACAGCCCAGACTGTATTCAGATACATCTGTATCTTTCCTGCAAAGCTGCTTTCCCAGCCTGGACTGCTGCATAGGATTATTCCCCTACTCCTGTGAAGGATATGGCTTGAACTTTGGATCTTCATGAGATCTCAGCTGGCCCATTTCTCCAGCCTGTCAAGGTCCCTCTGAATGTCTGTACAACCATCTGATCTGTCAGCTACTCCTCCCACTTTTTACCACCTGCAGACTTCCTGAGGGTGCACTCTGTCTGATGACAGAGGATCATTACCATGACCTTTCAAAGGTAATTCAGAACAACCTGATGATGACTTCGATCAGAACTTCTGAGTCAATCTCATCGAATTGCATTGACTTGCATTATGCTCAGTTTGTTTGCATGTTCCTTAAACAAACTTTCTTCTATCAAGAATTAGATTTCCCTTCTCTGCACTTTCCCATTTGTCTCAGGGTCCTGGGATTGCTAAAAGCCAGTACTAATAATAAAGGCTGAAGCAAAGAAGGGATTAAGTATTTTTCTCAGCTTTTTAGAAGTCCTTTGTCATCAGGTCCTCTGTTCTATTTTGCAGTGTTTTTCCCCAGTCTTCCTTTTGCTGTTGATAATACACAAAACAATCTTTCCTCTGGCTCTTTATGTACACTCCTGGGATTTGGCTTACTTAACCTTATCCCCTCATGCTCAAACAGCAACTACAATCCTCCCAAGTCCCCTGTCCCTGCACCCACCTCTACATGCTTCGTGCCTTAGATTTTTGTTCTGCAGTCTCCTGCTGCTCTTGTTATTCTTCCTGCTCATCAGGATGAACCAATTTTGAGCTTAGAGGCATTAATTAGGAATAACAAGCTCACAGGATCACTGGAGACTTTTCTAGTCTGAAAGCCTTTGAGTTTTCCATCTAGGTTAAAAATACTGAAGTAGCTTATTGAACTCATTAGAATCATATTCTCATTAAGTGATTTACAAAGGAAAATATTGCAGTAACATGGCATTTGACCACATTTCAACACCAGAGTACATCATGTTTAATAACTCTATATATAATACCCTTACACAGAAGCACATTAAGTGAAGACTTCTGCATAAAAGATTAAAACTCAAGAATCATGCTGCATGATATAAACATATTAAGCTAACTGAACATATTACAGCTGTAATACTGGATCTACTGGATCTACTGGATATTTGTATATAAGCATACAACTGAATTAAAAGTCTCTGAAACTTTCTGCTACATGAGGAATTCTCCTCTCTTCCTCCTGCCCCAATACCAAGGTTACCAAATCAATGCAACATCTATCTGTTTTGAGACACGTAGCAGTGAATACAACTTGGCAAGTATACAACTAAATAAGATGGAATGTCTAAAACACAGCAAAAGAAGACCAAGTAAGTGAAAGGAGCAGCAAAGAGACCTTGTTCTTAGCACTACGCCTTTGACAAGAAGAAGTAACATTTGGATTTCAGTGTCACTGTCTGAAGTATTTTCCTAAATGATAAAAACACTCTAAAAAAAAGCAGAAACCAAAACTGGTGTCTGTCAGGAGTCAAGAAACAGGCTTTATCTACTACTGAATCTTATGTAATCACTTACCACTGAGGTGTCCAAATACTACAGCCACCACATGGTCATGGTAGTCTACACAAAGCTATTAAAATCTTTCTATACTCAGAATCCACACAACTGATACATATATATATATTTCCCACCTGAGTGCCATAAAAAGAACAGGAAGCTCGAGGCAGCTTCCCCATAGGAGGTTCCATGCTTCTGCAGAAGTGGGAGAGCAACTTCACAGCTTCAACCATGCTTCCTTCTTCCCTCAGTCATGCATCTTGTGCAACACCGAAGCCTCTCTGATAATGTCATTAGTATTTACAGAGTAGCTTAAAACATTACAAATACTTTGCAATTCACATGTGGTGAATCATCACTGGATGATCTCATTATTGTAATAACACAACTAAAGATCTTCATGTAAAGATCAAGACGGAGTTTGATTCAGTCAGACCCAGCCATGCAGAAGTCAAGAAATAAAGTGTCTTCTTAAATTAATCGTTAATAAACCTGGCAACAGAAAAAGGAAGCTGCAAAACGAGACTGAAGCCTCAAAAAAGTACTGAAGAAACAGCAGTCCTCTCTCAACATAATTTAAGCAAAGTTATTCTACTTTGAGAAAAACTTCAACATCAACCCTATCTGTTCCAGTGAATAAACATGGAATAATCTAAGAGCAAACTTTTATAAATCCATATTTAAAAAAATGCTTATTTGATTTTTTAAATCCAAATGCAATACATTTGACATTTTCGTATTCACTTCTGCAATATTCTACCACAATGAATTGAGATGAATCAATAGACAATGAATTTTCACCTGTCTGAAGACATACGTAGTAAATGAACTTAAATTCATAAATCACACATTTTGAGCGTAATTTTAAATAGTAAATGGGCGGCGTATTCACAAGAAATATCTTTTACACACATTAAAGAAAGATTTCAAAAACATTTTAGCAAGCACTTCTTAAAAAAACAACAACTTTAAATGACACATTTGCAGGTAATTTCATAGTAAGAGCAGGAGGGAAAATGGATTTAGCATATGCAGTGGAATGTTATTTACCCAGATCTTCCCGTTTTTGAAAGTAACTTGTGTCCAAAATTTCCACTTGAAAAATCAAGCACCTATTTTATTCACCTGTAGGTGACACTGTTGGTCTTAGCCATACAGCAAAATAGCAAGAGCATTCCTCTCAGGGTATTCGGCTGTAGTCTCAATCAGTGGTGTATGCAAACCGCAATTATTATTTTTTTTATTTGTACATGAGTACTTTTAAAGTTCCACTGTAAAATCAAGCCTCTACAGAGACACTGATTAATGCAAGTGCTCCATGTAAGTTATAGTAAACCTGAATTTATTCTGATAAAGCTTAAAGCAAATGAAAAAATGTCTACAGTGAAAGGAAAAGGGAAAAAAAAAAGTATATACATATAGCAAGGGCTCTTCATCCAAACTGAATATTTGTATATTTTCATACAAGTGAAATGGGTCGAGGGAATCCCATGCATGACTATAGGTCGGGAGGAGAAAGGATTGAGGATAGCCCTGAGGAGAACTCCTTGGGGACAGTGGTGGATTAGAAGCTTTAACATGAGCTGTCCATGTGCACTTGCAGCCCAGACAACCATGCCCTGGGCTGCATCAAAAGAAGCACAAACTGTTTGTCAAGAGAGGTGATTCTGCCCCTCTACTCTGGTCTTGTGAGACCCCACCTGGAGCTCTGTGTCCAGTTCTGGAGTCCCCAGCACAAGAAGGACATAAAGGTCCCTGAACCTGTCCAGAGGAGAGACACTGAAAGGATCAGAGGGCTGGAGCACCTTCCCTGTGAGGAGAACCTGAGGAAGTTGGGGTTGTTCAGACTAGAGAAGAAGAGGTTCCAAGGTGACCTTGTAGTGAACCTCCAGTATCTGAAGGGGCCTACAAGACAGCTGGGGTAGGGCTTTTTACACAGGTGTGTAGCAAGAGCAGAAGGGGAAGTGGTTTCAGACTTGAAGAGGGGAGATTTAGGTTAGACATTAGGAAAAAATTCTTTTCTGTGAGGGTGGTGAGACACTGGAACAGGTTCCCTGAGGAAGTTGTGGCTTCCTGGAAGTGTTCAAGGCCAGGATGGATGGAGCCTTAAGCAACCTGATCTACTGGGAGGTGTCCATGCCCATGCAGCAAGGGGGTTGGAATTAGATGATCTTTAACATCCCTTCCAAGCCAAACCATTCTATGGTTTTATGAAGTGCTGAAGTACAATACCAAAGAGTTCATAAAAACAAACAAACAAACAAACAAACCAAACAAAAAACAAAAAACCCACTTAGTTCAAAATACTTTAGAAAAATTGGTAGGAAATGGAGGGAAGTCAGGCACGAATATAATTATTTCCAATAAAAAGAGAACACACAACCATGAATGCAATTACAAAAAACCCCCACCTTATGTACTTTTAACTACAGAACACATGGAAAAATTTTTCCTGTTGTTCAAAATTACTGTAATTTTAGATGGCATCATTTCAACTACATTTTACTGCTAAAACAAAAATTAATTCTCATCTTCCAACCCAATCCAAATAGAGATTTTAGCCAAGCGAGTCATACTAAAGAATGCCAGTCAATTGCATGTTTTATCAGGGTATGTGGTATTTTATTATTAAACACTAAGTACGTTTCTCAAAGGCAGTACTAAAATTCTACAGATTATGCAATAACTGCAAGAAAGTAGGCATGCAGTATAATAAAGCACTATATCTGTCTCTTTGAAAAATATTTTTTTCAAATAAAATGTAAATAAATTTGTAAATTGTAAATAACAACTATTTGTAAACTTGTAAATAACTAACTTGTGAAGCATGGAAGTCTGATTTCAGAAAAATCAAGATGGATTCTGTCATAAATCTAGAAGTTATTTTAGGTCACAGGTAGCAGCTCCAGTTTCTTACAAAGGACTACAATTTTTTATTCATAGTTTGATGATATATATATGTACTTCCACAAACCCTCACCCCACAGCAAAGTCTTGACTGGCATAGTCCCACAATGGTATCAAAAAAACATAAAAAGAAAAAAAAAAAGGAAGACAAAGCAAAGGGAAAAGGAAGTAAAATGATGAAGACATAAGTAGCTAACACCGCCCTGAGAAAACAATGCAGTTGTCCTAGGAATATGTAGATATGTAACAGATAATCATAGAATCATAGAAGTAACATAAGTAACAGATAAGTAACTAACAGATATGTAACAGCCTGTGGAGTCCCACCAAGCCTCACTTTCTCACCCGAAGGTTGTTTTTTAACACAATTTGCCCTGAAGATAGCATAGGTAATGAAACAGGGAGCAATATTTTATTTTTCAGCCCACAAAGGCTTCTGAAACAAAGGAAATCCATATGGAGATGACAGCATGAAAATGGAGATTACTTTGGCATACAGAAATCCTACTGTATAAAAAGATTTCAATCTTTCTTGATTCAGGCATACACTTTGGCAAGCACTTCTGTTCTAAACATTTTAGTATATTTCTCTCAGTTGAAAGGTAAGTCTTTTACCTCTTTTGAAATAAAGACTCTCATTTTAGATAGTGCATCTCTCTGGAAATTCAGAAGAAAGGAAATCTGATTATAGAAAGGTGTACTACTGAGAAATATTCTGGAAGTTTTCTCAGACAGGCCTTCCTCTCTTTTTTTTCTTGTATTAGATTTTTAAGTCCTCTTGATAAATTATATCTCCCAGTCCAAATGCTGAGCAAAAGAAGACATTCTGTTCTGAAGTTATGCATCTGCATAGAATTAAGCCCTACTTTTAATTCTAGGTATACCAGAAGAAGTAATATTAACCAGGCTCAGTTCTTCTTTTGAAATTAACAACTGGAAAAGAGGAGGACTTTTCTCTCTCTGTGAGCTTTATAATCTCTGGATGACTTCTGTTGGCCACTTCATGAAAATATATCTCCTCATTGTAAAAAAGATTTCTAGTTTTCATTGCATCTAAAGCACTAAAGTTTCTAGAGAAAAAAACACTCTGTTTCTGGAAGGAAACAGACAGACAAGTAAAGTTAGCAATAATACAAATGTTTTCAACAGCTGCAAAACCAATGGCAGGTAATTGGAGATGAAGGCCACTTACAAAAGACTAACACCAGAGTGAAAGCTGTCAGGGATGGACAAAAGATACTGGAGAAGGCAAAAGAGACTAGACAGTGATGAAGCTTCAAGAGATGGGAAAATAAAAGAGCATTATCTTCCATCAAAGGCACTTTAGATTGTTATTTTACGTAAATTTTCAGCTAAGCACTTCATGTAGTTTTCACTAAATGCAATGGTAATATGAATGGTATAAAAATTGACAATGTCAACCTAAAAAAAGGAAGTGTTTCACATAATTTGATCTCTGTTAAAATGAAGTACAATCTGATAGCCTTATTTGAAATAAATACCTAAACAAGGAACTATTGCAAAGAATCACTTTCTCATGTATTTAACATATGCATAAGCTAAATCACTGTATAGGCAGCTAACATGCTTCCTGTGCATGAAATGGGAAGCACATATATATCAACAGCATAGAACATAATGCACTAAAAAGTAACAAAATTCATGCATTTCCATAGGAAGAAAAGATGAGTAGGAATCAAGTTCACTTATTTGTTTTTACCTAGAAGCACCTCTATACCTTGTTACAGTGCAGGAAATGAGAAATAGTGTATCAGAAAAAAAAGAAAGCTGTAGATGAAACAGAAGGCACCTCAAGTTTATAGCCCTCTTTTGTTTCAAATAGTTTCAGACTTGATTAGTTTTATATTGCAGATAAGAACTTAAGAAAAAGGCATTATTCCATTTTATTAGTATCGGATTCCAATAGGGAATAAAGCCTTCATGACTTAATATCAGAGTCTATCAGCTGACAGAAACTATCAGAGTGATCATCCATATTACTCAAAGGTCCTGATGCCATTTGCTGTTCTCAGAGCTACTTGCCCTATTCAGCTCTGATGCTTTTGTGGTCTCTGCTTCACTTCTCACTTCTGCCTTGCCTTTACAAGAACAATTAATCAGCTAATCTTCCAGATGTCAAAACACATTCAGTCCTTCAGGCTATTTCCTCTCAAGAAAAGCATTCTTTTCAGTAATCAGATAAGTGTATTTGCCAATGCAAATGCAGCTTACACAAATTCTCTTTTCATTTGCAACACTGGTGGTTTGAAAACACTTATCAGTACTGCTGTGTTACTCATGCTCTTCCATAAGAATTTCCCTTTTGTTCTACTCTTATTTCCAGTATAAACAGCTAGCTAAAGTTAAAAAGAAAAACAAACCTCTAATAAAATTTGAAATAAGCTACATTTCTCTTGGATTTAACATTTAAAATTTCTCTTGGATTTAAAGTATTACAAATCAAATTTCAATTAAAGCAGTAACTTTATTGTAAATCAAAAACTAAAACTAGCTGTGATGGATTTGCTTTAGTGGCTGCCAGATATCCATGCCCAGCCACTCTTTCACTTCCCCTCAACTGGACAGGGGGAGAAAAGAACATGGAAAAGATCAAGGGTCAAGATACAGACTGGAAGGTCATTAGTCATGTAACAGGGAAAACACTTCACTTGGTGGAAATTAATTTTAATTTACCATACATTTTCAAAGAAAATTAAGTAGAATAATAGTGAGGAAACAAAGTCAAAAACCCCTTTCTCCTAGCCTGCCTTTCTCTTAGGTTCAACTTCACTCCTTTCTTCCCAACTCCTATGTCTCCTGAGGAATGGGGGATGCTGTCAGTCCGTCTCCACTCCAGTGTGGGATCCCTGCCACAAGACACAGTGCTTCAGAAATTGCTCCAACATGGGTCCCTTCTATGGGCTGCAGTTCCTGCCAGAACCCTGCTCCTGCATGGATTCTCCTTGGGCCAGTTTCCTGTAGGGCACCATCCACCCACTAAGGTCTGGGCTCCTCCCAGGGCTGCAGTGTGGTTATCAGCTCCACTATGGTCTCCCCCATGGGCTGCAAGGGAATCTCTGCTCCATCTCCTGGAGCACCTCCTCCCCTCCCTTCTGCTCTAACCTTGCTGTCTCTGGGGTTGTTTCTCAGACTTTTTTCCTCACCCCTATCTCTCTATCAACTGCTGCACAGTGGTTTTGCCCTTTCTTAAATTTGCTTTTACAGAGGTGCCAGCAGCCTGGCTGCTGGGCTGAACTGTGCCCTCTGGAAGAGTCCATTGGTACACGCTGGAATCCGCTGTGTCCAGCACCTGCACCTCACTGCTGCCGGGGTCTGGGCACTGACACTCCAAAACTGAGCACAAAATGTATATAAGGTAATAAAAAACCCACTCTGCTCAGTTACTGTTTTGTTGGGGCTTTTTTTTCTTCTTTAATTGAGGTCCTGGAAATCATTCAGATTTCTCAGCTGCTCAACATGTTCAGCACTTGGCAAATGAAAGTGGTATCACTTCTCAAATCTAAAGCTTTGAAAAATGGTTTCTTAGCAAAATGCTAAGATAGGTTTTACATAAACTGTGAGCAACATTAAGAATCAACTCTGAAAACATTATTTTAGTTTATACAGGGTACAGAGAACAAATATGACAGCTAGCTGCCCATTTTCAATATGACAATGCACGTTAGGCTAGCAAGGATTTCTTCACCACCTCCTTCCTTTTTTTTTTTTTTTTTTTTTCCACTGAGCTGAATGGATAAAAAGTCTAATCTTTTACCACATGTCTCTGTATGATTCACTGATGCAGGACACTACAGCAAACAAATTTCAGCTTTGATTTTGATTTATTTGAACATCTTGAAATTTATTGAAGTTGTTAAATTACAGAAGTTTATGAGGAAGGCAGTATTTGAAGAAAAAAATGAGTGAATGCTACTCCAGGCTTCTTACTTCCTAGCTGTGTTAAGGAGAAAGTGCTTCTAAATGAGAAACACTTTAGGTTGAAAGCAGACTAAGAACAGATGTCCTGTTTACTTTCAACACCCGCTTCTTTAATCAGACATGCAATTAATTTTTTATCAAATCCATGATGCCAAAAAGGCAGAGATATTTGGAGCCCCACAGAAACCTAAAAGTTTCAGAAATGTCTGTTTCTGTGAATGCTGGCAGGCCCATGCTAACAGTCACAGCAGTTCAGTAAATTTTTAAGTCTCTTTTTGTGGATCTTGAAGTACTTTAGTACTATGTGAACACTACAGAAGATCTAGTAATATATTTTAAATTAATTACTTTGCTTTCTGTGTAATCAGTTTCTTGATCAACAAGAGCAATAACAAAAACAAAAAAAAAAAAAAAAAAAAAAGTATTCAACAGTTCAGAAGTGGCAGAATCAGGACTATTCATGCAATAACAGTTTGATTCATTTCCCCATAATACTTATCTTAAAAGACAATAAATTTCCTTTTCCTGCTCTCTCTGAATCCCTTTAACTCCAAGAATATGAAAAGGAAGGAACACAGATATACAGAGGTTTATAGGTTGGGGGAATCAGCCTCTTTTCAAAATTTGACCAGATTTGTTTTCAACTACTAGATAATTCTAGCAACACAGAAAGCACTGACACTCTGGCATTAACACCAAGAAATATCCATAGGAAGCAAGGCTCATGACAGTCTGGCAGCTTTCAAGGCAAAGCAAGAGACACAGGACCAATAAAATAAATCAGGCTTATATCTGCATGTCTGAAGCACAAAATAAAGCAAAAACACTGTGGGGAATTTATTTCAACTTTAAAACATCAATCTCACTGATATGTATTTATTTGAATTAGGATGTCAGCTGTTGACAAATACTTCAGCATCTCATACAACGCTGTCGAGCTACTAGTTCACAGTAATTGAAAATGCAATAGCATAGTAAAATAACTTTTCTTAAAAATATCTTTTAACTGAATGATTATTTGAAATTATTTTAAAAGTTTATACAGGTAGAAGAAATTTTCATGATTTTTCACTGTGATATATGCCAAGGATCAGATTTGGTGGCTGCATTATAAAGGCACGCTGCTCCAATTCCTGTTGTATTTGCCAAATTTTCAAAAGATAACTATTACTACTATATTTTTTGCAAACACAAGGTCAATGATAAAAGATCTGAAAGCCCACAAGTTGGTTTAGAAGTTATGTTACATCATTTTCTTAATAGCTATTTATGCGCACATTGAAAAAAGTCAGCAAGGACAATCACCCAAATAATCCATTGACTTCTAATAAAACACTTCATGCTATCTTGAATGCTACCCAACAAAATACACCATTTATTTCTTCTGAGTATTTTCTATTGAAACATTAAGGTTAAGATACTGAAAGCCAACTTACCAAACAATACAATGTGGCTAAAGCATGATTAGTATCGTAGTGGTTTAAGTGATGTGTAAGTTATCAGCTTTTTAGATAACATTATGTCAGTATATGACCATGAGCAGGTAATAGTAGGTCAGAATGCAAACATGCTTAGAATACAGCTGATAGAAAAAAAAATCAGATGTAGGGAAACACACTGCCTTAGATTTTTTTTTTTTAATAAGGAAAAGAAAGTGAAAAGCTAATGCATCTTTTTTTAGACTATGAAAATGCTTTAAAATCGTAAGTGAAACTATATACAAGAATCAGCATAATAGTTACTGTTATTTATTTTGTAACAAGTTTATTTTCTTCTGTTCCCAGATTCAATGATGCACTTACATTTGTACAAATTATTTGGCCATGGACTATGAACCTATTCTGTCTAAAACATTAATACGCATTGTTAAATATTTACACCTACTCATTTAGAGAAAAACATATAAAGAAATTGTGTCTTACAGATTTAACACGCATCCCACATCTTACAGTTAGATAAGTAGAAACTGTTGATTTCACACTGCACAAGATGTGGGGAGCAGGTTGTAAGACTGAAAAGTAAACAAAACACTTACTTTGATTTTTGAGGTAATTTCTGCACTGGTAAAATTAGAAGCTTGGTTTCTGAAGTGCATGTTGGAACCACAGTACTGTTAATGAATATTCAAAGTACACTATGGAACAACACAAAGGTAAAATAATCTAATGTATGACATCATATGTACAGAGAGGAACATGACACATGGATGACTTCCAGATGCAGCCCAGAAAGTATCCCATGCTGCATCAAAAGAAGCATGGCCAACAGGGCAAGGAATGTGATTCTCCCCCTCTACGCTGCTCCCTGGAGTGGGACCCTGAAGTACTGTGTCCAGCTCTGGAGCCCCCAGCACAGGAAGGACACAGAACTCTTGGAGTGAGTTGAGAGGAGGGTGACAAATATGGTCAGAGGGACAGAGCATCTCTCCTATGAGGACAGACTGAGAGAGATGGAGTTGTTCAGCCTGGAGAAGTCTCCAAGGAGACATTATAACAGCCTTCCAGTACCTGAACAAGGCCAACAGAAAAGCTGGAGAGGGACTTTTTAGAAGGGCATGAGTGACAGCACAAGGGGTAATGGTTTTAAGCTTGAAGAGGGGAGATTTAGGTTAGACATCAGTAAGAAATCCTCTAGTGTGAGTGTGGTGAGACACTGGCACAAGTTGCCCAGGGAAGTTGTGGATGCCCCCTCCTGAGAAGTGTTCAGTGGCTGCGCTGGATGAGGCTTTGAGAAACCCAGTGTGATGGGAGGTATCCCTGCAAGTGCAGGGGGTATGATACTACATGATCTTCAAGGTCCTTTCCAAATCAAGACGTTCTATAATACTACTATAGAATACCATTCTATTCTATGAAATGACAGCATGGAAAGCGCAGAGAAAGTTATTTCTGAAAAACTGTCCTACAGATCTTGCTAAAGGGTATCTTTTAAAAACATTTAAAAGATTTTATTCCATCATAAAAATAATGAAAATTTAAATTACTCATTACTTTTTGCTATCATTTTCATATTTTAAATATATTTGTAGAAAAAGTAATAAAGGCAGACCCCACTACACATTAAGGATGGATTCCCATGAAGCAAGACAGTTAGCAGTTTGTCAGCTAAAGCATTTTTTCCTCATCAAAATAAGCAGAAAAGATGTGTGTAATCACTTACAATAAACATATTTAAACGCACAGAGGTAAAAGATGAAGAATGAAGCATGAAGGATGGAAAAGAAGGAGAAAATTATCAGGATTGTCACTGAAATACTAGTGCTAACTAATACTTGACAAAGACCTCATTTTTATGTCTTTTCATTGTGACTGATTTGATTCACTGTAGGATGAAAATGGTAAAAATGTAACTGCTCAGAAAGACAACTGTCACACAAGATTTATATCAGGCCTTCAGTTTCTAAATGAATCAAGTGAGATTTTTTTGAAACAGTGATCCAACCTGGAATGCCTGCATTTGCTTCAGCTGATGATCCTACTCCTGCTTGGTAATCCACATACTATATGAATATACTCTCCTGGTGTATTTAAATTTTGTGCAAGCATCCACCTGCTGTAACGTTAATTCTTACAGGAAAACTGCTTTGGTGTTAAACACAGGCACTTCATCTATTACACTAGTAAAGGATAGAAAGCAGGGTAGTGATTGGCAAAGCAATTCTGAAACTATAAATAAAGCAGCAACACATATCAGAGTATTCCTGTCTAGAGAAATGCACCCATTACAGAGGCGGAGAAAGTTTTGAAGGAAGAATAAATTTAATATAGGATAAAAAGGAATGAAAGGAACCTGCTTGGATGGGGTTTTTTAAGTGCATAGTTGATTAAAGAAAGCTCATGGTTTTTCAAAGGAAACAATATATTCAAAGAGCAATAAACAAGATCCAGCACAAGTAAGTGCCCTTTCCTTCCTCTATAATAAGGCTACATATCTTCTGTGCACTTTCATAAGCCAAACTCAAACAACTCTGGGCTCCAGAGTCTGCAAAAGAGCAGCAGTGATTACACTGGTAACTCTTGGACTAGTGTTACCTCTCCTCTGCACCTCCTACAGTTCTGATTCATCAAAAGGGAAGACTGACTAGCTACAACAAACAAAAGGAAACAAAAAATGAGTATTTCACAGTCCCAACATTTTTTGGTTTTATTCATTTGTCTTTTTAACATTTCCAATATTTTGAAGAGCAAAGAAGCAACACTAGTATTGATGCAAAAGGAAAACTGGAATTATTCAATATTTTAATTACAGTTCCTTTGAATATCTAGGAACTAAATTTTGGGTTGCATAATGGTTTCCAAATTTTTCCTGTACTGGAAACCATTTTTTTTTTCCATCTCCACTCTCCCAAAAGTTATGTTTCCATCCTATGAAATACATATGAAACTGCAGAAATTCTTAAACAGTATTTGAAGATAAGTAAGATAAAAAAAATAAATTTCATTCATTGCAGGAAAAAAAGATATTTTTACCTGTGTTCTGCCCTTACCATTTATTACTGATTTTAATAAACAAATCTATTTCAGCCTTCTTTTCAAAAGAGAATGAAGAATTATGCTACTAGTGGTATTCTAGAGAAAAGCAGGAGAGCATGATGAAGAAGTCTTTAATCATTTAATTAACTATGATGCTCTAAATTAATAATTTGCATATATTAATAATTTTTCATTACTAGAATAACAAGATTTCAACTTTTAAATCCATTTTTGATATGCATTTCTTAACAAGGCCTGAAATGGTTTGTGTTTTTCTCCTTTCATTACTTCTCTACTGGATGTAAGTAGAGTTTTAGCAATGAGGTAAGATTTTTATGAATTACATTGCAAATTAGGAGAGCAAGAGAAAAAAGCACTTTTCCATTCTACATCCATCCTTTCATCGAAATTAGCAGCTACATTCAGAACAGCCTTTTCCACCATCATATCAGTTTTGTCACTGATTACACATGCTCTCTCACTATGAAAACTCTGACCTACTTGGTTACATGTCCCAGATGAAAAGTACTATGAGCAAAGGAAATAATTTTAAATTATGATTTGTCCTATGTAAATAATTTCAATTATTAAGAAGTGCCTATTGGAAAGCTTCGTACTTTGTAAACCCAAATTTTAGGCAGACAGTATTGCAGTGTAATTCTGATAAAGCACCAGTGATATTGCTGTTACTCACTGATACTGGTTTCTCAGTTATCAGTTACCACTGTGGCTGTATGTGTCAATACATATGCATATATGCCTTCTAATAAAGAAGACTGAATACCAGGACTTCATACAAGATTATTGCAGTGAACCTCCTTATTACTAAACACATATAGACATCTTTTCCTGTCACGTGAAAAGTTTTCTATAGTCTTGCCATAAAAATTTAAATACATCAGAGCTAAAAGACTGGCAAAATGTAACTCGTCTGAATCAATAGTTACCACAAGTTATATTTATAAATGTTTATATTCATAATGCAACCAAGTCTTATTCTTTGTCTTGGACGAGGTAGTAGGAGAAAGGGTAATAACAAGGAACTTCAAGTAAGAACAGATGTACAAGAACCTCAGTTAGTTTGAAAAAATGATATTTCATTGACACAAATGGCATTTTCCTGAAATAAATATGACAAGAAGTATCTGCTAAAACAAAAATATCTCCATCTCTGTAATATAACTTATGAGGCTAAAAAAGTAAATTTTATTAATTTATATTATTGTTAAAAAGTTCAACCTAGTGATGTCTTATATTTTTCATCAACTGTCATTAAAAAGAAAGTAATATCAGACATTAACAGGAACTTACAGGTTTTTTAACTTTTGTTTTTAAATAAAAAAGAAAGCACTATTTTGACATATTTGCAACAATATTGTTATGACATTTCAAATTTATCTAGAATTTACCATTTGCCTACCAAACCTTCAGCTTTTCAAAGATGTTTATTACCAAAGAATGCAAAATCTGCAAGTATGAATGTTAGGTTCCTGTAGACACATTCACACGCTTGGTTTATGGTCCTGAAAGGTTAGGGGCACCAGCCACTGAGGTTCACAAGCTGGAAATCAGTAAGAGTTTATACAGGGGTTATATGGAAGTGAGGTGTCATGGAAATAAGACTAAAAGGGAGAAACGAAAAAGTTTAATGAGCTTATTGCTTTAGATATTTCCAGTGTATTAGTGTTTTAATGACTGAAGTGAAAGTCAGAACACAACCAATGTAATTGCAGTCTCAGCAATAACTTTTCAGCTGCTTCATCAATGCTTCCACAAGAAGTTTTTAAAAAAAAGGCCAGTGAACATATAAAGAGACAGCAATACACACATAGAAAAATATTTTAAAACATTAAGCATACCTGTGTTCGCAGAATTTCACCTTTTGAGAGTTGCATATCACCAGTCAATTCTTTCACAGTAATGCCTAGTGGTTCCAGACGTTTGCTGAAGTAATTTGTCATTTCAGCTGCCAAAGCCTTCATAGGAGCAACATACACAATCTGCACCAAAAGGACACTCTCTTGATAAATGAGCAAACACCACAACGTCGTTTGTTTCATGGCAACCATAACAAATCACTATTTATTGTGAAATATGATGCCAGGCACTTACAGTGAAAAATCTTAATAGTGATGTATGAAAAGTAGTTATCTTTGTTGGATAAGTGTGCAGCTGTTGAAAGGACGATGGATTTTGTTTATACAGCCTCATCACTTTGAAAATTGGTTCTGCATCAAAGCTGAATTCATTTTCATAGCTTTTTAGTCGCATAATAAGATTTTTAGAACACAAATAAGAATAGTTTTAAAGGTAATAAAGTAAATCAAAACTTGCCTTATCTTTGACTTGGAAGATTGGAATACCCTTGCAAAACTCCTGATTTCATATTCCATGTATCAGATATAATGGGATTTACCTTACAAGTTAAAAAGCTGATACTTGGTTCATTAAACTCTTACCTTAAACTCATCCTTTTTGATGACACCATGCTGGACATGCTGGCGAATTTCATGCAGGACTGTCAGCATGGCAATGTTTGTCTTCCCAGCTCCGGTGGGGGCACAGATTAACATGTTCTCATTTGTATTGTAAGCAGTCTCAAACACTATAGATTGGATTCTGTTTAGTCGTTTCATGCCTTTAAAAGCAAGTTGTCCAATCTGTTAAAACAAACAACACGCATATTTTGAGTTTTTCATATACTTAATATGTTTGTGTGTGTGTGTATGCATATATTAATAACTGAAAACAAGAACACATAGTAACAAAACTTAGGATACTTGATGAAATGTATTTATTATTCCAAAACTTCTATTCTGAGGATAACATCCCGGGCTCAGCTTCAAATACTGAATCGCTATGGAAAATAAAATTAACAAAAATTTATAGCTGCATGCTATTTCAGCATTTGTTTTTATTCAAGAGTGAGACGAAAACTAATATACAGTAAAATAATGACCTGTCAATAAGTAAACACCAGTAAAACATCAATGGTCAGATCAGAAGAATACATAACTTTAAATCTAAATGACAAGCTATTATTACTGTAATGGAAGAAGAGGCAGCAATACACAGGAATGCGTTGTAGAGGCAACCAGGTAAACACAATCAGGTGTTGCCAATGAGGAGGAGGAAGGCGTGAGCTCCTGTTAATCCCACCTGTGTCCAATTAGGGCTGGGCCCAACTGCCCATGAGCAGAACTGGGGGACCAATAAAAGGTGGGCTTCCAGAGGTGAGCTGGGGTCACTTCTCTAGAGCTGCCAGAGGAGGGGGCTGAACAGTCTCCCGTTTTTTTGGTGACCCTGACGTGATTGGAACCTGCAGCCTTCTGATCTGCAGTCAGAGTTGCTACCACTGAGCTAACAGGAGCTCACCCTCCCGTTTTTGGGGGCCTTTTATTGGTCCCCCAGTTCTGCTCATGCGCAGTTGGGGGCAGCCCTAATTGGGCACAGGTGGGATTAACAGGAGCTCACGCCTTCCTCCTCCTCACTGGCAACACCTGACTGTGTTCACCTGGTTGCCTCTACAATGCGTTGAAGAAACAGATGATTAAAACAATTATTTATGATTAATTTTGCACAATGAAGTTTAATTATGCAAACGCACAGACACAAGTTCAGTAGCAACCTTCTCTTTGCTTCTGAGGAAATCTTCATCTTGCAATTTTTAATGTTCAGACCTTTCTCTAACAATACCTACAACAAACTGCCCACCTCAAAAGAAACATAGAACTGGTATTTATATTCCTGAAAAAGCTTTAAGAATGTTTTTAAAAATTAAATTACATAGCAAATATAGGTAATTATAGTTTAATGTACGTTCAAATATCACACAGTACAAATTCTCAATTATTCAAATATTTATTTTGTCCTTCTTGATCTCTCTGAATTATGAGATTTTCACCATGAAAGAACTGCTGTAGACAGTTACTGCATTCTAAAATTCTAAAATTTTTGCAATTCAAGAAGAGACTGTTAATAAAACAAGCTAATTTTCTAACAAACTTGCTTTTCCTTAGTTACTTTTCACAGACATTTAAAAGAGATTGCAGAACACATAATTATTTCCTTTCAACAGACTTAATTGCTTGCACTGCTTCTACTAATAATCATGAAAACTATCTTATATTTTTTTACAATTACCACCCGTAATTGTAAGAAACCACTGAAGTAAAAATTCACTATAAAGAACAGTCCCTCAAAGAATCTTCTGAAGATCTCCCTTTTCATTATTCTGAATGCTTTAGTTAATTTACAGTCATTTGCTGTGGTAAGAGTCTCGCTAATACTAATAATTTTCTTTCCAGTTCAAAGCAAACTATTTGAGTGGACCCAATTTATTACTACCTCAAGTAATGCAAGCTTAGGATGAGAGCTGTATGGGCTATTCAGATTATCTATTTTAACTTTGTGACAACAAACCCTGGATCTATCATTTTACTGCAGTTTCTTGGTAGCCTCATGTCAAAATCTGAGATGCAAATTACAATTTTAGGTTAATACAACATTTGCAAAATACATGAAAATGCTCTCCTCTTAAACACAAAAGAGTGACATGCTCTGTGACTCGCTAACTGTGGCATTATTCTAGAGAAGGTGAAATACTAAAAACAAACATTCAGTGATATAAGTCAATGAAAATGCTCTGCATTTAACACACCATTTCGTTTTGAAAAAAATGTTATTTTCCATCATTTAGAAGTACCTTTGTCTTAGCAAAGCTTTCAGGTTGAAAACTTCTTAAGCAACAAGTTCCATTCAAATAATGGATTGCATTTGTATTTATAGGATTTACACATCACAAATCTATTTCAAACTGTTAAGTGTCTTTGGCAAAGAAAAAACCAAGTGTATCTAATGCAAGTATTTCTAACACTTTCTATCAAGTTTCTTTAATTTTAAGGGGTTGAATTTCAGGATGACAGCTTTCACTTCTAATACTCTTTCACATTTTATTCTGCCTGCAAGATTGCAGGGGGAATGCTTATTTGTTTTTGTACCAATTTCGTACATAATTTTTACTTGGTGTATCATCTTCAAAATTAATTTAATCTTCATGAATGAGACTATTATAAAGTGTTAATGGGTTTCCTGGAGACCTGCTGATTACATTGGTGCTATCAGGGTTCAATCAGCTATTTTTACAGCCTACTCAGTCATTTTAGGTTTCTAATTTGCCTGCTACTTCAAGATTTCTTGACAGGTCTTTTCAAGTAGTTATATTTCCCCTTTCCCCTCCCATTCCACCTAATTGATTTCAGAAGCTCTCATAAACACCACAAAGTTCACACTGGTAAACACTGTGGCTAGTGGGGTCTATGGAGAGAAACTCACAGACAGAGCTGGTGAGTACGGAAAATACGTATATTATTTAAAGCACCAGCATTTAAACAAAAGCTGACACGTAGTTATCTAAATTAAGTCAGAAGTAAGTATCTTCAGTGAAGCAAGACAGCAATTTTCCACAGTCACATAGCTGAATGCATGTAGCTTTAAACATACAGTTCTTTCTACGGCTCTGTGATTGTTAATAACCTTAAATAAAGTGTGCCTCAAAATGTTTTCTATAACTACTGCTTCTAGGAATATACTGTTCCAGCTTTTCTTAATCTTGAAGTCAGCAGTATAAAACATCTTCCTCCACCTTTGGAAGACACTACATGACTACAGCCCTGGGACGTGTAATTGTTAGCAAAAATAAATATTTAGGTAAATAAAACTAATTTAATGTTTCTTTTCCTACTAGAATGTAGTAACACTATGGATTAAGACTGACTTGATAAACAGCAAGAAATAAGCAGATGCTCTAGAAACACTAGGGAAAGCAGTGTAATAAGTTGGAAAAACTTCAACTTGCTTTCTGGAAGAAGAGAAGCTAACTGAAACAGGAACATTAAGAGTGGAGTAAAGATTAATAAAAAGCAAAATTCTGTAAGAGCCTGGGTAAGAACTAGAAGTATTTCTTTAAATAGAGGTTTTCTGACCAGAATCTCAACTTTCATTCAATACAGGAATTATTTTCCAAGTAACTTCAGTGACAAATAAATGCACAACATTCACAACCACAATACACTGCCAATGCGTAATATTTTTTGAAAGATGACTCTTCAAGAATGTATACAGGATTAAAAAAGCTACAAAGGAAATCCAGAGAAAAAGACCATCTTAAGACTTTTTCAAACTAACTCCCCATTTGGTTGAAAAAAATATTAGAGATTGCCCTTCCCCAAAACTTCATTTTATTCCAAAAATGTAAACTACAGCTAAGTGCATAATCCAAAACCAGTAGTTCTCCTGTTACAAATCAATAAGAAAAAGTGGGCATTGGACAGAAATGCAACAGTATGCACAGCAGTCCACAGTCTGACAAACACTACAGTATTTGATTTTTAAAAATTTGTCATTTGCACATACTGTGCAGTTTGAAAGCTGAAAACAATTTTTATTTCCCCCTGGCACATTAACAGCAGTCATGACTTCTACAGACCAATTCTTTTTCATATCAACCAGTGAAATCCCTACTTGCCTAAAGGCAAGTAACCACTGGATGGCAGAATCTGTTTTTTTACTGAAGGTGAACAAGATGCAACACTATTTAGCTTTCTGTTGCTGAGGTGATTTATCCCTAGAATTCTACAGAAATCAACAGAAGTTGAAGGAGAATACAATCTGAGTACCTCAACAAATATAATTTTATGCCATTTTTATATATGCCTGAATCAATATGAAAGAGCACTGAGAAGCAACTCCTTCCACAAACCAGATGATGATACTAAAGGCAGCTCTGTTATGAATTTATAAAACCTTTACTTTTTCTTCAGTAAGCTTCCCATTTTTTTCCCAAGGAATTTACTATTACAACTATTGGATTTATGAGTAAATTAGATTGCATTTAATTAAAATATTCCAAATGAGCCATTTCATTAAAAAGCTATTTGTGTGTTGGTGCTCCAAACAGCGACTTAAAAAAAGGACAAAACTGTTGTCATTAATGACTCATTAATGAATGAGTCCATAAGATTCAGTCTGCTGACAAGATACAGCTCAGAACCACAACCAACTGCTTTCACAACATGGTAGTAACAGTGTCTGCTCTGAACAGCAGAGGCCATAAGCACCTTAGACAGTTTTAGTCACACATTTGCCATGAACCTTGTTGTCCTACGGTTTCCTAAATATGATACAGAAGATACTCACTTTCTCCCAAGGCATACCTCTGAAAGGTGTTATCTATGGTCTACAGCACTCTCCCTCACACAGAACAAAGGGAGGCTAACTACTAATACTAACTACAAGTTCTTTTAAAATCTGAGATCTTTTGCTCTCCCTATCACTTCATGCATTAACTCTAGTTGACAGAAACAGTTTGTCAGATGCAATTACTCTCACTATCACAAAGTTTCACTTGGTGGCTCAATAGAGTATTAAGTCTACTTCAAGGTACACCACCAGTATTTCAGTAGAAGCTTCTAAATTCAGTGTTGCCTTGCACAGGTATGGCATAATATGTCTTATCCAAGCTATCCAGATCAACACTAGGAAAAAACATAGCCAGATTTAATTCTTAGCAATTTATCTAGAAAAAATGTTTGATTATTATCTTCCTTAGAATTATCATATCGTATTGATTTATCTGCCGGTCATTCTCTATATTCCCCACTCTAAGAGAGATTTTGTCTTGTTGACAGTTATTTTCCCAGTTTTCCTGTAATACTAGACAAATTTTCTCATGCTCTGAAATAAAGAAATGTTAGTCATCTGACCTATTCCATTGCATACAAGAAACGTTCTACAATGATGAATACTTCTGTTGTACTGTAAGAAAATAATAAGATTACTACCCATTTACAATAAAGATAATCCACTGCACTCATGAACTGGATTTAGCTTTCACTATTTTCCCTACTCATGGGCTTAATTTTCATGTAGATATATTCTCATCAAATCATCTTAACTATTTCAGATGCAACAAGTCCCACTCTGCAGTCAGTTCTGCTTTACTTTCAGTTAAAAAGAATTTAACTGGTGCTAGCCTGACTAATCCATGCTCTTTTGCAGTAAATCCAGGAACCTCAGGAAATGAAACCCACATGTCCCTTGTCATGGCATGTAAATAATCTCTAGGTCATCTTTCCCTCTTTCTTTGGTTTGGGATGCAGTGGTTAAAACATATCTCTGTGTACCCACATTTACACATGCTAATAATATATACATATGTATACAGAAGTATCTACACATACACATTTTAATAAATACATCCTTTAATAAATACATTCCTTCAAATTATGAACATTTAGTAGTGTGCCCACCTGCCACACCCCTCCCCACCTCCTGATTGGAAGGAACCAAAGATTATCCAGCTCTAACTCCCTTGCTGTATGGGCTGGGACACATTCCACTACATCAGGTTGCTCAAGGCCCCATCCAGCTTAGCCTTGAACATTTCCAGGAAGGGGCCAGTTACAACATGCCTGTGCAACCTGTTCCAGCATCTCGACAGCCACACAGGAAAGAATTTTTTCCTGAATCTTCCCTTGTCAATTCTGAAACCATTTCCCCTTGTCCTCTCGCTACACACCTGTGTAAAAAGCCCTATCCCAGCTTTCTTGTAGGTCCCCTTCAGGCACTGGAGAATCACTGTAAGGCCACCTCAGAGCCTCCTCTTCTCTAGGCTGAACAACCCCAACTTCCTCAGGTTCTCCTCAGAGGGGAGGTGCTCCAGCCCTCTGATCATTTTTGTGGCTATTCTCTGGACAAGTTCGAGGAGCTCTATCTCTGTCTTATGTTGGGGACTCCAGAACTTGATACACTACATCAGGTGGTGTTGGAAAGTTTTTTGGAAGAAAATGGACATGTGAGCAATCCTGACTACTTAGCATTAGCCAGAGTGAGCTAAGGGCCTTGAGGCCCAGCTGCAAGGTTACTAAAAGATCAGCTACGGGCAAAAGATAAGGGAGTTGGCAGCAGAAAAGAAGAATAACAGGATGGGAAAGCATCGCATAGACAGCATATAAACAGTTGTGTTTAACCAGTTAGATAGTGCCCTGTGGCATATGAAAAATGTGCTGTACCAATCAGCAATATGCTTATATTATCAGCCTGGCTGTGTATAAAAGGGCTACTGCTACTCTCAATAAACAGCAATACTTTGATTACATTAATCTGCCTGTTGTCCACTGATCTCCTGAAAGGTGGGGTCTCACTAGAACAGAGTAGAGCAGGTCACCTCCCTTGACAAGCAGTCCATGCTTCTTTTGATGCAGCCCAGGACACGGTTGGCTTTCTGGGCTGCAAGTGCACATTGAAAGCTCATGTTAAAGTTTTTGGTCCACCAGCAATAATCACCCCCTAGGACTTCTCCTCGGGGCTGTCTTAAATCCTTTCTCCTCCCAACCTATATTCAGGCATGGGATTGCCTCTTCAAATGTATACACTTATAGCATTTTTGTGCCAGTGTAAATCATCTTCTGAGGATACACCCCAACATAAACATAGGCAGTGTAAGTCCCCAAGTATAAACTTAGGGACTTTCAGAGCCTCCCTCTCCTGATGACACTTTTAATATACTGCTACTTTCAGGGAGGCAGTAGCTCATGAGATTTAAGAACAATAATAAATCAAGAAAAATATAACTATAAATACTATATGAACTATATAAAATAAATACTATATAAACTATATAAAAACTATATAAAAATATAACCATAAAAGTAATATTATTTTTATATTATCTTAGGAGTATTATTTGAGTATATAATTTTCTATCTGCCCCAAAAACTAAAATGTTGTCCTTCAAGGTGCTTGTATATATTTTAAGCAAAGGCTCAGAACACGTAAACTGCATGATGTTTAGGGAAACAATTCTTGTAGCATACACAAAGAAAAAAAAAAATATCTAAGTGTACCTAATAGAGTTTAGGACTGGTTTTGGGCCAAAATCACCATTACAATTTCTTCAAGTATACACAAATTAGGTCTCATCCAAAGTGTAGTACCAGAAGAGATATGTGCTGTAAAGGAAGTTTGGAGTAAAACATATTAGACAGATGCAAGTAATAAAAGGTGCCAGGAAAGGAACCAGCAACTGTTTTCAGAGCTGTACATGCTATGAGTGTCTAGACAAGACATAACAGCAATTCTTGAACAGTACAGCCATCCATGTCACTATTAGTGGTAAGCACAGATCACAGGGTGAATTAGGCTGGAGATCATCTAGTCCAGCCTCCCCAGCTCAATGCAGGATCACCTAGAGCAGGTGGCCCAGGTCTGAGCAAATATCTCCAAAAGCGAAGACTCCACAACCTCTCTAGGCAGGGTGTACCAGTTGCATTTTGTGTGTTTTAATTAGTGCCCATTGCCTCTGATGCTGTCACTGGGCAACCGCTGAGGGAGAGTCTGTCTCCCTCTTTGTTAATCATTCTCACAGGTATTTACACTTGTAACACGCCCCCTGAGCCTCCTCTTCTCCAGCTTTCTTAGCTTCTCCTGACATGAAAGATGCTCCAGGCCCTTAACTAGATTAAGAAGACAAAGGAAATACTTAGAAATGACAGATAATGAACCATAAAGACAAAATTACACTCTGATATCTGATAGAACACAGAATCACAGCCCATGAGACCGTCCTGAATATGCTTTTAATTTAAATTAAACAATCTTTTAGAAAACGATGGAGTCTTGATTGCTAAAATTATCACCACATTCACTGGTTAATGCAATAGGTATTTTAACTAGCAGTAGCCATCAAAAACCAGGTAAATTTTCATACTTTCAAGTTATATTGGTGTTAAACTCAAAGCTAACAATGCAAAGTTTTAATAGATTCTGACAGAGAGGTCAGAAGAATAAAAAAGTATCCTGAGGGGTAATAAATAAATTAATTAAATGTTCATTATACATGAAAGGATTAGCTCTGCTTAGAGCTATCACAGAACACAAACTATGAAAACTATTATGGTTTTATTTTCTGTGGAATACTGCTTTTAAATCCATTTGCCCTCCAGATTTTCAGACTCCATGTTTGCCAAGATACTGAAACTGTTATTTTTTCTGACAGTTACTCAGTTCTCAGAAATGTGAGAATTCTGGAAAGCTCATAAGAGTGAATGCTCTTAGAGAAACAAATTTTCATTAGAGAAGAACCAGTCTCCATCCAGACAAAATCCAGAACAGTGCCATTAAAAACCAGAATACAGTGGAATCTAGTAGTATCTTAGCCTCCTAGTAACTATGGTAACATAGGAACTCCTTGAGATAAACAGTAAAGAAATAAACAAATCAAAGAATAAAAAAACCCTATGCCTGTTTGTTTGTTTTTATATTTTAATCATCAGTCTTACCATCTGCTCTCTTGAAGAAAGAAGAAAGATCTATTCAAAAGCAAGAGCTTTTAGGGAAAATATTTAACTTCATATATGACAGCTAAGAGCATATCTGATGTAACTTAAACAAAATAACCTTAAAGGCTATGGAAACATTGCCACCAACATTATAACTATTCTCTTGACAAGCTATGCTATACAAACTGCAGCAGTCATACCTTTTCTAGAGATTTGTTAATTAATCAACCACTGATTTATATTAAAAACACAACTTTGAGACATTTTCTCTTGTTCAATGTATAGACTAAAGCCAAAGACTTCTGCATCTATAAACCCAAAATCAGTTTGATGGAAATGAGGAAAAAGCAGCATAGTGCCAAGGCTTTCACTGCTTTGAATTAAAACACTGAAACAGCTTGGGGAACCTCCTCCCCTCACTGGGAGAGAATTTTTGTGTTCCTTAGCCTAGTTATGATATGACAAAAGATTATAGACAGAACACTTATACCCTCTGGTAATTTCATTTGAGGAAGTGGATAACTTAGTGTTTCAGAAAGATTTTTCAGAAAAGCAACTTTTTCTACAGCATAACAAACGTATATAAATGTTGGCATCCAAATAGACACATAGGAGAAAGTCTGATTTCACTGACACTATTGTAAATTCGAAGCCATCTTAAATCAAGGGAATTATTCCAGATAATAGCAATGAAATGGAGATTAGAACACAGCCCTCTCTTAGAGCGTTCTGATGTGATTTGTGAATTACACACAAAAATTACCTTGAAGTATGCAGCTGGTAGGAAAATAGCAAAACTAAAACTGGTGACAGTTGTGGCATTTCCCAAGAGTATCAGAAGTTAAAGTTATATAAAGATAGAAGGATTTGATTTTAATTTGCTCACATTTCAGCTGTATTAATAGTATCAAATAAAGAGCTTTTTTCCTTTAAAATTTTAGAAGAACTTAATGTTATACAAAGCTAAGAGTGTGGAAGAGTGAAATACAAACACTCCACGAAATTTAAAACATTTCAAACGCTGTTACCCTGAACAGCAAGGTTCCTCCTGGACTGCTGTGTATTGAGAACTCCACTACCACCACCTCCCAGGTTCTTCTAGATGGAACTGTGACTAAACTGATGTTTATATGCCACAGCCTACTCTACAGGTTTTGCTTTTTTTTTCTATTCAGAGAAGACTCTCATACTTTGTTATGCTTGTACATAATTAAACCAGACTCCTAACTCTGCTGATGGCACAATGTTCCCTTAACTTATTTCCCAGGGAAAGGACAGTGCATCTCTTTAAAGGGAAATCACTGGCACGAACCTAACTGCTATCAGAGTTGCTAGAAAAATGCCTTTTCTAGTCGTACAGCTATCGACTCTGCAAGGCAAAGGGAGAAACCCAAAACATAATAAGCAATAATGACAGCATAGTTAAAGGAACTACATAAGTAATGGCCAATGGTAAGAAAAAATGTTCACTAATGCATGCACAGCATAAAAACTGAAGCACTTTTATGCAACCAATATAAAATGGTTTTCACTAACTTCTCCCAAATAAAGAGATAAAAAAAAAACAAACCCCAAAACAAAAAACATCAGTGGTGTTCCCTCAGGCTCAGTTTTGGGACCAATCTTCTTCAAAATCTTTGTAAATGATCTAGATGAGAGGACTGATCAAGTTCTTCATCAGATTTGCAGATGACAGCACATTGGGTGGAAGTTTTTATCTGCTGCAGGGTAGGAAGGCTCTGCAGAGAAACCTGGACAAGGTGGATCAATGGGCCGAGGCCAACAGTATGTGATTTACCAAGACCAAGTGCCAGGTCCTGCATTTTGGTCACAACAATCCCAGGCAACACTACAGACTTGGGGAGAAGTGACCAGAAAGCTTCCAGGCAGAGAAGAACCTGGGGGTGTTGGGTGACATTTGGCTGAACACAAGCCAACAGTGTGCCCAGATGGCCAAGAAGGCCAACAGCATCCTGGCTGGTATCAGAAACAGTATAACCAGCAAGACAAGGGAAGTGATGGTGCCTCTGTAATTGACATTGGTGAGGCTGCACCTTGAGTACTGTATTCAGTTCTGGGCCCCTCTCTACAAGAAAGACATTGAGCTGCTGGAGCAAGTTCAAAGAATGGCAACCAAGCTGGTGAAGGGTCTGAAGAACAATCCTATAAGGAGAGGCTAAGAAAAGTTGGAATATTTAGTTTGTAACAGAGGAGGCTGAGAGGAGACCTTACAGCTCTCTAGAACTATCTGAAAGGAGGTTGTAGGGAGATGGGTACTGGCCTCTTCTCTCACCTGAATGATAGAACTAGAGCAAATGGACCACAGTGTTACCAGGGGTGGTTTAGACTAGGTATTAGGAAGAATTTTTTTACTGAGAGAGTAGTCAGGTGCTGGAACAGGCTGCACACAGAGGTTGTGGAGTCACCACCCTTGAAGGTATTAAAGAAACGTGTAGGTGAGGCCCTTTGGGACATGCTCTAGTGGGCATGATGATACAGATACTGAAAGATACATTTTATTCATTGGGGGAGGGGGAGATGTTCATGGTTAGATGTGGTGATCTTAGAGGTCTTTGCCAATTGTGACAATTCCGTAATTCTCTGATTTCAAATATTACAGTGTCTAAGAAAAAGAGGGGGAAAATTCTGTGAACCACAAAGCTGGATTTCTTTGAGCTACATGCATGAACATGAAGAACATGTCTTCCTGATATGCCTGGATTTTTATTTGTTGTTGGTTTCACTCGACAAAATTTAATATATAAATAAAAGTCACTCAATTTGCAGTCAGTCAACATTATTTGGAGCCTAAACATTGTCTTCCTTTGAAAGCAAATTTAAATCTCTCTCTAAGAGCACTTCATATTATATACTATTGAAGTATTAATATCTTTCAGTATTTGTATATTTAAATACATTTAAACCAATTCAATGCTATTTTATGCATACCAAGGCATCAGTTCAAACTGTTGAAGTGGAAACAAATATTTAGACTGATAATATTTTCAAAGTATTTACTTTAACTTGCCCTTAAGATAAGACATAACTACTTCTTCCCAACAATACCTTACCAAACTCCAAGAAACTAACAAAGTGCTCTGAAAGATAATTATAGTTCAAACTATTAATAATTTTATCACATCAAGTAAAAAAGAATGGCACACAGAAGAATATTCCCAGGAAAATAACTATTGTTGTCATAATAATTTTACAAGTCAATTTTACTCTCTATTTCAATTAATTTCACACTGCTGCTAACCAAGCAGGCAATACTGTTTTACAGTACACCTGTTAAATGACATTTTCGTAACTTTTAAAGGTTTTTTTCTCTACAAGAACACAGTTATTTTGTTCCCCCAAATCCTAGCTAAATTAGCAGCACTGACAGCAGTTTTTTTACCTGACCTACAGTAGGAAAATAAAAGGTAGGTGAGGAACAATGAACTTGTGTAGTAAGGTCACCAATTCACGGGAAAAATAATAGTTCAGGAGACTAAGTATAAAAATAAAGTATCAAGAGACAAAAGTAAAACTGTTCTAAAGAATATTTGGGAAATTTGCCTAATGAATTCTGAATGTGAAACACATTTTTTAAGGGCATCACCATCCATAATGAATCAATTACACCATAGTAAAAAAATAAATATATACTCTACCCAAACCCCATGAGATTCATCTCTCAAAGCAGCCCAAACATAAACTGGAAACCTGTTCTTCGGTGGCATAATCTCTTCTGTACGGACTGCATCCATTAGTAAGACACTATGCACAATGTAGCTGAGAGCTTTGGCTGCCACACCTGATTTGATTAAAACCAAACTGCAAGGTCGTCATCAAAATGAAAAGCTCTCACAGGCTTTTATTGCTCAGAAGTAGTGTTCCTTTGCATCAAAAAACACCCCAGATTTTTCTTTTCTTTTCTTGAAATAGTCAGAATTAGGTTCATTGGTTAACTCTTTACACAAATCAAAATCCTGACAGGTGAAAGGAGGTACTTTGTCAGATTACTTCTAGTCACAGGCAGATGCATCTATTCCCACAGTGGCTTAGCAGGTGCTTTTCAGCAGCTGGTGCCCTTTACTGGTTTGCCTTTGTAAGGGTTCCCATCAGGTTTTCAACCATTTCAGAGGCAGAACTACACAATATGCACAGAGTTGGCAGCTGTGTAGAAAATGAAACAGGCTTAGCATTTTATTCAAATCAGATGCAGTCAATTTTGCCTCATGCTAATATTAAAAAGTGCATTTCCCTACCATAATTACTATTTGCATGAAAAGGAGCATCCAAAATCCCAAATAACTGTATGAATATGCAACACTCACATGAGAGTATCTACTAAATATTTTCCAGCAATTTTTGTTTAGTAGATCATAAACAATCATGCTAGCTTAAAGAACAGACTAAAATAAATTCTCTATTCACCAGGGCAGATATTCTCTGTATTAAAGTTTGACCCAAGTTTCAATTATAACTTTACTAATGAAAGAACATTTGAAAATACTATTCTATATTCACAATTACTTTTTCTTGCTCTACCTACATTTATCAATGTTTTTCACATATGTTTTTACATATAGTTTTATAGTATTAAGCCTGGAACTAAAATGGAAGTAAAAATGTCTGTAAAATTACAACATAAACTGACACAACAAAAAGCATATTTATCAGTTTTTCATAGCTTCCTTGACATCTTCAACATATCTGGTGTTTTAAATATGGCTTGTTCACATAACACAGCCACCAAACTTCTAAGATGTTAAAAGGCTCTTATATGAGATGTAAAGAGATAAGCCAACACCATAAATAAATAAAGGCACCATGCATTATACAATATACTATCCTCATAGTGTTTAGAAAATGATGTTGAAATAAAAAAGACAAAAACATTGATAATCTTAAAAAGAATAAAAGCACAAGACTACAAAATGTCTTCAAATAAACTCCACATGACACTACAACAAAGGTACCTTGAAGAACATATAAGAAGATCATATTTTAAGCAGTCAATTCTAAGACACTACAAGACAGGGAAAGGCATTAGGCTATAGCTGAAAATAGCAAGGAGAAGCCTATATGCCAAATAGAATAATTCTTCATCTTTGTGAAAAGTCACCTGAAAAATTTGTGTAGATAAGACGGCACATACTGCAAAGGAAACCTTCATATAGCTGGATTCTAAAGGAATCAAACGTGCTCAGTGTCAAACCAAAGTAAATAAATCTGCTTTGAGCCTACCAAAAGTATACAACACAAGCTGTTGCACTGGGTGTTTTTTTAAATCAGGAAAACACTGTACAACCTAAAAATGTGGGTGCCAGTGGTTATCTAGAAATTTCTCCAATAATCCCAGTTACACAAAATTTAAGAAACAATCTGCACTACTTCCTCATTTTTATGGACAATGATAAAAGCCTATTTTCATTATTCTTTCCCAGCGAACAAATTTTTCCAGTTTCTATGAAATAATGTGCTTTTAAATGATCCCATTACAGTGATTCAGTCCACATCGTACCAAAGATAAAAGCCACATCATATGAATACACCAAGGAGAACATAGTTTGAGCAAATACAGGCTTAGATTTGATCAGTTAAATAATGTCCAGTTCTGAAACTCAGGAGTGATGTATTTGCTTCCTTTACCTTTCACAGAATCAGAGAATGTCAGGGGTCAGAAGGGACCTCTGAAGCCAAACCCTCCTGCTAGAGCAGGACCTAAACTAGGGCAGGTCACTCAGAGATGCATCCAGATGGGCCCGGAAGGTCTCCAGAGATGGAGACCCCACAACTTCTCTGTAACCCTTACAGTAAAGAAATTCTTCTTCATTTCTTTTGTTCCTTCCCATCCCGAAAGAGATGAACTATGGGCATTACATCCACAACAATGAATTGACACAGACTTTCAGTATGTATGGGCTGCTGCTCAGTGAATGGCTGCTTTTTGCTCTTCATAAAATCTGATATAAGATTGTACTTTGGTTCATGTCTCTCTCCAGTTATTCATCATCTTCCTCTGTTTCTGCATCCCACGTGAGTCTGTATAACAGACAAATATTGGCTTACCTATCTTTTTTGCTTTCAGATCTTTCTATTTAAAATAAAAAAGTGAAAGCCTGGCAAGCTGAGGCAGGCAAAGGGGAGGATATATAAAACAGTGATGATGGGTCTGTTAAAAAGGATCTTTTACTTTAAAAATCAACTTTGCATTAATAGGAGATATATATGTAATATATATAAATATATATATGCACAAGAGCTCGTATGTGTTGTATACCTGTGTTACATAGAGCTAAAGATCTATTTAATAAAATTTTTAGAAATATTTAGAATTTATATTTAACTGTCATTCTTAGGTCTATGATAATCTTGGAGTGAGAATTGAAGAAGCACAATAGATTAAGGCAAAGACTCCATTCAAGTCACACCTGCCTAATGCAGGGATGTTTTCAGAGAAAATTGTTTCAATTTCTCATCTTGTGTCATGAGACAGGTCCTCACAAAAGACTGTAACAGTGTCAAACACATCTTTTTGCTGAGACAAAAGTCACAGTTTTAAAATGCTAAGGGTATACCACAATCGCTACTGCCCTGCACTACTGCATTTCAAAATGTGGGGGTTTTTTTACATAACTGTATAGGTTACAAAATAAAACCCTCTGGAGGACACCCATGAAATGGCTATGAGATGAACATATCCACTGTGTTCAGCTCCTAAGAGCTAACATGCACCTGGGATGTGTATTTCAAGAAAAGAAATTGCATTATGGGTGTTGTAAGCAAACAAAATATCAATTTTTATTTCTTGCTTTCTTACTTTTAGAACACCCTTGCTATCAATATCCTTGGCTGACACTTCCCGTTTGGGCTTTTTTGTGTTTTACTATCATTACTTTAAAAAAGAAAATTCTTATCCTCGGTATACCTCATCCAATACAGTTCATTCTTTTCTCTCTCACTTCATCAGTATCATAGATTACTTACTATCCCTATAAAAGAAACCTACTTTATCCATTTTGATACAGACTTCAGAGATGCAAACATATTCTCACTTCAGGAGAAAGTAAATATAGGTGGAACCATGTTTAGAATTATAGTCTCATATTATTGGATTAAATAATTCACCTGTATATATATTCTTTCTTTATTCATCTACTTCATCCCTAGTCTTCCCTTTTGGTGTTAGCTTTCAACTCATGGCTCTTAGACAGTAGTAGTTGTAATCCCTGATCCTCCCAAGCTTTGTTCCTAACAGCTCTGCCTTTCTGGAGTTGGCACATCCATGCACCATGTTAAATCACGGAATTCAGACTTTGAGATTTCATTTCAGAATTAATTCAAAGTTGTACTACAACATTCATAAAGTCTTGCTATCACTGCAATGTATCTGTACTCCAACTACCATATCAAGTCTATCTGATATTACCATATCATAGAATTACCGAATGGTTTGTGAGGGAAGGGACCTTAAAGATCAAGATCCAGCCCCCCTGCATGGGCAGGGACACCTCTCACTAGACCAGGTTGCACAAGGCTTCATCCAACCTGGCCTTAAACACTTCCAGGAACGGGCCATCGACAACCTCTGTAGGCAACCTGTTCCAGTATCTTACTACTCTCATGGTGAAGAAGATTTTCTTAATATCTAACCTAAATTTATCCTCGCTCAGTTTAAGCTATGCAAATAAATTCTCAAAATGGGAATAACCTGATGCATTAGCAGGTCAGGCCTCCTGGGCTGTGAGCACATACTGGCAGCTCATGATAAGCTTCTCATCTCCTACCAGCCCCAAGTCCTTTTCCTCAGGGCTGCTCTCTATCCACTCTTCCCCCAGCCTGTATTTGTGCCTGGGGTTGCACCACCAACTCAGGTGCAGGACCACCACACTTGGCCATGTTCATCAGGTTGGCATGGACCCACCTCATTCAAACAGCTGCTGGGAGCCTGCTGTACAACCTTTCTGCTGGAGGGTCTCCAGTGAGGCCAATCAGCTGATAAGGGGGCGGCACCCAGCCCTGCCAAGAGGGATTTAAGCGACTGCTGGGAGCGCCAGTGACCCGGAGCATGGCGAACAGGATCAGGCAAACAGGAAGGTGGCACAGCAGTGAGCGAGGCAGCTGGCACAGGCAGGGCAAGCAGGAGGGGCACAGCCAGCAATAGTTTCCAAAAAAGTGAAAGCTGTTGCTGTGAAGACAAAGGGTGTGTCCACACAGACGGAACCCCTTAAGAGGAACACCAAGATGGACGTAGCTGTCCAGGCCTCTGGCTGCGCAGAGTGTTTGAGCCTGGTGTTAGCACCTGAGGACAGTGAGAATGGGGTCTGTGTGCGATGCAAGCAGGTGAATGACTTGCTATGCATGATGGCAGAGCTCAAGGAGGAGGTGGAGAGACTAAGAAGTATTAGGGACAGTGAAAGGGAAATTGACTGGTGGAGTCACACCCTTTTGACCCCAAAAGAAGTCCAAAAGGAGAAGGTGAAGCCCTGCCCCTCCTGCCATCAGGCAGTTGATGCAAACCAGATGGATAGGGGGGAATGGAAACAGATCCCCCATTGGAGAGGTAAAAGAATCCCCTCCCGACCTCCACCATCCCCCCAGGTGCCCTTAGAGAACAGATATGAGGCCCTGGACTCAGAAAATCAGACAGAGGTCAGATAAGAGGAAGATTCGTCTGAAAGGTCTCCTGTTCGCCCCCTGTCTACCAGATGGGTTACAACTTGAGAGTTGGGCTGATTCCAATGGGATGAGGTTCAACACGGCCAAGTGCCGGGTCCTGCACTTTGGCCACAACAACCCCATGGGGAGCTCCAGGCTGGGCACAGAGTGGCTGGAGAGCAGCCAGACAGAGAGGGACCTGGGAGTCTGGATTGACAGGAAGCTGAACATGAGCCAGCAGTGTGCCCAGGTGGCCAAGAAGGCCAATGGCATCCTGGCCTGTATCAGGAACAGCGTGGCCAGCAGGTCCAGGGAAGTGATTCTTCCCCTGTACTCAGCGCTGGTGAGGCCACACCTCGAGTACTGTGTCCAGTTCTGGGCCCCTCAGCTCAGGAAGGAGATTGAGGTCCTGGAGCAGGTCCAAAGGAGGGCAACCAGGCTGGTGAAGGGACTCGAGCAGAGATCCTATGAGGAGAGGCTGAGGGAGCTGGGGCTGTTCAGCCTGAAGAAGAGGAGACTCAGGGGAGACCTCATCACTCTCTACAACTCCCTGAAAGGAGGGTGTAGCCAGGGGGGGGTTGGTCTCTTCTCCCAGGCAGCTCTCAGTAAGAGAAGAGGGCATGGACTTAAGCTCTGCCAGGGGAGGTTTAGGTTGGATATTAGAAAGAATTTCTTCACCAAGAGGGTGATCAGGCATTGGAATGGGCTGCCCCGGGAAGTAGTAGATTCTCCGTCCCTGGAGATATTTAAAAAGAGACTGGATGTGGCACTCAGTGCCATGGTCTGGTAACTGCAGTGGTAGTGGATCAAGGGTTGGACTGGATGATCTCTGAGGTCCCTTCCAACCCAGCCAATTCTGTGATTCTATAATTCTCCAGTCTTTCAGGGTCCCTCTGCTCTGGATGGTCTGCCTTCCCTCTAAGGTGTCAACCACACCACACAGCTTGGTATCATGGGCAAACTTGCTGAGGACACACTCTGTCTATGTCTTCAACAAAGATGTTAAACAGCACTGATACCAGTACTGACCCCTGAGGCACACCACTTGTCACTTGCTTCCACTGAACATTGAACCATTGACCACAACACTCTGGGTGTGGCCATCCAACCAATTACTTATCCACTGAGTGGTCAATCTGTCAAATCCATGTCTTGTCAGTTTGGAGACCAGGGTGTCATGTGGGACAGTGCCAAATGCTTTGCACAAATCCAGGCAGATGACAACAGTTGCTCTGCCACTATCCACCATCTCTGTAGCCTTGTCGTAGAAAGCCACCAAATTGTTCAGGCATGATTTGCCCTTACTAAGCCATGTTGGCTGTCACCAATCACTCATTTTCCATGTGGCCCATCAGATCTTCCAGGAAGATCTGTTCCCTGACCTTGCCAGGCACAGAGGTGAGACTGACTGGATTGTAGTTCCCCAGGTCTTCTTTTTCCCCTTTTTAAAAACAGGGGCTATGTTATATTTTTTCCAGTCAGTGAGAACCTCACCAGACTCCCATGACCTCTGAAATACGATGGACAGAGGCTTAGCAACTGTATCTGACAGCTCCCTCAGGATCCATGGGTTGACCCCATCAGGTCCCATAGACTTGTGCACTCTACCATTTCATGGTCACTATTACCAAGGCTGCCCATGAGCTTGGCATCCCTCACCACTCCTTGTTGGTGAGAACAAGGTCCAGCACAGCACCTCTCCTTGTTGGTTCCTCGATTACTTCAAAAAGGAGGTTGTCTACACACTCTAGGATCCTCCTGGATTCCTTGTGCTTTGCAGAAGTATCAAGTCTATTTCTCTCTTTAAATTATTTAAATATGTTTTGGTTTAAAGTTGTTACTAAAAATAAATAAGGTTAATAATCTGGAATTAAATAAAATCAGTGATTCTGTTGAACAGGCAAAAAAAAAAAAGAGCATCTTATTGGCAAAAATATTAGTATTTAAACTAACAGGTTTTATGAATCCAGAAAAATGCTGTGGTATCATTTTTAATATTAAAAGTTGTATCACTAAAGTAGGAATACTCTTCAAAATAGTTTCCTGAGATTTATCACAATGGGAAAATGTTTTCCATTGCTGAAAGGAAAAGAACTACTTAGCATTCAGGAAGTTGTATAGTGATATCTAAACATTGGAAAGCCACAGTTAGTTGAGGCACATGTTTTAAAAATATTACATTCAGTGATTTATATTCGAGTACAGTGAGTATCTTCCAACAGTGAATTAATAGCCAGCAGCAGAGCACGTTTTCATTTCTCCAACTTCAGTTTGCAGGTAAATTTTAAAACAATACCACTTTACAGGCTGTACATCACAAAGGCAGATTTTAGATGAGGACTAAGCAAGTATTCCTAATAAGAAATAGGATTTTCTTCAGAGAAAAGATGATAATTTTACACAAGATGAACAATAAACTGCTGGTTTGGCATGAAGCACATGTATTCCTACATGCTTTCAGCCAAAGCAATGGTGTTTACTCAAACACTTAAAAAATCCACAAAACCTTCAGTCAAGGCTAAGTTAGAGATTCAAACAATTTGATACAGAAATTGTAAATTTTTCATCTGGAATTGTAAAGTAATAATAAAATACTCATTAACTCACATACTGAAGAAAATTATGCGAGAACTCGTAGCCTTCAGGATTCTACACTTAAGTTAATCTTAACTCCAATATTCTAGTTAACCTGTTATTGTTCTACCTTCTTTGGACCCCCACTCATTAAATTTAAAGAGAGACTGAAATTTCTAATACATATTACCAGCTATTAAAAAAATTGTATTATGACCTACATGGATTTTTTCCTTGTCTTAACTTGGGACAAATGATTACAGAACTTGTAAACTTTCCTCAGAGCATTTTAATAGTACATTTTACTGGATAAATGACAAGATTTCAGCACAATTAAATATTAAATATTTTAAAACTATTTAATTCAGTCCAACCGCCAACTGCTGTCTGGAAAATATGCAACTTAAATACACACTAAGATCAACTGTGGAATAAATGGTCCAACATTATGGCCATGAAAAATGTAATTTATGCCAAGAACATCCATACTTCTATTCAGTAGACGCTGTACAATTCTAAAAACAAGAAAACATTATAGGGGAAAAAGGAAATATTGATTTTGTAATAATTCCTTCACATAACACAGACAAAAAACCCCATTTCTTACTTAGGCCATTAAGTAGAGCTAATAAAAGAAAATGGAAATAACATGAAACAAAGAAATAAATCCTACCCTGAACACCTACTCTAGGTAAAAAGGTGAAGTAATTTTTCACCAACAGCAATTTCTTAGATAAAACCTGTTTTCACAGTCTCAAAGAGGAACTTTCCCTGACCTGAGTTTACAACTTTAAAGGTACATTTATTTGGCAAAAAGGATGGCACAAAGATACCTTTATAGCAAGACAAAAAATACATTTCAGTAAGGGTCAAGTTGTATGTCAGGCAGCCAAAGCCAACAAATCTATGCTTTTGTTTACTCCAGTTTTTAAATTCTTGCAATTGAAACAACTTAGCTAGCATGACACTTTCTCAGGTAATAATAGTACCACAACACTTCAGACTAATCTGGCATTACCAGCTAGCTAGTTACAAGCCACACATGCTTGTACAGTGCTGAAAACACAGCTCTCCAAATAATAATAAATACCATCAAGATTAATTATCTACAAATCACGCTGGGGGTGTGATTTGCTGCCTTGCAAAAAGGCAACAACCTTTACCCATTGCAACTCCCCCTGTGGGATGCTGTGCACTCTTCTGACACTGAACACCAGGGATGCTTCTGAGCAGCAGCACAGCACCCTCCATGCAAACCACTCATTCCTGCTCTCAACTCAA
Organism: Florisuga fusca; assembly: GCA_038090715.1. Taxonomy (NCBI): domain Eukaryota; kingdom Metazoa; phylum Chordata; class Aves; order Apodiformes; family Trochilidae; genus Florisuga; species Florisuga fusca. Next base: position 58,001,005 of record JAAWXA010000001.1, on the reverse strand, counting down.
GAGGTGTAGAAAATAAAGAATATGCAATGACACAGGTAGAGTAAGACTGTGGCAGGAGGTGAAGCAGTTCAGATTATAGTATAGAAAGCAAGGGTGACAAAGCAGAAACAGGAACAAGACAGATGGTACAAAAGCACTAATGCCAGCAGTTTATGACAGATGCTACACTATACTTTTATGGCTCCTAAATTGTGAAAGGTTCATCACTCCTCATGTCTCTCAGGTACATAATGGCATTAGAGCCAGGAATGCTGGCTAAAAATTTGGATATTTGTCAGTTTGTATCCCAAGTTTCATCTTAGCATCCAGATTCTTCCAGGCATTGATTCTGTGACATTTCAGAAAAATCTGCCTGTGGAATAATTTAACTAATAATGAAATTAAAACTTGAAAACAGCTCTGATCCTTTGCAAGGAGGATCTAGCTAAATGAAACAGTAACTTTGAAAATACTAGCCATAAAATTTAAGAAAATACTGCCAAACCTAGCTAACGTGTGTTAGTTCTTCATTTCACCATGCAGTGGAAGATGCCAGTCTATAAAGAATAACCTCCTGTTAATGCCTGTGCTTGTTTAAGGCATTCCTGCTCCCTGTGGTGTTGTTTGTCCTTTCGCCTTGTATTTGTACAAAATAAACAAACAAAATTTAAAAAATAAGTCTATAAATGCTTAAAATGTGTTTTAAATGTGGTTTGTCAGAATTAATATTTAGAGGAATACATTTCTCTCATCTGTCCTAACCCTTAACTTTTAGTTCAGAAGAGAAATTAACTCCTTATGAACTTAGTTCTGATCTTAAGAGCTTTGAAGATTAAATTTAATAGTGTATTCTCCAATATGTATGTCACATGGTCAAATATTTCACCCAAACTGCTCACAATGTGATCAAAATCACATAACTGATGAGAAACAGATATGCAGTCCTTAAAATTACTTTTGTTCAAATGAAAACATAGACTAAAAGAAGCTTTTCTAACAGACCAGTTCTCACATTAATACTCAGTTGAAAGTTAAAGGTTTTTTCAAAAGAATACAAATTAGTTCATTTTAGACTAATTCCCACCTACTTTAATCCTTTAAAGGGAAAATTAAAGGCAAGTTAAATTTTTTGACAATTCAGTTTCATTCCCAGCCTTATGCTATGTCTATTCCTTACAGATTCTCTTGTAGAGCTCCTTTATCTCTTAAAAGACAGATGTGACTCAAACAAAAACTAGCAGCCAAGTAACAAAATTATCACTTGCTAGGCACTGTGATTATCAAGTTGAATATTGAAGACTTTTTGTCCTTAGTCTCTGCACCTCCACTGACTGCCCCCTCTGGTGCCTATTGGAATACTTATGCTTCTACTACCAGCTGCATTTTCTAAAAATACTTTGTATGTGAAATACACTTACTTAGCTACATAGCACAAGCTTCTCAGTCTGACTTTGTACCTTCCCAGGCCCACTCTTTAAAACATACCTAATATGAAGCATTAGTGAAGAACTAATTTTATTTTGCATTGCTGCTATTCTCATGAGGTTTACTTCTTTTCAGTTTTGGGGGAAAATTGATATGGTTCAGGCTTTTAACATTGAATGAGTAAAGGTACCACTTGAAATTTTCAATCAAGATGTAGGATTCTTTATATTATCAATGGCATATAAATTTCTTTCCCTTATAAAGAAATCTATACCAGACATTAAAAAAATTTCAATACATCAATCTAAAGAGAAACACAATTCACTCTACAACATAATGAACTATAAAGTTAATTGTACAGTACTTCTCATGACTATCCACCCTCTCCACACTTGAACAAGGTAGTTACCAGGTGAAGAAGAGCCCAGGAAAAGGCTCAGGAACTTTCTGATTGTACAAAAATTGCTATACTTTGTATCCAAAGCAATGAGACAAGGCAAGAAAAGCATAGCATAACTGAAAATGGGAACAGATGAAAACTAAACAAATAAACTCAAAGGAAGAAGAATTCTTATAATTTTTTAAACCATCAGCATTTCTTCACAAAACAGCAAGTGTTTGGAGAGCTGTGTGATAAATAACTTTGTAATAGTGACAATAAACTGTTTAGTTGTTCTGAGTGGGTTTTTTCCTGGGGATCTTTATTATTATGATGGGTTACATATGTATATTCACTCTTTAAAAAGAATGAGTACTTTAATCTGTGTTTGGATGAACTCAGTATCTTAGATCAAAAGGCTACTACTAATGGCATCCCATAACAGTCAATAGTAGCAAAACTCTGAGCTTCCTAATGATGCTTTAGACTCCACTATGAACTATCTATAGTTACATTTACTGTCACCTCTCCTCCTTGCCCATCTTTTTATATTTTAGATAATCTTACAAACATCTATAGAGATATCTAAGAGACCTGTCTCATAAGCACCTATATATACTAAAGATAGAGATAAAAAAGCTTTATTTTGGTGCTTTTCCTCACACTTTCACAAAATTAGACTAAAACATATTGACAGAAAAACTTCTGGCCCTCTAAATTACCTTGAGGGTTTTTTGTGAAAATTTTAAGTACCAACCAAGAATTATGATCTAGTATAGCCATAAAGAGAGCAAAAAGAAATTTTGCACCAAGACATATCTTGACCAGGTATATCTCAAATCATGCACACAGTCACTTTACCTAACTAAGAAAAAGGTGCTTTTCAACAAGATTCAAATCTATGAGTTTCAATCACAGAAAAGGGAATCTGACAAACTGTGTATGAATTTGTGATCTTTTGTTGCACACTGATATTGAAGTTGGGGGTGGGAATTAAATATGTAAACATTCAAACATATTCAAAATTGCATTTGTTGGTCAATCTCATTTTATGTCCTGTAATAGGAAACAAATAGGAAGAAAAAGTCCTGAAGAAAACTGTTTCTATTTCAGAACTTCATCATAAAACTGGAAAATATAGCTCTTGATGATTCATAATACAAAAAGGAGTTTGTGAAATCTGTACATGTTGCATTTTGTAGCATTTATTTTAAACATAATATTTGTAAAAAGCTGTCCTGCTGAAAACTGTCATATACAATGTTGCATTTTACAGGAGGCTCAACTTTTCTGTCTTGGTAAGCTGTCAGTCACTTCATAAGTGAAATCTTTATCTAAGACATAATCTTCACCCCAGTAAATGCCCTGGATAATTGTTTGAGATTGATACTCTCATTTCCTGCTTTCCCACAGGGAAAAGAGTGGGAAACATTTTTCCATGTTGCATGCTGCTGAAGCTCTAAGAAACATAAAACTTTCTTCATATGCACATACAACTAGCTCTTGTTGAAATCAGTAGCAAATCTTCCATTCATCAACAGATTTGGAATATACTGAGGGTGAGCAGGTACATGTGATGGAAATACTGTAAGTTCTAGATTAGTTTGCAGCCTTCTGCTTAAAGAAGGACCATTCCAGAAGGTTTTGCAACTCATATAGTCTATAACACCAACATTTAAGACACCCACAACTGCATTGTACTATGAGCTTCAAGGACTGCAAAACAGAGGTGTGCAGTCACAAACCAATCTGTACAAGTTAAGAGACAGAAGTCTGGGCTCACTTTGGTCTCCAGAAAGAAAAACAGAATTGCCACAATCTTTTTTTTTTTTTTTTTTAAATTCTAGTGATCCAGTTTGCAACTCAAAATGATAAATAGCTGAACATTACATGCTCAGCAAAAATTAAGAATTGCAACTCATGCAATAATCAGTTGAGAGCAAGAATTTATTGAATCTGAGTCATAATGAAAGGGATATATCACTGAACTACATCTCCCTGCAAATATTCTCAGAATCAGAAGTGAAGAAACTAACTGGCTGAATTTACACATCAGAAATCACAGTACTAATTGGTAAGCTTTTCCAGTTAAATTTTTGTAATACAAAGTAAAAACTAATTTATTATCTTTGAAATGGTTTACTCACCTCATCTAAGTCTTTAATATAAACAATCTTCTCTTCAATACCAATAGGCATTGGCTCACTATGGGGGATCTTCACCTCTTCGTACATTTTATTGTTTTCTCTCTGAACTGACTCAGGTAAGAAGACCTAAAACAGTATTGCAGGAAAATTAATTGAAAGCATGAGAAGAGAAAGTGGCATCACATATCAACCACTTTAAGCAACAATTTATCACTTTCCTTCAAAAAATGAATCGAAAATAAAAGCAGTTCTCACTGATTCATTTTATTGATAGCACTGAACCCCCAAAATGGAAAATAATCAGGTTTACTACTCAGAAAATGGGGCCCAAAAGACAAAAAAGGTAACTCCATTTTATTAAATTTCAAATGCCATTAAGGCTAGAATTTCATGAAGCATTCATTTTGTTAAACTCAATTCCAAGTTTCCAAAACAGACAAAGAGAAAAATAGTATTTTAATGATTTAAGTGACCCTAGAAATAAAAACAAACACATTAGCTGAGAACAAGATTCTTTTTTCCAGAGTTAAGACCAAAATATATGAAAGTGTTTAAAACCCTCTGCAAAGAACACTGCTTCAATAAATTGGACTTTGATAAGGAGGAGAATCTCTAAGGGAACAAATGGAACCCTGCTGCACATTATTCACCGGGCAAGATGTACTGTTCAGAAAGGGTCATGCACCAAACACGTACCTTTGCACCCCCAATGAATGCTGATGTTTTCATAGCTTCAGCTCGGGAATCATAAACATGTGGATAGTGAATTTTTTCGAAGTCCACCTCTCTCTGTCTACCTAAGACTGGCATACTTCGAGCATTTAAAAGTGCTAGTTCTCTGTGAACAGAGAAGTAATTGCAGTAATTCTGCTTATTTTAGGCAGTCATGACAAAAAAATGAATGTGGTACATCGAAGTCAGAGCAAGAGTTGTGGAAATTTAAGGAAAAAAAACACTGCATAGAATAATTAACACAGAATTTCACAATGTTATCCTCTGGCATCTGTTAAACCAAGTCCTTATGATACACTGTTTAGATGAAAAAACAAAAGTGCAATTCAGTAAATGCAAGGCTTTCCTAAATGCAGCCTTGCTGCTTCTTTAAGCAAAACACCAATCTGTATTCACAAGTTAAACAGCAGTCCTATACTTTGTTTTTCTCAATAAGAAATACAGCAGTTTATTTGGTCCTTATCATCTCCCTCCCCTTCTCCTCCCACTACCTTTAGCTGACAACATGGAAAATAGTATCCATTAATCTTGAGCTGAAAAAAAGAAGGATAGTTCAGATAGATTTAGTAGACTTCATAAATCTTAGGCAAGTAGTGTGTATAGAGGAACTAAGAAAGATAGTCTACCCCTGTAATCTGCATCTCCAGCCCACACAGATGAGATGAAGAAGATTCTCATTAAGCAGATCACTGCTCGCTTTCCCTGAAAATTAGGTTTTCATATTAAAAAAATTCTACACTTGTAACAAAACGTGACTTGAAATCAGAATCACCTAATCACCAATGCAAACTAAAAGACAATAAATTATTATGTTATGTTGAAGTAGCAATTACAACAGAAGCATTTTTCAGCTTTTGGCATTTATTACCTTTGCATCCTCAGCTCTTTGGGATCAAAGCATATTAGTCCTTCTCCAGAAACTTCTCCATCCTCCCCAGCTTGTTTTTCTTTTCTGGCATTTCGCTTTTCTTCCCGACGATATTGTTTCATTAACAGCCTTTCTTGTTCAGACTGAATTGTAACTTGACAACCATAATTTGGTTTAGTATTTTCTCCTATCAACTTCTTGCACTGTTCTGTAATATGATAAGAGGTATGCATCTCCATAAGTACTGGATTCCATCTTTGTTTTCCCTGGTTTTCTTCTAAAGGTTTAGTTTTTGAGGGTTTTTTGAGGTGGCATAGTGGTATGTGTGTTTAAAGATAGTTTACCTTTACTTTGATGACCACGCAGCAATTAGTTTCAAGGGATCTAAAAGAAGTACCAGCTCATGTCTACTTCATTGCAAACAAGAAGATGAGTTAGCAGTCAAAGGAAAGGCTTTTTTTCTTTTTGCATTTATATCTTCATCAACAGGGCAAATTCCACTTACCATGACACGTATACAAGAAAAAAAAATACTACTCTATACAACCAGGACTCCTTCCCTTTCCTTTATAAGGAAAGCAGCAAAACTGAATCAAGAAGAATCAGAACTACAGAACAATTACAGTAAACTTGAAATGCCCAGTCACATTCAGCCTTCCCAGGCCATCACTGGCTACAACCAAAGACACAACCAAGTCTTTCATGTACAATGGTATGGAGAGATTTGCTTTGTTTTTAACTGTATCAGTGTTTTTAACCTGCTGTTTTCAAAATCCTGCAAACAGATTATTAGTTTACATAGTTTTTAGTGAATATTACCTATTTAACTCAATTATGTTCCATATATACATATATGTTTAGTGGAACTCAACTTGAAAACATTTTTCATCAAATAAACCCACTTGAATAATGTTTTGAACAATTTCTTCTGCTCAGTTTTCATCTACAGTAACAGTGAAACTCCTACCTCTCACAGTATGCATACTGCATAAGGTGACTTTAGCTTGTTAAATAGCATTGAAAAAATTCTAATAAACTGTCAAAATGTCCACGTTAATACCATCATGTGTATAGCTCTAACTCTCTTGTATTAAAAGTGAACAACAATGAATGCAATTTCCAAACTAAATTTAATTCAGCTGAACACACCAAGGCAAAAACTGTCGCTTGATTTTTTCTGGTAAGTACAGCAATCACCTTTACTACTCTGGAAGTATATCACATAAGAAATACTCAAAACAGCATGCTACAAAAATGCAGTACATTTACAGTTTCTTGACTTGTGCTTATTTTCTCAAGACACAAATTACTCAAAGTTGACAAAATTTCCACAGAAACAAATTATTCCCTTCCGCAAATGCAGTACTGGAAAGATAAAACTTTAATCCCCATAGGAAATATCATTTGGATCAACTTAAAAAAAAAAGTCTTATTAAAATTAATAAACAGGACTTGGGTTAGAGCATTTCCAATCTCAGAGAAGATACTCAAATAACATTGACTTTTCTACTACAATCAGAGAAGGGTTCTCTCAGTGAAAAAAAAAGACAAACAGTAATGCTTTCCTACTACCTCAGAAGCACAACATTGAAAATACTCTTCCTCTACTTTCTAGCAGAAAATACTGTGATAGATTTTACTAATGGCATAAAACTAATAGTTGACTTAATTTAGACTATTATCACAATTATAGGTGAGCTTTTCAATACTTGCCTGTATAAATTTTCATTTAAAAATAAACACATTAAAAGTGTTCATTTGCATTTTTAATTATTGTGAAGGCACACACAATTGTGGCCAGTATTGCTAGTTTTATTCACAGGTTTCTAACTGTATGCTGTGAACATGCAAAGGGCTACATGGTGCTATGCCCATGTAAGACTTATCCCACGTCACTGCCTATTCACAATCAGATTTTTTTCTCAGAGAAGAAATTGAGAAGACTTGCTGTTTTTACACAGCAATTTGTATGACAGAGTTTAAAAGAATTACTCTGCAGGCATTTTGTCATAAAAAACATGAATCACAATATAAAGCCTTAACCCCTTGTTTTTCCTCTCACTTATCCATCCATAAGCTTCACTTTATTTTTTTTTTCAGAAGTGGCTGTTGTTGTGTTTTTTCTCTCCAGGACATACATTTGATGATAATACAACAGTAGTGGTAAGCAAGCAGGAAATCAGAAGAGGAATAACAAAAGATGAACTTATTTCCAGAGTAATCCATTAAAATAGATGCAGTGCAACAGTTAACTCATTTTAAAATGCCATATGCCCATAGGCAAAAGTAAATAAATATACATAATACATTTTTGCTTCCTTTGTATAACCAGACCATGATTTCTTTGTTTAAGCCCATATATGGTCTTTTTGTTGTTTTTTTTAAATACATACACTCAACACAGTATTTTTAAATATACCTGGACTGTTAGAAAAGTGTTTTTATCTGTTTTGGAATAAAAATTTTATATTGGCTTACCTTGCAGAGTCTGGAACTTGTTATCATTTGGACAAGTCAAAGATCTTTCCAGAATCAGAGTTCTGTTCTGCAGGAGTTTCCCTATGAGTTCAAAACCTTCAGGGCCTAGCAGTTCAAATAACTACAAAGAAAACAGCCATAAGTCATTATGTCATAAGTCATAAGTCCAAATTAATGTAAACATATATACTAAGACTGAAATGTTTCTTAAAAATAATGATCTTCAACCTGAAGTAATTCAACACAAAAGGTATCATTACAAGCATTCAGTAAAGTCTTCTTTTACTAGGAGGGAAATTTACACAAATTTTTCATCCAGAAATATTAAAAATCTGTGACTTCGGTCTATTAAGTAAAACTTTGTTTCTCTTAGAGAATCTTGTGTGAAATCCAACTCTTCTCAAGACTAAACTTTGTGTTTTTCTTTATGGTTATTTGCATAAACTATGCTGCAAATTTATTCCTTCAATCTAAGCAAGATAAATCAAGAGAACAAATGCTTTCTCATAAAAGTCAGATAAATACGAAGTTATTCCCATTCTAGTAAAAAAGAAATATAGCCTACTGCATTTTCATAGTCATGTCCTGTGAAAAAAAAAAACAAATATGGAATTTGTATGAAAAACAAAGAAGGAATTTGAAGAAACAATTAAGCTGACACTAGTATCAAATTCAGTCTATACTATTTGCATATATAGTGCTGAGCTTGTGAGTGTGTGCAATTCAAACAGAACACAGATTATGTACACCATAACTTCATTCCATACCAATAAGCACTACTTTAGCCCAATGATTCTCTTACTGAAATGATGACTTATAGCAGGTTAGAACACATCTGAAGGTTTATTTTCCAAATTATACTGGTTTACTGGCAAAAAACCCCACCAATCTAGACCACTGTACTTCCCTGTCTAACCTAGAATTACTTTTTCTAAAATCAAAGCATTATAGTAGTACTAAGTTACTCAGAACCCATTCTTGATTTCTAATACTGTCTAAAACAATTTTTCTCTATTCTTTTCAATTTCCAAAAAGGAAAGTTTATCCTTAGTGCTCTTTAAGTTTGCTGCTAATATTATTCAAAAAACTCCAGGTATCAGCTAAGAATAAAAGTTTGGATGTACTTTGATGTGATGAAGAGTAAGACTTCAGCAGTGTAGGATTCAAATATTTCTGTTTCAACTATAAAAAGGAGAGGGCTCTTACTGTCCTCTATTTATCTGCCAATTCCTTAACAGGGAGTTTTTCTGAAGTTGTCCATGACTACTGCCCTCTGGGAACACCTGAGAATAACTTGATGCTGGCTCCTTAAATATGAGCAAAATTTTGAACAGTGCCAAGAGCATCAGATCAATGATACCTTTTTCCAGGCCAATCTATACCTCACATTATAAGCTGTTATTTAAAACTAGATTACTTCTGGCTCTCAGGGTTGCTATGAAAAACATAAGGTTTGTCCAAATTAGTATAGCAATGGCAGGCTTTGCAGAGACTATGAAATAACAGCTCTGAAATGTATGAAGTCTTGTATTTCTTTCATTACAGTAACCAATGATGGCAAATTGGAGGACCAGTCTGAAAAAGAAAAAGAAATGCATATTCTGCATGCAGATAGAAGGAGAAAACTACAAAAATACAGGACAAATAGCTACTGGCTAGACATCAGTTCTGCTGTCAAGCATCTCAAGGTGTGATGGATTTCTTTTTATCCAGCCTTCAATAACAATGATCATTACTTCTTGTCTTTTGCATAGCTATTCATTGTCACTCCACAGCAATATTTTAGCTAATATTATCTAAAGATATAAGACAGCCTTATTTATATATTTCAAAAGAAAGTGGCAAATTAGTATGGGTAAATTTGAGGAGTAGATATTTTCAAAGGGTAAATGCTTAAGGCAGAGAGCAAAACGTAATTACGAAAACAACATGAAGTGTATTTGAAATAGCTCAATTGTATAAAAAACAGAATAAAAACTGCTTCATCTTAGCTTAAGCTGCACAGAAATTCCAAACAATCACTACAGAAAATGAGAACTACTTCAGATATTTTCTTCTTCGGAGTTTTTATGCTGCTGAAAAAAGAATACTGCTAGAGAAGAAAAGGCAAGTTGAAAAACTTGCGATGGATCTCTAGCAATTTACAAAGTGAAGTATTATGTTTCATTCCAAATGAAATGATTTCCATTAATCAAACCAAGGAGCTTACCAGGAGCACATCCAATCCAATAGTTTGCAGGATGAAATCTCTAGCATTCAAATGCCAACTAGAAGCAATGAATTTTAGGACAGTAAGGCTGGGCACCACATTGATGAAAAGTCAACGGTAGCTTTTAAAAGAAAAAAACTACCAGAGTAACAGTAAGTGCTAGGAAAGTGTTGAAAAAAATTCTTTTCAATAGACATACGAATTTCTCACATACTGAGTTTCCACCACTCCAGTGCCCATTCCAAAAAGGGGACCAAGAGGGAAACTTATGCTTGAAATAAAGACGGTGCAGGTCTAAAGACAGAAGAGACATTACTGGCACTTGAGCCTGTAACTTGAGCAGTCATGCTGCTAATGACTTCGCAGAACTGGTGGAAAAACATTGGACAATGCATATTAAAAAAACCTGCATATAAAAACAAGCAAACAAAAAAGGTTCTCAGACCAATAGTTACCCAGATAGTGAACCTTTCAGGATAGCCTGGAGGAAAAATTGTGCAATCTTGTTTGCAAAATCTGTGATGGTTCTGACACAGAAAGTGACACAGCGGCTTATTTCTGTATTCAGAGTAAGTGCTAACATTTCAGAGTTGATACATTATTATAATACTCTGACAAAAAGTCAACATCCATAACCCACAGAGCAGGCAAAGGAATCTGGTGAATGCTCATTGCTGCATTTCTATCAAGTTATATTGAGATAAATGAGACAGCAGGCAACAGCTGGAAAGGCTGTATGTCAATCAGTGGTTTCTTGAATACCAGCCAAACTACTAACATTAGTATTAACTATTAATTAGCTATCAATTCACTATTAATGTTCCTTGAAGTCAGTAACAGATTGTGCTCAAAGGCAACCCTGAGTGCCTTCAATAACAAAGGTCCCAGATGACTTCAGCTACTCTGACCATAAAGACACAGATGACTGTGATGAGTGTCACTCCTATTTGTTTGAATGATTTTAACATTTCACTTTGAGTGCACAGCCCTAATATGTGGAAGGAAGTGTAATGAGTAATCAATCTAGGAACCAAAGGACAAGACATGGCATACTGCATCAGAAAGATGAGGCAACATCACCGTGCTCATGATTTCTACTGAATATATACTATATACAGAGAAATCAAGGAGAGACAGACAGACAACAGTCATGCTGACAGACAGCTGCTCCCAGAGCAGGTAACAAACAAGAAGCTGAACTCCAATGAGAGGCATGACATGGTAAATATTTTCAATTAAGGCTCAGCTACTGAAAGTACATCCTTATTGTTGAATTCACAGTTCAACACTGAAGCAAGATTTTACTCTGAATGGTAAATAGCCAGTGTTCACTTCTCAATTCTGTAAGGTACAATTTACAAAGAGCCTCCTTGGAGGTCCTCAGTACGACCTCAAATACGAGAACTGTAAACATTAGTTTGACATCACAAACTATTTGCCTTCACAAAGGCATTTTCTTGATTTCTGCATCTTCTACAAGGTGGGAAGGGATCCTATAAATCTTAGACAATATTTTATTTTTCCAATGCAAATTAAAAATAGACTAGCAATGGCTCATGTACCTTCCTTAAATCTTAGTACTAATTATTGCTTTGCAGCAATAAATTAAAGAGTAAACCAGTCAGCCAGCCAGTGCTTGTCTTCTCTGTCTCTCTACTTGTGCAGCCTAACAGTTAGTCTAGGTTACAGAGTACCACCTGCACAACTAGTAGCTCTGCCTCCACATAGTGGGTTGTTTGCAGATGATTCTCCTTTACAAGGTACAGTTTTCAACAGTCAGCCATGGCAGAATTATTGTCATAGAACAAGCTCAAGTTTACCCTGTTCCAGTAGCTCTTACATTATGGAAATGATTGCTTCACTTTTAAAATCACAGGGAAAATAGGGCATTTTTCTTGTACTCCAGTGCAAAATTTGTCTGTACTACCCAAACAGTACCAGAAAAATTTATATTAGCTATTGATTAAAATTTCAGTAACAAAACCAAAGACATTCACTATTGAGGAGGGTTTCTTTTGCATAAGAAAATTCAACACAAACTTTATGGATGTAATATACACACTGACATCTATTTAATACTGTGCTACTAGAAAGTAACAGGCTACTGTTACTTGGTTTAAAAATTACGTATTTTATGTATTACACATTTCTTACAGGTTGAATAAAACATGACAAGCTGGACATAGCATCATTTCTTACCACTATTATTAAAAGCAATTGTTTTGGAAAGTCATTCTGCTCTCAACTGTGCTTTCCCTTTATCAAGCCTGGCATTTTTGAATATGCAGCCCAGCACATTAAGTCAACTTAGACAGAAAAGATTTTGCAATCCTAGGAACCACTGCCACCTTGGAGGCTTCCACAGGGTCTTAGGAAGCTCAGCATAACTGCACCTGGCCTCACAGTGGCCAGGCACTTCAAGCACTTTGAAGGTGAGCTGCTGATAAACATGTACACCAAACGCATTTCTGATTGCTATTTCTCAGTGCATGGGCTGGAGAATTATCATATTGCAACATCAGTAACAATTAGGATCAGATAAAACAGAACAATGTGCTCACAGGCAGGCATTTTCATGGGTATTTCACCCAGCTCTCAGGCAGTCTCCAGAAGAATCAAGTGCCACCTTCATGAGGATGAATGAGAATTTACCACTTGGCACCAGACAGGTCTAAAGGGTCAGTCTGTGAACTCAGTTAGCTTTAAATTTCTAGATTTTACTTTCAGTCAGCAATGGAAAGAAAATAATGAACTAAATGCAAAATTAGAAATAGGTGGATTAAAGAAAAGCAGCAAAGTTCTAGAAGTTTCCCCAACAAAATCTTTCAGTTTTACTTGTAAGATAGAAGAGGGCTGAGGAGGAAGATGATGAAAAAGTTTTCACACAACATTGTCTTTGAAAAATGTATTTGCATAAAGATAATGTATTAAAGACAAATTCTTACCCAACAATCAACTTTTTGTTGCTTTTTTTCATAAATACAACTGCAGTGCAAACAGAGATGCTGGAAATCTGGTCTTTGAGGACATTTTCAGTTCACATGTAAAAGTTCAATGTCCAAAGAAAGGTTCATCCAATTACTCTTTTTGATACCATCCCTCCTCAGCACATTGGCATTCGGTTCCATATAAATATAAGGAAGAATTTTTCACTGTGAGGGTGACAGAGCACTGGCACAGGCTCTGGAGTGTCCTTCCCTGGAGACATTCAAAACCCACCTGGATGCATTCCTGTGTGACCTGCTGTAGGTGACTCTGCTCTGGCAGGGGGGTTGGACTCAATCTTTTGAGATCCCTTCCAACAACTAACTTTCTATGATTCTGTGGTCCCATATAATTTGTTTCTGTATTCCTGTATCTACAGATCACTATGCCATTTTCCTTAAACTACACACTAGTATAAATAAATTAATCACAGCAACAAAATATTCCGAAATTATTGTTAAAACATGAAAACTAATTTCTTGGAAGACTCATCCCACAGGTACCAATCAAGACTTCTTTTACATCAAACTGGAATCTAAAGTTAAAACACTGAAATCGATCAGTTACAGGAAAAAAAAAATTAAGTTTTTTTTCTAATTTTTAGAAATTTTACTATTTTTATAACAAGAGTCAAAAAACAGACTATCAGACAGAAAGCATAAGGAATACTGCTCAATAGGCCTAAAATTGTCTTATCTATTTAATTGCCTATTAGTTTTCATTATAGATATCTCTTCGATAATATTCTTATATTTAAAAAAAAAAAAACAAAAAAAACCCAAAACCAACAACTTAATTTGTCAAGCTTTATTCTGAAATAATTGCTGGAAAACTTTCTCTGTACTAAATCTGTATTAAAACTGCCTAGAGTACTTGAAAGAGAGAAGCACAAAATCACAGAGTTTCTTGGTAAATTTTAAAGTGAAAATAACTAGATTGCAGAATCACTGCTATCATCAATGTTTTAATACAGACTAATTAGGAACTTACGGAGATGCACTAATTTTGAAAATTTCAAACATTTAGCCACAAGGCAACTTCCACTAGCTTATTTAGCCTAAAAACTTTGGTAATTAGAAATACTGTCAAACCCAGCTACAAACAGCAGACCACTGACACGTATTTTGGAAAGGAAGCCCTGAAGACCAATTTAAGTATAGGAAAACTTGCTATTACATGATTTCTTTAATTAGTATTTATCTTCAGAAGCATTCTGAGATCACCTATTAATGAATTTTGAATAGAAAAAAAAAAATCCTAAGATTAGCTAATTGCTGCACTTGTCACTTTTCTAAGCATAGGGAGCAGACACATTTGGAATTACTGAATGTGTAAAAGTACCAGACAGATGTCTGTGTCACTATTGCAGCAACACAAATGCAAATTGTCCCAAAGGAGGAAAAAAAATTAAAAATCTAAGACAGCATAACTTGAATAGGAGACAGCAGATGCTTGTCTCGTTTTTTAGTGACAGCCAAGAGCAAAGTAGATAGAGATGTAAAAAAGTGACTTTATTCGGCAGGAAACATACATTTATAGACGTTTCTGTACCAGAATCAAACATCCAAACCAATTTTATTAGGGACGATGATTTCAGATACTTATAATGTGGCAGTGGCTGGCACAGAATACTTTTCTGATAAGGACAAGACCCTGCAGATAGTCTTCAAGGACAGCAATTCCCAAACCTGACTGTTCCAGAACAGGGACTTGGCCGAGCACGGCACCGCTTGCCCTTAGTCCAACACTTCTGCTATCTTGGAAGTGCAGTGACAACATGCAAGAAAACACCAAAAAGCCAAGCAATGTGTTAATGTTGCTGAATGGAGGTGAATAATGAAGACTAGCAAGGAACTCTTTAACAGGGAAAGCTAGTTTAATCCCAATTAGGACAAAGATCTCCATGACAGGCTGCCAGGCCCAGCACAGGCCTCATGCTTTTGCTTGTGTGTAGAGCCCTCCGCTGCCCACTCCAACACCAGGGGTTGCCATATGCCCAAGTGTGAAAGAACCAAGACAAGCGTTCTCCCGAGCCACAGCCTTCACTGTCATTTTAGGGGGGTGTAGAGAAAAAGGGCTTTGGCTAAGTAAAAATTAATTTGTAATCCCAGCTTTCCAAGTGAACAAGGCCTACCAAGTTACTCTGTGCATCTACCAGCATGTGAACCAAGAAATGAGTGTTAAGCCTCTTCAGTAATTTCCAGATTTAAGAGAAATTTTCAGAGATCTGAAGAGACCAATCAAAACGACTACTTTTTGGGCTTCAGGACAAGCATAGCGGTCTCAGCATGTACCAGTGAGCCCATCAGCAGACACGGGGCATGGGGAACCACCCAACACCGAGAGCCATAGCAAACCTCATTCTGTGACTTCTGCAGTTCAACCAGTTGTGGGTTTGGGGTTTTTTTTTGTGGTAGCTCTTCCTTTCTTGCCTTCCATAAAATGATTTAGAGGAAAGTGATTTTGCTTCTAGTTAATGAGTGAGCCTTAATCTTTCAGGTGCCATCTGGCTGCAGTTCTTGCAGATGTTGTAGTTCCTTTGTCTCCATATGAATGTAAAAAGAACTTCTCAGCATCAAAGAAAACAATATGCAAAAAGTTCTGTCAGCTACAGAATGGCTAGCTCTAGAAAATGTTCTCATTAAGTTTAATGAAATATTTAAACTGATTCAAAAGTTACCATGAATAGATCAAGCCTCATACCACCTCAAAGATACAACAAGCTTTCTCTCAGTACAAAACCAAGAGAGTTGACAGGAAAGAGGAAACGTTACTGGCAGGAAGGAGAGGAACCAGCTCTTACCACCAGGATGAAGCCTAGCATCCCTTGGCTCTTACTGTGGCTCTTTCATAATTTCTTAAGTTCTGTCCTCAAAAAACAGCACTAAAATGCCATTCAATTTGGTTTCTTATGAAGGGAGACAGCATGGCTCTGTTTTCAAAAAAATACAAAGTTACCTATCATCCTTGGGGTTTCAACAGTCCTCAGACATCAACAAAGCTGTATACTTCTGATTCTGATTTAAAAAAAGAAGGCCACAACTAGAAAAGGAGAAAAGTGTATCAAAAATAACAGGATTATTTTCTCTGTAAGAAAGGGGAGCAGATAAGCCCCATGCTCAAGAATAGTAAGACACAAGCTTTGTATTGTATGAATATAAAATTCTTAGTAATTTTAATAAAATTACAAAGAGAAGAATACAAGCTTGAAAAGCCAGTCTCATGCCAAGTCAGAAGCTTTGATGATAAGATAAAGATAAAAAACCACAGGGGTGATGCACATATGCCTGCACTTTCCCATAATGGCTACTGCTTTTATGAACTAGGTAACAGGGAATAAGCTTTGTGATATGTTAATTTGTTAGGGCTAGAAAGTCCTTTTACTGAACAAAAGGAAGTGTCACTTTGATACTTAGAACCAAACATGTTTTATGACACAAGTTGCTTTGACATGAAGGTATCTGTGATACAAAGGTACACAAAACTAAAAGCTAACGTTGTAATTTCAAAACGCATTGAGGAAAGTACAGATTAAGTTACACCAACACAGTATCATATCCAAAGTTTTCATGTGGTGTTGCTTAGGTATAGCAATGAACATTTAAATTAGCTGGGTTTAAGTAAAAATTGATGGGTTTAACTGTTCTCTCAAATGAGGCCCAAAACAAGAGCTATGGCACTTTTAAACTGATTTTAACCAAGAAGTATTTTATAGAGACAGCTTGAATTTTGTTTATTTCTACTATGCAAGCAAATTCCTATACTAAACGTGTGTGATGGCTATTAAGAGACAAACCTAATAAATTAACTTTCAGTTAACACATACATGAAAGTAATGCAATGGCAACAGAAATTCAGCTTCTACTCAGGAAAATTCCCCGGCAAAAGTCTTGTAAATTGTCCAAAGGCAGAAAAGCAACCATACTGAATTCAGATAGGGTTGGAGATGATATTTTGTAGTGACATCAGGAAGGACATAGCAGAGAACAGTCTCTTAGATGGTGATTCTTTAAGCAAATTTAAGTCCTTCTTACCACAACAAACTGGCATAGTTGTCAGGATGTTCTAAATCATCAGTTTGCAACCAACTACCTTCTACTCTAATTCATGACAACAGCAACTAAATTTTCATGTCCAAGTGAAGTAATTAGGTAACTTATAGATCCTGAAGAATGTCCCACAAAAAGCAGACAACTACCCTGTGGGTAACAGTTCTGAGGGTTGATTCTCACAAACATTTCTTCTAACACTGGAAATTGCTCAGTTGCTCAGGTACTGTAAAACTATGCTAGCACTGGACACAAACTTGCCAAAAATTTTGAAAGTTAACCAAACTTGGTGACAATTTTCTTCACTTAAAAGAACTTACATTTACAAAACGTTTGCTTTATGCTGCCAGTCTATTCTTATTCCCTCTCTCTAAATGCCTTTTCCTGCAAGCCACAGTCCACTGATTCACTACTCCTACACTAAATGTTTGTACCACTACTTCCTCACATCAAGCCATACCAGCAATTATTTTTCATATTTCATCCCTCAGCTTTCCATGCTTTATTTCAGATGCTACCTTCTATAAGATGGACTTCCTATGAGTTCTTTACCAATTGTTTTTAAGCACCTCCTGTATAAAGTAATGTCGAAGTCATCTTCTGAAACAGCTTTACCTATCAACAGGCAATCTACATTAACACATTCTCCATATAAGATCAACTATGAAATGTAGTTGTAACACTGAAAGTATCTGGCAGTGCTTACAATGAAAGTCTTTAAGGTCTTCACAATGAGATATAAATATACGGATGTTGATGTTTATAAATATGTTCACTTACAACCTGGGCTATAAAAGACCTTCAAGACCATCGAGTCCAACCATTAACCTGACAAGACCTTAACTAAGCCATATTCCTAGATTCTATATGACTCTTAAATACCTCAAAAGCTGGTGACTCCCCCACTGTTCCAATGTCTGATAACCCTTTACATGAAGAAATTCTTCCTAACATCTGATCTGAATCTCCCTGGGAGCAACTTGAGGCCATTATCTCTTGTGCTATCACTTGTAGCTTCATTGAACAGGCCGATCNTCATATCCAAAGTTTTCATGTGGTGTTGCTTAGGTATAGCAATGAACATTTAAATTAGCTGGGTTTAAGTAAAAATTGATGGGTTTAACTGTTCTCTCAAATGAGGCCCAAAACAAGAGCTATGGCACTTTTAAACTGATTTTAACCAAGAAGTATTTTATAGAGACAGCTTGAATTTTGTTTATTTCTACTATGCAAGCAAATTCCTATACTAAACGTGTGTGATGGCTATTAAGAGACAAACCTAATAAATTAACTTTCAGTTAACACATACATGAAAGTAATGCAATGGCAACAGAAATTCAGCTTCTACTCAGGAAAATTCCCCGGCAAAAGTCTTGTAAATTGTCCAAAGGCAGAAAAGCAACCATACTGAATTCAGATAGGGTTGGAGATGATATTTTGTAGTGACATCAGGAAGGACATAGCAGAGAACAGTCTCTTAGATGGTGATTCTTTAAGCAAATTTAAGTCCTTCTTACCACAACAAACTGGCATAGTTGTCAGGATGTTCTAAATCATCAGTTTGCAACCAACTACCTTCTACTCTAATTCATGACAACAGCAACTAAATTTTCATGTCCAAGTGAAGTAATTAGGTAACTTATAGATCCTGAAGAATGTCCCACAAAAAGCAGACAACTACCCTGTGGGTAACAGTTCTGAGGGTTGATTCTCACAAACATTTCTTCTAACACTGGAAATTGCTCAGTTGCTCAGGTACTGTAAAACTATGCTAGCACTGGACACAAACTTGCCAAAAATTTTGAAAGTTAACCAAACTTGGTGACAATTTTCTTCACTTAAAAGAACTTACATTTACAAAACGTTTGCTTTATGCTGCCAGTCTATTCTTATTCAGCACCTCCTGTATAAAGTAATGTCGAAGTCATCTTCTGAAACAGCTTTACCTATCAACAGGCAATCTACATTAACACATTCTCCATATAAGATCAACTATGAAATGTAGTTGTAACACTGAAAGTATCTGGCAGTGCTTACAATGAAAGTCTTTAAAGTCTTCACAATGAGATATAAATATACGGATGTTGATGTTTATAAATATGTTCACTTACAACCTGGGCTATAAAAGACCTTCAAGACCGTCGAGTCCAACCATTAACCTGACAAGACCTTAACTAAGCCATATTCCTAGATTCTATATGACTCTTAAATACCTCAAAAGCTGGTGACTCCCCCACTGTTCCAATGTCTGATAACCCTTTACATGAAGAAATTCTTCCTAACATCTGATCTGAATCTCCCTGGGAGCAACTTGAGGCCATTATCTCTTGTGCTATCACTCGTAGCTTCATTGAACAGGCCGATCCCCACCTCTTTACAAACTCCTTTAAGGTAGCTGTAGAGAGCTGTGAAATTCATGTTTGATATTCAGAGAAGTATTTACTAAGTCAAATATCCAGCATTCCACAAAGCAGAGAAAAGCTGACACTTCAGACATGTTTTGCTTAAGTACACATCTACTTTCACACCTGTACTTTTCTGAGGGAGGTTAGCTTGTAACTTCAGAATGGCTTTGCAGCATATGCAAATGAGCTCCATTGCTCTCAGAGCCAAGCAAAAGTATTAGTCAAATATTGAGACAGAGATAATTGCACCCTGCACATATAAGGTAGTCTCTTTCTCTAAAGAACTCTTGAAGCCTGCACAGCATTTCAGAAGAATGATCTCAAAACTAGCACCACACAAGTCTTCAAAAACCAAAACAGAATTATAGAATTGTGGGTTGGAAGGAACCTTAGGGATCATCTGGTCCAGCCTTTCTAATATTACTGTTTACATGATATGTCTCAGTACCCTATTGAGCTGAGACTTAAAACATTCCAAAGTGGAAAGTGGTGGAAATCCACCACTTCCCCTGGGAGACCATTCCAATGTCTGACTGTCCTCATAGTGAAAAATTTTCCTCTTGTGTTCAAACAGAATCTCACCAGAAGTGACTTGTGCTCATTGCCTGTTGTCTTTTAGCTGCTCTTTAAATACTGGAACATTGTAATAAGGTCTCCCCTAAGCCTTCTCTTCTCAAGGCTGAACAGATCCAGATCTCTCACTCTCTCCTCACGTGGCAGAATCTCCGGTCCTCTGATCATCCTTGTGGCTCTTCCCTGGACCCTCTCCAGCCTGTCCACATCCTTTTTGTACAGAGGGGACCAAAACTGAATGCAATACTCCAGATGCAGTCTGACAAGGGCCAAGTAGAGTGGGATGATGACTTCTTTGTCTCTGCTGGTGATGCTCTTGTGATGTAATCCAGCATCCTGTCACTGTTCACTCATGCTGAGCCTGTTGTCCACCAAGACCTCCAGGTCCCTTTCCACAAGGGAAAGTGGATCCTAGTGGATCCAAGTGGATCCCAGTCTGAACTGGGATCTTGCACATGATCCCAGGTGCAAGACCTTGCACTTCTCTACACTTCTGAAAGTTCCTGTTACCCCAGAAAGAAATGCCAAATCACTTTTCGCAGTCAGTATTGGAATATGAACTGTAATAAATTCAGAGATCTTAATATAATTTACATATTCAGACTGCTGAGGGAATGACCCTCAATACAGACCTGGAAATTGTTAAACTGAATTCAGGTTTAGAAATGAAAGTTAATTGTTTCTCAGGTCATCAAATTTTTGGATACTAATAACTAGAACATGGATTTTTTTTAATTTTTATTTGTAAAATGTAACACTGAAGCTCTCTTAAAGGAGCTCTCTTAAAGGAATGAGAAAGAAGTAAATACAGAGAAAGGTCTGCACTGTGTGCTACTGACAAACAGCTTACTAAGTCACTAGTAGGAAACAAATTCTACACACACTTGCTTATTCTGAAGTAATGTGATTTTTTAAAATAGTGTATATACTTTTCCATTCACTTATCTGAAGGAGAGAGCAAGTGTGGGTTTTGACCATATCCAGAAATGTTTGTATGCCCTGGGTTTTGAACGTATCCAGGAATGTTTTCCATTCTGAGTTCCACAAACCAGCTGACTTAGCTATCTAGGTCCCTTAGTGTAGCATGAATTTCCCTTTTGAAAGCAAAATTTTGAATCGTAATTATTAAGTATTAATTACTGTCCTTTTACTTCAGTACATTTTAATTTTAAAATTCAAATTCATTTTTGTGTCTGGTTAAAGAAATATATTTGATTTAGGTTATAATGGTAAGATGATTAAAGAGAAAGGAGTATGGATATGAAAACAAGCACATCAAAGCTAGGAATAAAATTCAGACAGCTCACTGTTCTCAGTCTGAGTGCAAGATATTCTTTCATAAATCTGCCAAAACTGACACATGAAATTGCAGGCCAAGGAGCACACATCTGTAAGTGCAACAATGTTGCAGGAAAGAAAAATATAAATCTGACTGGAGAAGACTTAAAAGGACTTATTTTGGAAAAAAAATCAAAAAGACGTGCAGATAATTGGAAAATGGCACAAACGTAGCATGAGCTTACTAATGATTTATCACTTTGCCTAACACTTCATTAATCTAGAAAATTAATAAATAACACTTGTCTCACATCTGGACTTCATTTAAAACATTGCAATTTTCCACATGATGACTTGTTAAATTCATGAAGATAAGCATTAATAGAAGAATTAAAAATTGGCAAGAAATTGCCTGAAGGGTAAATGAAAGGAAAGGCAGTGTTGAAAAGACATTGCATTATCTGGAAAAAAGTTACAAGTGCAGTTCTCTGATGCTCATTTTTAAAATTGGTTTTAAAAAAATATTGAAAAGGACAACTGCAGCACAGGAAAAGGGATCATAAAACCACCCTGAATAAAGCTGGAAATCACGTAACAAGGGTTCATTTTATCCACCTAGGCAACAAGACTCTGAAGCAGTCTTGAGGGGAAAAGTTGGGACAAATGTTCCCACATTCTTTTATTAGCGAGTCTTCCTTAATTTAAGATATTGTATCACTGACAGAAAAGGTCCCTTCCAGATTCTGTGACAGTTTAAATAGATTTTGTTTTCCTTTACTCATCTGTTCTTCTTTTGCAGAAAGGCTGGTGGCAGACACAGAGGAGCTTCCTGACAATTCGTTGAATTGACAAATCATTTAAGTTCCCCTGGGCTCTTGATCCCAAAAGCTTTTCATTTACAGGTTTGACTAACAATGTAGATGAACTCAAGCAGGGGAAAAAAAAAAATCATTATTTGCCACTGATGACAAAGGTAGTTGAAGAAAAGTTACAGGCAGAAACACCAGAGACAATGGAGCATCACATACCAGAGCTATGGGAAAAACCCTATTGCTGCATCAAGCATTCAAACAGACAAACACCACACTGAAGAACAATCCTACTTAATGAAACAACAAAATACTCTATTAACATCCACTCTGGAACAAGAATAAAAAGACCTGAATTTAAGTAACAAAGCTGTAATCTTCTGGCTCTAATCATGAGTATGATGAGATCTCATGATCTCATAGATCTCGTGATCAGGAGATCATCTAAGGAATACATATAGGGAGAGGTGCTGCCCAAATCTTGACATCTTTTATTTCAGCTCTATTTTGATTTGAAAGTAATGTTTTTGACACTTGAAGGAAGGATTCAGTGCCTGAATCTCCACATTACTACCCTTTGGTCTGTTACTGTATTGTTTATCACTTGAATGTTACGTGCTTATGACAACAAGGAAGAAGACATATGTTTCTTTTTCAGCAGAAATGGTGAATAATGAATTATTCTTAGAAATGACATAAAATAGAATACTTGTTTCCCACTACAACAGCTTGCAGTACAGCTGGATTGAATTTAACTGATGGAAGCCCTGACAGCTGCAGTTTGAGTACGTGTCTACAACACCTTTTAATGTAGCTGGAGATAGTCACAGCTATAAAGTAGACAAAAGAAGCCTAAGCAATAAACTTCTTGTAGCTTATTTTACAGGCGAGTATATGTACCATCTATTGATCATTAAACATGTGTAGTACTCATAATATTGCAAACTACTACTTAAAATGCAATCTTGAAACAATTCTGCTGTTTAATACAATAGCCTAGTTTTCTTCTAGTTGCTCATTTAACATTTAGTCACAGCATTTAACATGATTTTGTCTGGGAAACACTATCTAATCTAATAGAGACTGAGTGATATTAATGTTTCTTAATTTTATTTGAGCAAAGCTTTTCCTTGGCTTGAGATGAATAAATTGCACAATTTTTCATAATTATGCTGTATAAACTAGATCTTCATATAATTCAGATTGCATTTCCTTTTTTTTCCTAAAGTTATTTTATCTCTACAGTAAAATTCCTCCTGTTTTTTTTGTTTTATGATAAAGAGATAATGCATCTCTTTGTTAGTACAGAAATAGATAGGTATATCCTAAATTAAATGCTGAAAAATTTTGCAGATAAATTATGACAAGGTTTAAAAAAGAATAAGAAAAACCCTCTGAGAATATCACACTGTAACTAAAGGGAGACTAAACTCCCAACTTTTTCTTAGCTATTCTGAAAGGAGTTAGGTGGCTAAAATGCTCTTGGATGCCTCAAGTCTTCATTCTGAAAGCATGAGATACTAGAAACTGAGTACACAAATTAAGGAATGTGGTGCATATGAAGTTTTAGTAAAAAGATAATAATAAAGCAGAACATTACTGGGCAAAACTCTAAATTTGTCATCAGATTATTTCTTCTTCAAAATAATGGTCTTGTTACTGCATCACCACCGTTTCATACTCATCAAGAAAATTTGATATACAGTGAAAAGCATGCTCCAGTGCACTAGACTTTATGTCCCTAATGAACAGGACATGATTTAAACACATTTTCTAAGTTAGAACTCCCATATCACTCCAAGCATAAGAATCAATTTTCTTCTAATTAAAGTCACCAGTGATGTGCCAGACAAACAAACTGTCCCAGTGGAAGTATGGGATTTTCTCAAATACTGAAAAGAAAAAATGAAGTATTTCTTGCATCTTGCCAACTACTTGGATAAAATATGCTGGCATAATCCAGTATGAAATAACATCATATGTGTGCAACATTCAAATACATGCAGTATGGTTAATATGCTACTGTACCTCATTTTGAAGTTCATCATCGCTTTTGGTAGAAGCAAGCATCTCATACAAAGTACAGCAGAGGTCTTCTGTTGTTGGCCCTCCAGGGGTACCCCCTTGAGATTCATTCAGATATTTTCCAACTTCACACCATAAAAAAGAATCGTCTACTTTTTCCAAAGACTTGAGATCAGATTTCTCACCACAGTAATTCTGTAAGTGATTCATCTGGTTGTTCAGAAATTTGTTATAATCTAAGCTTATAATTTTCTCCACATTGGCCTCACCATTCACAGGCAGCTCCTCCGAGTAATCCAAACCATGCATGTCAAACGAAAACACTATATTTTTACCAAAGAACACTCTGTTATCACCATCTTGCTCTTCAGCCATCTGTAAGAGAGCTGTAAGCTGTTCTTCAGTGAAGTGAGAAGCAATCCGACATGTGGCGTTACAAGCTGCAGTAGCAGATGATGATGGAAATGGCCCAAACATCTGCTTGATCGCCTTTGTCTCATCATGGCCAACACATTCTTTCCTGTGAAATGTCTTAAAGAGAAAAACAGCTCCGCTTTCAATCGCTTCTTGTCCATTTTCGGCTCCAACTGTTAACAAAACCAAAAGCACATGTGACTTTATGTACTTCAAATTAATTATTTTTCACTGTCTGTAACATAACTGTATTCAGCATCTTGCTGTCGGTCTCATCAACAGAGACATGAAAAAAAGACCACAACAAGTAGCAATTCTTGCAAGGTACTGAATTTTAAAAGGTATGCCAATATCCAGCAAGTGTCTCCAACTAATCTCCTCCTTACTAGAAATTCATGTTAAGGATTACAAATGCTTTCTTATTTTCACAAGTAAGAGGAAAAACTTGCCTGAGGTCTGAAACTCACAATTCTATATTTATGAGCATTTTAAAGGTTATAAATTTGCACTGTGTATCAATGTTCATTCACTGCCTAATCTGAATATTCATAACAGATTAAATGACTGAACTCAGCTGGGAATTACAAAAATGTGGTAATTCCCTTTAGAATTACAAAAATCTAGTAATTCTTAGTAGAATTACTACAAAATGTGTGTTAATTAGAAAAATTGCCCAAAGAAATTAAAGCAGACAACTGCATAAATTTTGATTTGAATCTAGAAAACACTGTACTATGCAAATAAAAATATATTATTAGAGAAAAGCATAAATTTAATTCTCAAACAAATATTTGCAAAGCTACTCAATGAAAACATAAGCAAAACTATCATATGATGAATCAGAATGTCAAAACCAGTCAGTATACTGGCTTTTTGGGGTTTGGTTTTTTTGTTTTGTTTTGTTTTGTTTTTCTTTATGAGGACAACATATACATGATTTTATCTTGAAGTTTAAAGAAACATTCTAACAAGTTGGGTAGGTAACTCCAACATTTTTAATAGAATTAGCATTTCTGACAATATTTTATCCTTTTAAAACATATTAAAATCTCACTGGTAGATATTTATAAACTGCTATCATCAAGATGTCTTTATCCAGCCAATTCTACAGTGATTTCAGGATCAAATAGTGGAGCTCCAGCAAAGAACAGTATGATTTATGTGATAACATTGGTGATTAACCACTGGCATAGGTAATTCAAAAGAACTATTAAAACAAACTAGTTATTTTAAAAGCAACAATAGAATTCATTTTTCGAAACCCCAAGAAGGCACTTCTGGCATAGTAAATGTGGCTATTCTCTTTTCAGTAATCGAAACTGTCTTGTGCCTGTCTCTGTATACCTCAGCTAAGCAGCTATGGGCAAATGTATTTGCTCTACCATGTCCCTGTTTTCTGCCTGTTGAAAAAATTCCTGAAACCAGTGGAAAGATTTTCATTACTTTGGCATTGTTACTTGTAACTTGATTCAAAGGAAGTTAGGTTCAACCCTAGAAAAAACAAGTCTTTTCATGCCCATGACCTAGCAGGACAGAGCAAAAATATTCAGCATAAGCAGATGAAAAAAGGCTGATTAACTGGAAACACACCATATAAATCGAGGTACTTAAAAATCCAGTATTTCTCTTGAATTTCCCTACTGTGCACTTGGAAAAGCTGAAAAATTCATGGAGGGGATTGGATGTGGTATTTATCTACTACATATGGAAGATACCTGACAGAGATACACACATATACAATATATATGTAAATATATCTCAAAGGAAAAAAAGATGGTTCAGCCTTCCTCTCAGCGTTAGCCATATAGGAATCACAGGGGAAAAAAAATAATAATAAAAAACCCACAAGCATTTAAAATCACCTAGTCACTTGTGTCAGAACAGCAGTACACATGACTAAACTAAAAGAGCAGTTGTATTGAAGGATTTGAGAAAAGTCTATATGCTAATTCTCCTTTATTGTCAACATCTCCTATTCATGGGAGCATCTCTTAACAAAATACTACCCCTTCTCTTCATACATAACAAGCAAGCCAAAATGGCAAGAGATGCACAACTTGAAGCTGCTCTGCCCTTTGTGTTTTGAAGCCAATCAGGAAATTCCAGTAAGTGACATTTTTCCTTGTAAAGTATATCAGCATTTCATTACCGCTGCCTAGTCTGAGATTTCATTCTCTTGAAATTAAGCTAAAAAGGAATACAAGCAATTCCCTATTATATGATTCTGATGGCAACGGTTGGAACATTCCTGTCAGTTCAGTCTGTAATCCTGTCACTGTAACCCATTCTGGTTTGTGTTTCTACATTACACATCTTTAGTCAGAAGCATCAAAGTTGATGGTTTCTTGGACAACTACATCAAAAGAAGTATGGCCAGCAAGAAGACTGAGAGAGGTGATTCTGCCCCTCTACTGTGCCCTGGAGACCTCACCTGGAATACTGTGTCCAGCTCAGGAGCCCCCGACACAAAAAGGATGTGGACCTGTTGAAGCATGTGCTGAGGAGGGCCACAAAAGTGATCAGAGGGCTGGAGCACCTCTCTTATGAAGGCAGGCTGAGGGAGCTCAGTCTGAAGAAGAGGTTTAAAGTGGACCTTACAGAGGCCTTCCAGTACCCAAAGGGGCCCTACAGGAAAGCTGTGGAGGGACTTTTTACAAAGGCTTGTATTGAGAGTACAAGGGATAACGGTTTTAAACTGGAAGAAGAAAGATTCAGGTTAGCGATTAGGAGGAAATTCTTTAGTGTGAGGAACAGGTTGTCCAGAGAAGCTGTGGAAGCTCCATCCCTGGAAGCCTTCAAGGCCAGGCTGGATGGGGCTTTGAGTAACCTGACCTAGTGGGAGGTGTCCCAGCCAACTCAGGGGGGTTGGAACTGGATGATCTCTAAGGTTTCTTCCAGCTTTAACTATTCTATGATTGTGTGATATAATCATGTATTTGCTTTCATTTGGTTTGCTCTCTCCAGTCCATCAAACAAAATTTTATTACTATTACTTTCAAGTCTTTCAATTTGCTTGTTCTAGACGTGGGCATTCAAATTAAAGGAAAATGAGACCATTAAATCTCTCCACTTGCTGTGCCTGGTGGGTACTTAAACCAGGAACATATTTAAGCTGCTGTCTTCTTCTCCCAAGTGGATCTCATGCTTCTGTACAAAGTACATGTACAAAGTACATCTAGCAATGATTTCCAAATGAGCAACTTTTCCACAAAAACCCATACTGAGTTTTCAGATACATTACTTACAAAAAAATTACTATAATATCTAAGATAAGGACGAGTACGGAAAGCAACCATGTATTTTATTCACTAAGAAACAAAAGCCACTACAGGAGATATGACTGAATCATGTGAAGGGAAATGAAATTTTACATTCAGATTTTAAGAACTGGTTAATTAATTATTATATTAGTAATGAGTTATATTCCCACAACACACTTGCTTTTATGCATTTCTGTGACAATTTGTGATTATTTTTTATCATTGGAAACTGTGCTGTATTTTTCTGTCCCTTTCCATCTGTGAAGACGACATTAGGAAGGGTATGTATGTAACAAAACTGGGAACCAATTGGGAAAAAATAATTACAGACAGATTGTTTATTTGAGAAGCAAAAAGGGCAGCAAGGAGGAGTGTCAAAAAATCAGAAAAAGGGAATATAAACTATGCCAACTTGGATGGTCCAAGGGTAATCAACAGGCAGCCTTGCACTTGGGAACACAAGCTGGAGCAAGAAAATAAACCAACCTGTTACTATGACCATACCATATATTTCAAACCTGCTATCATGGTCAGGAGGATTAGGAGGTGAGGAGGAATTGGTTGCCTCTATTTGCTAGTATAGGGCCATGTGGGACAGATGGATCAAGCAGCCCTGTAACACCGTGTCAGTGCCTGTTCCAGGTCTTACTGTGTTGACATCACCCTAACATCTCAATGTTATCCTAAAACAACAAAACCTGAATTGATCAAGCCATGGAAGGTAAGTAAGAAGAATGGGGACTATAGCTTTTAAAATTTACATAAATACTATGTTATTAAAATGGAGTACTGGCAGAAATCTCATTAGGCTTTCTGTAATCCAGAATGTCTTATTCAGACATTCGTAAACCTTAGGTACCCAACAGGACTTTTCCCTTTCCATCACAGCTGTGTCTGAAACCTGCCTTTACTACCAGCATAGCAATAAAAATCATTTAAGAAACAGTAAAAGAGGACAATCTCAAATAAACCAAAAAAGAAGTTAAAAAGAGAGCATTTACTTCTTTGATCAGTTATCAATACACACTGCACCTCTTCCATATTAACTTTAGGCATCAACAGCTGATGCAAACTCACAACTTGCATGACTTTGCCCCAAATCTTGCAGATAAGTGCTAGCTGAAATCTGTGCAGTGAAGCAGAGGGCAGAGAGGTGGCCTTTCCAAGAGGCATCTCTGTCTCAGAAATACAGGCTACCACATGATTAACTTCTGGCCAGAAGAGAGTGAGGTCTACTAACAGCACAAGCTCTACTACCTGTATGAGAAAAAGAGGATTTGGAAAAAAAGTAAGACCAAATTTGTAAAAATAACAGAGTTGGGGTCACAAACATGGAAGGGATAAACCAAAAAGCAAAGTTTAGAATGCATGAATTGCCAAATGAGTTTAAAACCTTTTTGATAGTGACTTGAGAAATACATGAAATTTTTCCTCTGATGAGTCACTGAAGCAATAGCCATTACATCCACTCATAGCTTTAACAGACATCTTCTGTGCAACTGTACAGCCAGTTTCTATCTGTGACACGACTAACTTTTCTAGCCTGGTTTGAAAATCTGGTTTAGATGTTTGCTCCTTTCTTAATTTGCTAGTAATTTCCAAAAGAACTGTTGAGAAATAGAAACACGTGAAGCAGGAAAACTAAAACACACCGGTCTATAGTGCAAAAAAAACCAACAAACCCCCCAAAAGCCCCAAAGCAAATATATTTATACCTATTAATTCTTTCCATGTTCAAGATACTTGAAACACAACCAGAAAAGGAGAAAATATACCTATTACACTGAAATGAAAAAATCTTAAATTTGTGACACCTAGAGCTTACACCATGTGCTCACTTTATGAGATGATGAAGTCAAATTCTGCTAACAGCCAATTAAAATCAAGCTTTCACACCTTCTTTGCCCTAATGTATATTCAGTTTTAAAAGCTTAATTCCAGATGAGTGAAATTTATGATTTAGTTCCTTCCCAACATCAAATACTTTAACCATAAAGTGCTGTTTTCACATTTTTATCTGCTTATGTAGCAATCCAGTTTTACCTCATATAATCATGTGGAATTAACACTGATAATAACAAGAGGGGTTTCTTCAGAGTATTGCCATTCCAAAAGCAGCTGTTGCTTTTGCTTTATATAGGCAGATGGCAAACTGCACCATGTTTCAGAATAAAACAGAAAACTATATTGTGCATAAACACATGAGATTAACTGGAGTCCCAAAGATATGTCAGGGTAAGCCTGGCATCAAGGTAGAACTAAAACTGTACCAGTATGTAAAGCAGGAAGGCCAAAAGTAGATTGAAAAAAAAAAAAAAAAAATCCCCAACAAAACAGCCTATAATTAGACTACTAGAGAATGAAAACCTACCTATTTGTTTTGCAGCTTGTAATATATTTTTTAAATCAGCATTTACAGTTTGGTGTTCTTTTTTGTCCAAATTATCATCAACAAACTTTATTATCTTCTTCCAAGTAAGATCAGACTCCAGCAGCTGCTCCGGTAATTTTGATCTTTTAGTCTGAAAATGCAAGATATTTGGATTTCTCAAATTAGTACATGGAGGATCTTTTAAAGTTAAGCACCAGTTAAAAAAACACTCAGTATGTAGTAATGATTGCAAACTTTTTTCCTGCTACCTGTTCTTTACACTATTTCCTGTGCTTAAGGTAGGAGAAGGATACACACAGACAATCTCTCTCATTTCTTTATTCTTTCCAAGGCAGAATTTTCTGTAAAGCCAGACTGTTGCAACTTCAAGACATTTACAGCTCCCAAGATTCTAAATTCATTTCACATCACAGGTTCCCACAATACATCTACTGCTTTAATGCAGATAATTATTTCTTGGACAGAAAAAAAAAAAGTACCACCTGAATTCAGTGTCAGTAAATTTCTACTAAACATCCCCCAACAGGAGTCTGAGGAGAACTTTGTATTCAGAGGGAGATGTTTGGCTCTCCAGCTCTGCATAAGCTTGGAGCTAAAAACATATCAGCCAAGCCCAACTTAAACAACTTCCCAAAAGATTAAATAGCGGGGCTGTAATAACACAGCCAAGCAACCCAATCCATACATCATGATTGTAAGGGCCTAGCATAAATCACAAATCTACAGCAAATTTGACTTTGAGCAAGGACACTATGAAAGAATGCACAGGAAACTACAGACACTCTGCTCAGTCTTTCTTGCCTACTCTTATAAAACAGAAAAGCAAAATAAGAAAGTAAACAATTCTTACTATATATACACTAATACTTTTCAATTATGCTTGGAAAAGAAAAATCTTTACCGTTAAGTCAGCTAATTCTTCACTATAATCCTCACGTTTAGTGACATTTGAAAAGGAGCGTAAAGCTCCTGTAAGACGAGGCAAGGCCATCTGTTACTCTTTCAGTGATCCATAGGATGAGAAATTAAATCCCAGCTCCAGCACCTAGGTGAGAACAAAACAAGTAACATTAATTTGTTAATGCTCTAAATACAAATCTGCATCACCAACTTGAAAGACCTTTTTTAAGCGAGCACTGGCATTTCAGTTAAACAAGTTTAAAAACTCTCTCAAAATGTTGATAATCAAGATTCAATGGACAGTGGGTGGAAGGCATCGACAACAGGCAAGACATGGTAACAGGTGGAGGTCTCTAAGCAGTTTCTTCTCTTTTCTTCCTAAAGAAAAGTTACCAGCAATGAGTGGTCATTGTTCCTTAGGCACCATTAACACAATAAAATTATAGTCAATGCTAGGTAACTGAATGTCATCTCCCAGCAGCAGTAAGAGATTACAACCTAGCAGCTTTTCTCTGAACCAGCCCACACTGGGAACTTTCAGGTCCTTAACAGCCTCTGGTGTGGATGCCAGGGCATCCTTCTTGAGAACCACTGAGCCATTTTTAACCAGCAAAACAGGCAAAGCAAATTACGACAGGAAAGAAAAAATTCATAATATGCATATCACTTCACTATTATAAGAGAAAGGGAACAAAAGGGCTAGCAGAAAGGCAAAAGAAGTATGCCTCAGGATGTTACCATCTTACAACTATGAGTGTACACACAGATGCAGAGGGCATGGGGCTCTCTCCAGGACTACAGCCTATTTCTCACATGTTCTTATTTCCTCTGTGAAACAGTCTCATGTCTATACAGCAAAACACAGCTGCTCTCCACTTGAACTCATACTTGTTCCAAGCCGTTTACTGAAACTATTTTGGAAGTTATTTTGAAAGCTGCCCACGGCTGAATCATTTAATGAATAAAGTCTAATGCACAGCTAGTTTCTGATGGTAACAGATAGATACAGCTTTAGATTCTTTTTGAAACAATTAATCATACCTAATGATCTGCATCATTCTTTGCACGCCTGAAGACCATCAGTCATCCAGAATTTAAATAACTTAAAACAGTTAAAATCACACACCCCTCCGCCCTACTCGTATACTGTATAGAACTCCCTACTTTAATCCAATTATCCTTAACATTTTTCTTCATTTAATGACCACATTTGTATTTTAGACATCAGCTTTGCAACACAGCACAAAAGCAAACCCAGATACAGTGTTCCAGTCAGAGAAATGTCACTGACTTGACAGGTCTGCTTGTTTTCCCACCTTGCATTAATACGCTTTTTGAGAAAAGCTATCACATCAGCTGATATTTTGGAGCCAAATGTTATAATGATGTAGCTACAATATGTGGAAATATAAAATATTTAACTGTGAAGGAGAGGACATGTCCAAATTCAAGCCCAGAAGCAGAAAGAGCCAAGCAATGTTACTGCTTTTGAGATTTTCAGTGGATATATGACACATAAGTCATATCAGTGTAGCTCCTAGTGTACTACTGAATGATCTTGCCCACATCTGCTGGTTTGAAACAAGGACCTAAAAGGCAGCAGTTACTAAATCCTGTCTACAAGGGCCCACATATAGAGGTACAAGGATAACTTTTGCCATTCTTCTGCCCATTCCCCCTTGAGAAAAAGGTGTGAGAATAGGTACCCATTTTACTTTGTATTTGTAGAGGGGCAAGCGGAATGGGAATTCAAATTCAGTGCAATTTTGCATGATAAAAATATCACCCCCCTTCACTCAAGTGAGGACAATTTGGGCCCATTTTGCTAATATTTTTTTAGGAAAAGGAAACAAAACTTGACAATTCCTAGAACTGTATCAGACTCTTCACCTCTTTTACAAACCTTTCCACTAAGCTTCTGTCTGTAAAGGAGAAAGAACAATATTCACCTTTCTAAAGTTTTGTGAAGATGAGAGG
Source organism: Florisuga fusca (assembly GCA_038090715.1). Classification (NCBI taxonomy): domain Eukaryota; kingdom Metazoa; phylum Chordata; class Aves; order Apodiformes; family Trochilidae; genus Florisuga; species Florisuga fusca. The sequence continues at coordinate 57,967,721 of JAAWXA010000001.1, read as the reverse complement.
CAACATGTTTTCAAACCTATTTTACTTTTTTTTTTTTTTATGAAAATTTAACATTGAAACTTCTTATCTGGGAAAGTAAAATACAGAAGCAGATTCTACTCACAATCTAGGTATGAAACCATTCAAACGCTATAGTTGAAAGTAATCCTAACAATAAACATGGATCAGGGATCATAATTTCAGCAGGGTTGTTTTGTTGGTTTTTTTTTCATTTAATTGAGAAATGTAAAAAAACTGCTACTAATATTGCAAACATAACTAACATTACTGGAAAAGTTTTCTGCTTTATATTTTTACCAAGTACTTAAGTTTTCCTCCCACTCTTGACCTTCCTTTTTCCTTCTATAAGGAAATAACAGAACCATCTCTTCCTCTTCTTCACAGAATGTTAGAGATTATGGTCAAATAATTTTTTGTTGTTGCTGTTTCGTTTTCAACTTGATTATTTAAACTCCTGTGCTCGTTGAGAAAACAAGATAGCTACCATATAGGACTAAGAGAAGGGGATTGCTCAAATGTAGCTACTTTAATTTTCAAGTTGAAAATGATGAAACAAAGTATTAACAGAATCACAGGTAAAAGTCAGCAGCTACACTATCATAAAGTGCCAGCTTTTGCTGCCTCTAGTATGTGGCATGTTACAGGTCCCTTAAAACCTCAGAGCAGGCATTTTCTTTCAACTATTTAAAGAATATTAAGCCATATTATCAGGTTTTGCCTATACTCTAACTATTAAGTTTCTTTCTCTCTATGTAAACTTTAACAGATAGAACAGAGATAGGACAAGAAGTAATGGTTTTAAACTGAAAGATAGTAGATTTATATTAGATATTAAGAAAAAATTCTCACCCATGCGGGTAGTCAGATACTGGAACAGATTTCCTATGAAGGTTGTTCATGCCTCATCTCTAGAAATGTTCAAGGCCAAGTTGGATGAAGCCTTGTGCAAACTGGTCTAGTGGGAGGTGTCCCTGCCCATGCAGGGGGACTGGATCTTGATGATCTTGGAAGGAGAGAAAGGAGGGAGAGAAAGGAAGGGAGGGAGAGAAAGCTTAGCAGGAGGCTGTCTGTGTGTCTCTCTTGCACACTGCTGAAAACAACCCTGAGGCACTCATCCTACTCCAAAGTAAATACAGATGTTCATGTCCAAAGGAAGTAGAGGGATGATAAAAAAATAATAGATCAGTGAGAGAAAGAAAACATGCCAGAGTAATGCATGTTCCATCTCACTAAGAATGGGTAAGAGGACATGGGATGCACTTCAGCAAAAATAACTGCTTTAATAATAATAATAATCAATTATAAATAAATAATAATAATAAATAATCAAATATCTGCTCTGACAAGACCATGCTAGAAGAGCTCTTCAGATGGTAGTAAGAAAGTCTCTGTAACAGTCCTGTAAGTCTCCAACACTACCTACCAGACACAGAGATGCCAGGTTCCTTGCAGCTCAGCTTCAGAAGGTAAAAAATACTTGTAACAGTTGCTAAAGATGCACAGTAAAATTTTAATAGACTAAACCACTTGAGGTTATTGCACACAGGTACAACTGGGCAACTATCTTCAAGTGAAAATTTGTAAAAGTAATAATCAGCAAGCATAACAGGCTTACTGTAGCAGAAAATAATAGAAGCTTTTATCTTCTGAGCTCTAATGGGAAGGCAAGAATAGAAAGAATCTGTATTTCTCTGCTGTGTGTAGTCTGCTGCAAAAATTAAATTTTGCACAGATCAAGTCAAACCTTTAAACATTATAAAGCTGTGATAGCAAGTAAACTTGCTAGCAGTGGAATTTAATTGTACTTCCATGGTTGATGACCATATCAAAGACTACAGAAGGTCTGTAGGTGGCCACAAGAAAAGCTTACCAAAACAAGCTTTTCCATTCTAGCACCATGTCTAAACCATGCCAGGGAGTTGTTTCTTGGTCATTCAATCACTCCCCTTCTGACAGGAGAACAGCTTACAGGTACATTAGCCCTTCCAGAACATTGTCTGCCATACCACTTCAAAGCATTAGTGAAACTGATCTTGGAAAGTGAACTGACTTTACATTACATAAAGAAGAGAGAATGGATGTGTCTACACATGAAAATCCTTCAGCAATCCAAGAAGAAAAGCAAGAACTAGAAAATAACCGTGCTGAAAAGCATTCTAGCAAAGATACCACTAATGGCAAAACACAAGCAACATTTCAGTTGAATGTAATTGTGCATGAGGTAAAAATCATCACATTACAGCTCTTCTAGAAAGATGTTAAATAGAAATACATGCTAAATGCAAATCTGTGTGAACACCTGTATGCAAGCAAGGCAGAGTAACATGAGGAACAGTCAAGAATAGCATCAGTTTCAGTACGCAGTCGGGTACATGTCTCATGGAGAACACAGGTTTGCCTACACACAGACAACTACAGGAAAGCTGGAGAGGGACTTTTTCAAGAGCATGTGGCAATAGGACAAGGGGTAATGGCTTTAAGCTGGAAGAGGGCAGATTTAGGTTAGATATTAGGAAGAAGTTCTTTAGTGTGAGGGTAGTGAGACACTGGCACAGGTTGCCCAGAGAGGCTATGGGTGCCCCCTCCCTGGAAGTGTTCAAGGCCAGGTTGGATGGAGCTTTGAGCAACCTGGTCTAGTAGAAAGGGTCCCTGCCCAGGCAGAGGAGTTAGAAGTAGAGATTTTTTTAAGGTCCCTTCCACAGGAAACCATTCTGATTCTATGAAGTAAAATCATCTATATTTCAAGACACAAAGTCTTCCTTGGTTTTCTCCCTAGCCTAATGGATCTTCAGTAAACTACACAAAATTGTGTAAAAGCTGATAATCCTATACCAAGTGACTGAAATAATCTTAAAGGAACAGCAGGCACAGGAATCTTTCACACCTCTGTTTAAAGTGGTGTGAACATTCAACACCAGCATCAGAGCACACTGCTATTTATTCAATCATAGTTTTAGGTGCCTGTGCAAAGTGCTAGGGTGGGCTGATCCCAAACAGAAGCCAAACATCCTCACAGCCACTTGATCACTCCCCACCACAGTGGGACAAAGCAGACAATAGGAAGGAAAAAAAAAAGAAAATTTATGGGTTGAGATATAGACAGGTAATAGAGGAAGGAAAGTAAAAGAACCCAGAAGTGAAGGAAATTGCTCACCATATCCCTAAATAAACAAATGAATACCCCAAATAACTGTGTTTCCTCTACCTCAGTTTTTCTTTCTGTGCATGACAACACACAGTATGGGACACCCCCTCAGCCAGTTTAGGTGAGGTGTCCCAGCTGTTCCCCCAGCCTACTCTCTGGGTGGCAGGGTGGAAAAAACAAAGTCTTGATGCTACACGCACACATCACTCAGCAACAGCCAAAACACTGCTGTGTTATCAACACTGCTTTAGCCACAAATCTAAAGCACTACAACTATGATGAAAGTTAACAAGAAAATTAACAAAACATTAACAAGAATGTACTCACGCTGCTTTGTGCAAACAGAGCACAGTCGAATTCCTCATGGAACTGAGCATAATGAATACCCGGAGTTCATAGGGTATTCATACCCTTAGGAACTGAGCTTACAATAAACATGGAGCTGCTCATTTCTGTGACATGATGAGGTGTTTAAAAGGCAAGCATGGGTAAATACAGAATGACTGACTTGTATTTCTCAGAGTGTAATGGTAAGGAGGTTACATGATAAAACTGAATATTAGGGTGAAAGCTGTATCAAATTGCTTGTCTTTCCTTAATTATTAAATTTGGGAATTCATTGCCACAAGATGCCAAAAAGACTAGAAGCTCAAGCATGCTCAAAAAATAACCAAATGAATTAATGTAAGTCAAATACCTTGGTAGTTACTGAACTCAACATCTTAGAGACAGACCATCAGTTATTTAAACCACTGACTACTGATACAAATGGTAACGTGAATGCAGAGGCATCACTGTATTTGTCTTCAAATAAGATTTTTTCCAGGCATCACACAAGCACCTGCTACTGGCTTCTACAAGAGACACTTTATTTGAAAAGAGTTACAGGGTGATGTGACAACAGAGGTTCTGAGGATTACAATTTGGAATTATGGAGCCTAATCTCTAAATCTATTTGCAGGTCCAGCCCTTGTTTCCTTCTTAGTTCAGAAAGCAGCTATCATATTTTAACAAACTTCCAACTAAGCATTATTGGTTAAACTGCTTTAATTAGGTAAGCTTGTCCACTCTGTATTTTGTCTACAAATATTGAAGCATAACTTTGTTTAAAAAAAAAAAAACAGGCACACTGAAAATTGTTCAACATTAATGTCAACAATTCTGACTAAAAAAAACATTTGCCAGGAAAACATTAAGTTGTTATCTGCAGTAATAATCACTTCTAGCAAATTTTGTACAGGGTAAAAAACCTGTTCAGTAGTCAAAACACCAATATGAGTTAGGATTAATCACACATTTAACAGTTTCCAAATAAACTTTACAGTATAACCATCCAGTGAAAGACAACATGTGCCTTTCCCTCCCCCAACCACCTGTCCACCTCAACAGCAGCTCCGATCCTATAACTGAGTAAAAGAGGAACGAAACATGCAGGAAGAACATCAATCTGCCTGAACTCAGTTCAGTATTTATAAACTACAACTTTTTTCACAGAAAGAGCTGTAGTTTAACTAGAACCTACAGAAATATAAACTGGTACTTTATGAAGTACTTAATTTTCTATTAACTCTGTAAAAAAATTTTACAATTCTAAATGTTCTTCCTGACAAGAGATTTAAGATTACGCTTATGAAATCTGTAAATGATGCTGATACAAGGGACTGAAACTATTTTAGGGGCCAAATTACAATATACTATTATCTTGAAGGAAACACATCCAACACAGGAAAATACACTACTTTACAGAAACAGTAAGATACCACAAAAAAGAGGAGGCCATGAAACAACACATTAGTTGTGTTTTTCCATAAACACATGTACAGACTAGAGCAAGTAACAATCATCGTGTCAGTTGTCATCCTGGAAACATGGAAAGACAGGAAACAGTATTTAAAGGCAAGAGTGATGCCATAAAATGATGCCATGATGCCATACTAGTCAGTATTAAAAGACCCCACTAGAATACTGTTGTCTTTGTTGTGCACCTTGTCTCTAGGAAGACACAGGGCAGGATTAGAAGGATGCAGTGATGGACAGAGCTTGCATCCCAGAAAGCCAACCATATCCTGTGCTGCATCAGAAGAAGCATTCACAAAGGAGGGGATTCTCTCCCTTGGAGTACTGTGTCCAGCTCAGGAGCCCCTAACACAGGAAGGACATGAAGCTCTTGGAATACCTAGAAGGCCACAAAGATGATCAGAGGCCTGGAGCACCTTTCCTACAAAGCCACGCTGAGAGAGCTGGATGTGTTCAGCCCGGAGAAGGCTCCAAGGGGACCCCAAGGCTGTGGATGCCCCCTCCCTGGAAGGCCTCCCTTCAAGCCCAGGCTGGATGGGGTTGTGAGCAACCTGGTCTGTGGGGAGGTGCCCCCACCCAATAGGGGCTTTTGAACTAGATCATCTTGAAGGCCTCTTCCAACCCAAACCATTCTAGAACAAAAATGTCCAGATTTGTTAAAGACATTACCTGCTAGGAAAGATATAATGAACTCAGCTTAGATAGCTTACTGGGAAGAGAAACATTGACAGGTTTCATTTCCACACAAAAACTGCAGGAAGGAACAAGAAAAAAACAGGGAGGAAAAGAGCAGCGTGCACTCCTCTTAATTTTAAAAATAGAAAGCCTACCTCTCAGTTCAGGGCTAGCTTCCAAGAGCATTCCACACACAAAGAACTGACAGAACAAAATAAAGTCATTTGACTATTTCTTACCTTCTGATTCAGAATTACTGATCTCACCTCTCTCAAAGACCACACTAGCTTTTAGAGAACAGTTCTCTCTGCAACCTACCCTGCAGATATACAGAAGCCCTGCTGCATTGTCTCTGGAATGTCTAGTAATTTTTTTCTACTAATTGTCTAGACTCAAGTCAATTCTTTTCTCAAGAAAATAACTTGACCATTAAATTTCCTCTCTGCTAAAGTGAATGTTACAGGTTCCAGTTCAATACTACTATTTCACAGTCAATTCTTTAAAAAGCCTGAAAAGGACCTACACAAAAATTAATATATTAAAAATAACAAAATTTAAATACAGGTATTATTTGGACTTCAACACAACACACTCTCACCTTCAGGCTATACCTTAGCACATCAGAGATCATCACAGACTTCACAGGCAAAGCTGTCAATTTACCATTACCAACCAAAGTGAAGCAAGCAGGTATCGAAAGGGAAACACACTCAAGGCGACCACGTGCGGGTTTTTCATTCATCTGTAGGTTCCCTACATTACTCTCAGCAGGAAGTACTGGAAGCATTCAAGGCCCATTGAACCCCCGTGCCGTTTCCCACTTCACAATACTCCCGTTATCCCCTTTTCAATGATCACACCGAGACCAAGACCAGAAACAGAAGGCGAGGAGAGCGGGGCTCAGCCTTTATTCGCGATCTTCTCCCTCCCTCCCGCCCACCCAGCGGCGCCCCGGAGCTCGGGCAGGCAGGCGGCAGGGCNCTCAGCCTTCTGGCCCGGCCCGGCCAGCTATGCTCTGCTTGTCAGCCTCGCCGAAGCTTTTGCCCCTCGCCCTGCTCCCTGCCCCTCCGCTCCGCGGAAAGCCGGCCTCGGGCTCCGTGAGCGCCGCCCGTTTGCCCTCTGCGTGTTCGGAAGCGCCTCCCGCAAAGGGGCTGCGGGTGCTGCGCCCCCCGCCTGCCCGCCCCGCTCTGTGCCCTGCGCCACCCAGTGCAGCGCGGGGGCCGCTCCCGGCGGGATTTCTGCTCCCGTCGTCCTGCCTTGGGATATCCCCGACGTGGGGTTCCGTGGCTTTCCGCCCTCCGTGCCCTTTCCCGGCTGCACCATTACTGCACCCAGCCCGCGTCTGGGTGTGTGTGCCTGGCGTGCTCTGCCACGCTTGCTGATTCAGGCTTGGGTGCTTCAGGGTTTTTAATCCCAAAGGACCATAGTATAATGACGATGAAGACCAAGCTGTGCAGAGAGGGGAAAGAAGAATGAGCAGTGTTGTGTAATTTTAGGACAAAACCCCGTGGAGAAAAAAATAAAATGCTTTCTCTGGAGTGCTTGGGTGTTTGTATACAAATACAACTGGACTCTTAAAAGGCTTCCAGCTGGGTAACTGTTAGGATTCCCAGGATTTATTTCTGTCCTTTGCAGTGGTTTGTGGTCTGTCTTTCCAAACGCCTAATGGCACAGTCACTGAAAAGTTTTCTTCTCTGCAATTCTAGCAGGGATTCTGCTCATATGAAAGAAGGGAAGCAGTCATGCATCTGTGTGCCTGCATGTGTATTTGTACTGTTGGAGTTGTTAAAAAATGGACTCCAAAGACAATCGTAACTTCATCCATCCCTTGCTAAGAATGAAACAGTTTAGAGGAATCACAAGGTATGTCCAGCTTGGGTTTGGCAGATACTTCTATGGAATGGGTTATAATGCATCTAGACCACTTAACCCTAGAGCATTTGAGTAGTTTAAACACTGGAAATCCCAATTTTTTGCCACTTTAAAAATCTTCATAGTAGGTTATTGAAGACTTGAGATGCTGTAACTTGATGCTGATGCCTCAGGGCATTGACTTCTGTAGCATAATTTTACAACCATATTTTCAAAGCAAATTAATGGTTTATAAATATAGTATTGTCCACTCCTAATGCATGGATCTGTCAGGCAAAGTTTCAGAAAAAGGGTTCAGTGAAGTAGGCCTAAAACTGTAGAACGTGAGAAGCAAGAAACACCTGATTTTGAGATTTTGAAATACATTCACATTTACGAGGGTGAATTCACTGCTGCATTTCTCACTTTATGTGCTGCTTAGCCAGGTGATACTGTGTTCAGAGTTAAGGGTTTTTCATGTGGAGAACAATAGGTACTCACAAGACTCGATTCCTACTTTATGGTCACTGTGAGTACTGCCAGCTGGTGACACTTGCATTGCTGTCTGCAAATGCATTGTGTTTGGTGGGCTATTGAATTGACTCGTTTCTTTTTAACAACTAAAACCTGATATTAATATGTAAACCATGAATTTTACAGTTACTTGACCTTTACATCAGGTTTGGAAAATAAATGGACTAGTAATCAGAATGATCTTGTCTTTGACAAAAGAAAACTCACTGTGCTCCAAAAAAATTGAACAAATTAAGCCTCTGTTGAAGTTTACAGACATCCTTGACTTGCTGTCGATCTCTGTTGTGATAAGACTGTGGGGCATTCAGAACTAAACTGCACTTTGCAGATGCCTCTGTTGCCAACACTGGGAGAAGAATTTTAAATCAATGTTATTATGTGAGGATAATGCTGTTTCCTCAGAAAACATCCAAAATCTCTATTGCTCATGATTACAAAGTAATCATGTTGTGCGTGACCAGGACTGCAATGCTGGAAATGTCGGCGTGTCGGAGATGCTGTAATTCAAATGAGCATTCAGCTCTTTTACAGTCTTTTGAGCATCATCTTCTTTACAGTCATCTTGTTCCCATGGCTTTTAGTGCTTTGTTTTAAAGTGACTCAGATACTGTAAGTGGTCTGAGTTCTTGAAACTTAATACACAGTATATCATAACAAAATGCTGCTGAAGAAAACATGCATAAGAAAATACATGGCCACTGCTGCAAAGAAAATCATAACTCGGATTTGTTGAGATCTGAGCCTTGCTTAATGTAATGCAAGCTACATAAAGGGCTACATATCAGCTCCATTATCACTGGTTCTGCATTGCTCTCTGATTTCAATCTATTTGTATCATCTTCTACTGGATATGAGTGTACCAAGGTTGCTCTTCTTAACATAGTGATTTTCAGAGCAATCTTATGTTTTGTCCAGGCTTTCTCAGGTTAACAAAGCAGCTTGATACTACTTCTGTGCTGATGAATATCAGTATAGCTAGAATAGAAAATATGTTTCTTATTAGTCTTCATTTATGATTATCAGTAATTGGACTAGATGATCTTTCGAGGTCCCTTCCAACCCCTAGGATTATAATTTCTTAAATGTGTTTAAAAATGCAGCGGCATTACTTGCTTCACAGGTATGGATAAAGGGTTTAGAAATATCACAATCATTCTCAGAGTTTAACAGGATTCTGGAGTGGTAGTGGGCAAGTTTTCTTTCAGTTGTTGAGCCTAAGTTTAAACGGTTCCAGATTTCCTAGTAAACCCCACTGCTACAATGTTTTAAATGCCAGTAGAGTTAATCATCATGAGTGACTTCCCATATATAAATTTGAATAAGTAAAGTATTTTTTTTCTTTCAGTAAACAATGACCTTTTATTTTCTTTTTAAAATAAATACATCAGGATTTAATGGGAAATTTATATTACTGTATCCAAGAAGGAGCCTGAACTTAGAAAACATCAAAAATATTTTAAAATTTTTAGCAGTATTGAACTAAAGAATTATTTTTAAGGTTCTTTAGCTATTGTGTTTCTGTACCTTGATCATGTCCATGCTTGTGTAATTTCAAGATGACTGCACTATGTGTCATGTTTCATGAATTTGCATTGACATATTGCCAACTCGGTATCAAACAAGAATGAAAAAAAAAAAGCAAACATCATTTCATTCTGAACTTGAAATGAGCAACATTTCCTTTTTGATCACCATATGCAACAAAGAGAAAAGGGAAGGGAAGGGAAGGGAAGGGAAGGGAAGGGAAGGGAAGGGAACAAATATTTGAGTTGAAAGGGACCTGCAACTATAATCTAGTCCAACAACCTGACCAGTTGAGGGCTGACCAAATGTTAAAGCATGTTGTTAAGCCTTTTAAATGCTGACCAGTTTGGGTCATTGACCACCCCTCTAGGAAGTCCATTCCAGTGTCTGACCACCCTCTTGGTAGAGAAATGCTTCCTAATGTCCAGTCTAAACCTCCCCTGGCACAGCTTTGAAGCATTCCCAAGCATCCTATCACTGGATCCCAGGGAAAGGAGCTTACCATCTCCCTCTCCACTTACCCTCTTCAGGAGGATGTGAAGATCAATGTGAGATCACTCCTCATCCTCCTTTTCTCTAAACTGTAAAAAACTTAAAAGTCCTCAGCCACTTCTCATAGGAAAAGACTTCAACTCTTTCACCAGCTTTGTTGCCCCGCTCTGGATGTGCTCAAGGATCTTCACATCCTTCTTCAATTTTAGGCTCCAGAACTGCATGCAGCACTCAAGGTGAGACCACACCAATGCTAAATGCAGCAGGATATTCACCTCTTTTGGCAGGCTGGTGTGCTGTATTTGATGCAACCCCAGGATGTGGTTTGCCCTCTTGGCTGCCAGGGCACACTGTTGGCTCCTGTTGCTCTCACCTAGCACCACCAGATCACTTACTGCAGGGCTGCTCTCCAGCCACTCCTCTCACAATTTCTGCTTGTGTTAACAGGCATAGTAGAACTGTAATAAAATGACAGTTGATGTCTTGAAGCAGCCACGTTGTTGTCAGGTTCAAAGTCACGGTGAGAGATACAGCTCTGAGAACACTTAATTTACTTAAGTGTTGGTATGACAGTATCTTGCCAGAGAGAGATAATATACTGGATAATTTTGGGGGGTAAACAGTCATGAAGTATAGACCTATTAAAAGCAGTTAAGCCCAGGGAGAAGGCTAGAACTGAATCATGTGTTTCATATTTTTTTTTTTTTTAATTATTCATAGTGTTAGAACAATGTGCATGGTCAGGAGTGGAACCTCTTCATAAATACAAATCAGAAAGAAATTATGTAGGTCTGAGGTACATGTATGGTGTCCTGTTTCTTGTTTCTTTCTTGTTCTTTTGTTAGTGATTTTGAGAGATTGCACATTATGATAATTCTTTTATATACATAATTTCATTGTGGTTTTGAAGTGAAATGTTGAATCAGTCTGGTCAACAGGCTGCACTTCACACCCATTTAGGGGCGTTGTTTTTTAATAATGTAGACCCAGATTTGGAATCTTGTGGGCAGACATTACCTGTCATCTCATGTTTTCTTTGATCTTTCTTTGTATTTCTGTGTGCCCTGCTGGCACATACAAAAACTGGTAGAACTAGTTTTCCATTTCAAGTATATTATTACAGTTATTCATACTATTTATATTTCCTTTAATAAGTTTGTCAAAGAAGAGCGGCTGAAGAAAGCAATTTGTTGAAGAAAGTGTCAATATCTTATCTCGAAGTACTGGATAATGCTGAAGAAAGGGAAATGCAAGTGATTGATTCACATGGGTTACAGATAAAAATTACTGGAAAAAGCATCATTACAGGCCCTCCACCCCTTATATCAATGAAACTTTTTAGTTTCAAGCCAAGTATTACTTACGTCAGAAGGTAAGCACTTTCTGTTTCCAGTATGATGCATTCCTCAGAAGCAAGGTGGTTGTCTTGGAGTTTGTGTGGTCTGAAGGTGGTACTTACTCAGACTAGATGGCATTCACCTACAGTAACCTCAGAATACCAGCAAAACTTTCACAAGAAAAGGTTGTTCTTCTGGCAAGACAAAGACAGAAAAATCCTTTTCTTGTTTTAACTGATAAATGTTCCTTTAAGCAAGATTTGAGTGATCAGTTGTCAAGAACAACAACCTAGAGCATTCTTTCTAGGTTCTGAAACTGGGACATAGAATTTGCTCAATCAGCTACAGTTGCAAATGTGGTCTCAACTCCATTTTCTGCTTTCTTTGTCCAAGTCCCACAGTCTCATGGCAGGATGCTGGCTCTCTCTATGAGCTCTACTGCAAGTGGAATATGTTTTTCAGCGCCAGGTGCTAGGTTTTTGTCAGTTGTGCTATGAGATGGTTGCCATTCTGCTCCTATCACTGAGCATAGTGTCATAAAAAAGAGGTTAGATTTTGATCACAGGGTTTGTTTCAGAAATTAATATGTGAAAGGGGTTAGCAGTGAGAAACTGGCAAGGGTCTGCTGTAGCTTAAGGGTTCACTGATTCCAGGATCTGCTGATGTTTGCATCTATCTGGACAAAGACAGAAAAAAGAAACTCAGGATTTTATTCAAATTTTCCTTTAAAAACTAATTTTGGGTTATATCCAGATTACTAGGAGGTTTCTCATCTAAAAAGCATCTAAAGTAAGACAAAATATTATTGAAAGCCCTGCTGGCCCAAAATGGGATAGCGCTATAGGGATTCATGTTACATATTCTGCAGGGAGAGATTAGGCCCTTCCTACCAGCAATGAAGCAGAAGCTTCAGAGACACGATGAGTAATTTCTAGCCAGGACTATTTAAAGTCCTGCTTAATCACTAACTTGGAGAATTACTTCAGGCAAAGAATTTCAAATTTTAAAAAACAAAAAAATCTAATCAGACACAGATGTCAACATTTGCTCTGTGTGGAACAGGAATTCTCAGTGAAAAAGAAAAACAGAGTGAAGTTGGGAGACACTTGGAAGAAGTGCTGCTTGAGGACAATTAAGGACAGAGCCGTCCCAGTATGAGATGAGTAATATCTTGTGCTTTCTAAATTGCTGAAACTGGTGTGCTCACTTCTGACTTAGGACAGTTGGCATAAAGTAATCAATAAATAGAGTTTTGAAAAGTAAGTCTTTTGTTATGGACACCACAGTTTCACCTATTTATTCAGGGGAATTGTATTAGCCCAAAGACTTTTTTAAGTACTTCTATTGAAAAAGATGTTGAGATGTCCCTGCTGAGATTGTTTCTTTGTACCTCATAAAGGATCCATAAGAATTGTCCAGATGTCCTTTAACACGCATAATAAGTGTGATTATCCTTTTGATGTGATTGTTGGGCCCCTTCTCCCTTTTGAAGACTATTCCGGGAACCAATTTCTTGTGTTGGAGGCAATTGTAATGTGAACTGAACAGAAAGCCTTTGACTGAGTGGTCTTATTTAAAATATTAATACTTCATTTGGCAGGAGTGGTGTGATGCTTTTTTGTCATATGTCTCATATTTTTATGTTAGTTAATGTGGTAAAAATCTTGTCTGCATGCACAGAGAGGCAGCAGCTCTGGAGCACAGAGAGGCAGCAGCTGGTGGGGGTACCTGGGCTATGACTCAGAGGGCACCCTGTCAAGGCCCCTACCTGGATATCCCAGGAGAGCCTCAGCCATGGGCCAGGGTGACACCCATCAAGATGAGTCTCCAGAGCACCTTTCAGACTGGGAGTGTCACTGCACAGAGGGATGGAACATATTATGGGGTGCTGAAGAAGAGCATCTTGGGATTGTGTGAGACTTAAAATGGGATGTTTAGAGATGGAGAGAAGGCAGGGAAGCTGAATCTCAGTGATTTGGGGTGGAGCTACTGTGGCAAAACAGAAGGAAAAAGGAATTGAAGGGAACAGGTAAACAAGGATGGTTAACTTTCCTGGTCATGCCCTGTGCCTAATCAGTGCACTCTGTCCTTTCTTACCCAAGTCCATTTTCTAATCCTTTTCCTGGGTGAGGGATTCTCTGTCCATGTGGATGGACGAGGGTCTAAGTGCCAGCAGCTGGATCGGGTGTGCAAGTGAGTGTGTGAGCAGTCCTGAGGAACAAGCTGAACTGGCCAGCAAGTGAGGGCGATGGCTTGGGAAGCCAAGTGTGCCTCTGAGGGTGAGACCAAGGAGGAACAGGGGACTGACAACCATGGGAGTCACAGCTATCAGTGTGTGGGCATGAGGGTGTGTGTATGAGTCCAGCAGCTGACTGGGACTGTTGCCTCAGGGGCTCAGATGTCCAGGTGCTAGCAACTGGGGAGACTGGGACCTAGGGGCAGCTACTGGGCAGACTGTGTGGCTGAACCCACCTGCTGGAGGGACCCCCATTGTACATAGGTGTATATGTGTGTATGTGTATATGTTTATATGTATTAAGAGACCTTCATCCTGCTCAGCCAGAAAGGGGAGCAGCATGAGGCTATTGGTGCTATTTGTGTCAGTGCTCTCTGTGTTTGTCTGGATTGATCTGTGCAGCCAGCCATGTATATATGTGGTGTATATGTCAGCTCTGTGTGTGTGTGTGCCACAAAACTAGAAATATATTCTCAGCCCTGCTAATGGTTCAACCTGGGGGCATAGATCTGCAGCAACCTCACCTCTATCAGGCTACTGGATTCTCTGTGCCTCCCCTCCCTCATTTTTTATTCATCATTTGTTCTGTTGTCTGATCAAATGGGTTTAATGTTTTAATCACAGAACAATGAGGGATCACAGATCACGCTGCTGACAAAGCTGCTTCAGGGACTAGGATGCCAGATTTACATTTTGCTCTCTGGCATAGGGGCATTGAATTATACATTACTAGTATGAAAATTACACAGGTAAAAAGACTTGAAAACACGCCCTATAAATTAGTAAGAATTCTTTTTACTACTTCCCATGCCTAATGAGCTATGCTTTCAGTCTTACCACCTTCTGCTGTTATCACATCAAGCTTTACAAACTAAGGGCAAAATAAACCTAGAAGACTGTCCATTAATTTGTGACATTTCACTACCATTTCCTTTAAAATGTGTGGTCTGTCTGGTGTAAGTCTGCAATAATAGTCTGCCCTTACAGGTTTTAGCTAGTACCATGCCAAAAGAATTTATCAGCTGAATATCATCGAGGTGGTATTTAAGGTACTACAAAAGGCACACTTTTTTTATGCCTCCAACAGATAAACAATTGATGCCTTAATCTCCCTAACATTACAGCACAGTTTCTTTGCTATAATATTTTTTCACAAATAAAATACTTCACATTTTTATAAAAACGTGTGTATCAATGATGAATAACGCTTCTGAGGTCATGGTTACAATTTGTGTTACAACATAAGAGGTGTTAATGCACTTCCTTACTTTGTGCTTCCACAGTGTGTGTCCTTACCTAGAAGGACATTCACTTGCCTGTAAAAATGTCAGATCATCAGATGATCAAGTCTTCCATTGTTTCTGGAAGAACAGAATAAAAGCCTATTGAATATTTGACTCCCATTATTATTTCATGAAGCAAGTAGCTAAAGAGTTCAAATACCCCAGGGGGGCAAGCAGTCATCACTGATGAACAGTTGAAAAGAGAGGACAGAAAATCCACCAGATACTTAGGAGATATTGGTAACGGATGATGCACATTGAAATTAGTTCCACGACATTCACATGGAACTTCTGGAAGCTTGATTTTTTGTGAAGGAAGGCAGAAGACAAAAGCCCACATAATCTTCTTAGACTCATTCTAATAGCACTGAAAAGTCAGAGGGGGCCACTGTTTGCGTGTCTGCTTTGAAAGGAATGTTTGTGCAATGTTTATTCTAAGAGATGGGTTAGATTTATAAATAACACAGCTTACTTTTCACAGAAAAAAAAGTTATAATCTTCTCAACTGGAGATTTACTGGAGCGACTATGAGGTTGTCTATAACAAAGGAAACTTAGTAAGAATGCAAATGTGGTCTAAACAAAAACTCAGAATGTTGTTATCGAGGCCAACAGATGCAGAAACAATGGATTTTTCAGTTGCTGTATACTACTTGAAAGCAATAAGCGAGAGGAATTGGAAATTTCATTGATTAAGAGAAATTTTATATCACTGGTATTCCTAAAAGCTGATTAGTTGATTTGCATGATTAGAGCATTAAAATCTGGTTATTAGCCATGTTAGGAGAATAAAATAGGCAAAAGAGGTAATAGGGTATTGAGGAAACATCACAGTCTAGAAGACTGTAAAAGACAATAAATGAAGAATCCAAATTTACAGTATTTGATGTAATTTACATCCTTGTTCTTTGTTTTGTCACCAGTAGAATTGGTGTTGCCCAGCTCTGAAGGCTGCATTACTTTCATGACCGGTAACTGACAGTCCTTGTTCCTTATTGCCACGTGGACTCTGTTGTTTTCTGCTCCTGTACTTTCAAGGCTTCCACTGTCCCCACGTTCCTGTGCTCCTCTGTGCAGCATTTCACACTAGAGTCATAGGCAAGTCGTTGCATGTAGAATAACTACATGTTTTGACTATTAGTTAAAAAATGCATATAACTATAGGAGCTCCAAATATATATAATAATAGGTGTTATTCATACAACTGTATGAAGCTCAACAAAAGCTAAAACAAAGTAGGTAAGTAGTTTACCTGGTCGCTGAGTAATTTCTGTTGCATCCTAAAGGAAATCTCCGGGCAGGCCAAGACTAGTCCAAAGACTAACTCATCCTGATGCTTGTGTTATTAACCTAAGGTAAAGCCTTAGGTCCATTACAAGAAGTGGCAGCTCTGAATTTGCTGGGATAGAAGGCTACAATATTCTGCTAGAAATGTCAAGGGAAAATTACTTACAGTTCAATATGAGGGTGTATATTCAGTATGTTTTCCATATTGAATATTATGTTCTGTTTGACTGACTAATAATGCTTGTTTTTAAAATAAATTACAATTGGAGGAGTAAATTTAATGGAGAAGTTTTGCTCCTCGGTAGGTTGAGGTAATGTAGCCTTTGGAATTCTGCAAAAAGCAAGCAAGAAAACAAACTAAACAGCTAAAACATTTTTTGAATGTGTTGTCTAATATTGCCATGGCAACATTAAAATTCCTTGTTAAGTTTAGCTCTGTGGAAGCATAAAAAACCAATATTGTTACCTAATGATTTAGCTCAAGTCAATATACCATGATTTTAAGTCATCTAAAGAGGAAATTACCGTGAAATGCCTTAAAGTCAGTTGCCTGTGATTACATGGCTGTTACTGAAATACCAGCTTTCTTGACACAAAGGCAACATATTTTAATGGTATGTTCTCTGGTTGGTGCCTGTGTGCAGTCAAAGTGTAACATTTCACCATGACCTCTCTGGTTCTTCATGGTGCAGTAGCCTCGGATGCCACAGCTTTTGTGCTGCAGTATCTTGGTAGATGAGCAATAGTTAAATACTGTCAGGTTTGAGTGCTGGAAGAAGTGTCTGAAAATGTTGTTGAATTCTGAATGTCATTCTCCCTTCTAGTGTCAGTTGCTTGAACCTGACATATCTTGCTGTGTGAAGAGGCAGTATGTCAATTACTGCTTTTGAACTGTATACCTGATGCATTCCACTTCTGAAAGCCTCTTTAGTACCAGCCTCTTTTGGAGGATCAGCAACAGATGCTTATCTCTGAGAAGTAACAAATCAAGTTTTCAGCAGCAGTTCTAGGACTTTACCATTAAGAATTGTATTTAAGCATTATACATCAGTATAAAACAAAAGATAAAACTGGTCAAATTAAAACGAGAAACAAGATTTTATTAACACATAAAAGAAAACAAAAAGATCAACATAGAATTAGCATTCTTTTTGTCTTTATCTGTCTTGAAAGAAGAACTCATTTTTTTAATGCATTCAGATTCTAAATTTACAGCTTGCCTTACTCAGCACACACAGGGTCAGTACAAAGAAAAACACGTAAGAATTCAATTTTCATGCAGTTTTTACTGAAGAATAAGGTCATTAAGCTGAGATGTCATGCCTATCATTCTTTAAATGTCTCTGAATATTTTGTTATGAGGTTTTAACTGCTTTATTTATCCTAAACCCCTGCCATATGATTAATCAGACCATGTCATTTTGTCTTGACATTCAGAAATCTTTCCTTTGGTATATGCATAAAATGCTCATCAGTCATTATTTTTCATTCTTTTTTTTTCCCCTCTCTTCTCTTTTCTCAGTGAACCTCTTCTTTTCTACAGCTCACATTCTTTTTCACTACTAATATTCATCAGACATACTCTCTACCTGTGGCAGTAGTCATGGGGATTAAACGGCTGTATACATTTTCATGTTCAATAGCAGCAGCAGAAGCATTAGAATCCCAGATCTTTATGATGAGACTTCTTAGTTTAACTGATACAGATGTTCATTATTCTTGCTTTGTTTCTGCCATAGCATGCCACCTCGTTTTCCTGCAGAACAACCAAGCTGTCAGCATAAACTTTTAAACATGACAGAACTTGGTGTAGCAATATGCTTTACAGTGATTGTTGGCTTCTAAGTAACCAAACTCCTCACTATAGACTGGTACTTGTCAGTCAGAAGCACTGGAAGATCTATTCATGTCTTCATTTCACATATTCCTGCTGCTGACCCCAGAAAGTGATTTGTGAAATCCAGCAGAACTTCACAAATCAACAAATTCTGACTTTTGCTGTCACTGGTGCAGTAGATCAGCCTAACTAATGTAATTGGTTTAACCAAATGACTGCCTACTGCTGCTTGGAAACAGAGGTGCAAATTTAGCACTATCAATTTTTGCCAGCTTGTGTCAGTGACTATTTGGCTCAGCTTTTCCATTTTCCCAAATACAAACTGTGTTATTTGATTTGCTTCATTATAAATGTAACAAGCACTCATGAGGTGATCAGCTAATCAGTGCTGGTATCTATGCTCATCAGGTCATAAAACTAATTAATGGATATTTTTAGTTTCCTACTGCTGTAGACAGGATTGACTGTTTCTTTTTGGTGCTGCATTTAGCCAGCCACTGAAAAGGAAGTATCTACAGATCAGATATAAAAATTAAAATGAATATGTTGCTTTGTGTTTAAGAATAGGGCTATAGGTAATAATTTTACTCTTACATTCGTTAAAATAAATTCCAATTTCTGTAGTAAGAAAAACTCCAAAAAACAGTTTTCACTGTTTTAAATAACCTTTTCTTTTTCCTGACAGAAAATAAATGGGGTCACACTGTCACGGTTTTTGTAGAGTTTCTAGTGTAAGAAGGGGTTACTGTTCACTGCACTGCAGTTTGCTCTTCTGACTCTCATTTGCTGTTTCTCAGCTTTAGGAATGAGACAAGACCTGGTGATTTTGCCAGAAAGACTGTCAAAATGTGTAAGACTTTGGTGGCAGTTAAAGGTTGTCATACCTGGACTGGAGTATACCTGGCACCTTCTTGCAAAGGGTGAATTTTACCCCCTTCCTCTCTTACCTCAGCAGCCCAAGCAGCCCATTTGCAATCATCCCATTTCAGATTTTGACTTGTACAAAGCCATTTTCCAGGGGAGGTGTAGGTTAGATATTAGGAAAAAATTCTTTACAGAGAGGGCAATCAGGCACTAGAATGAGCTGCCCAGGGAGGTGGTGGGTTCTGCGTCCTTGGAGGTTTTTAAGAAGAGACTGGATGTGGCACTCAGTGCGGTGGTCTGGTAACCATGGAGGTATTGGGTCACTGGTTGGACTTTATGATCTCAGAGGTCTTTTCCAACCCGGCTGATTCTATGATTCTGTGATTATATGGTTGCATTCTGGTGTAAGTGGATCTCTACTACTGCTTGAAAAAAGCGAGGGTGCTGAACTCAATCTTTGTGGTAGGAATATCTAAACCCTCCCAGGCTGGATGTTTTAAGCAATTGCATGGTATCATGTGCTACAGTCAGATTTCCTTTCTGATTTAGCACAACTTTTGTGAAACAATGGAGGCACTTTTCTATTTAGAACAAGTAACACTGTTTTTTTTAATTACTTTATGAATGAATGAACAAAATTTGTTCATTGTTGAACAAAATTGATTCAGTTGCCAATGCTTCAGTATATTTCTTGCTTATGGAGTATAATTTGTTGTTTTTGAAGAAAGAAAAGTCAGCCTATTGGTTGTGTGCAAAAGTGTAAAAGCTGTGCAATTAATATTGGCTGCTCTATCTTCATTAGGCTAACCGGGTGTCCCACTGCTTTTTGCCCCAACAAAATAATCTTTTCTGGGAAGCCTGCTTTGATCTTTCAGCATCCCTGCTCTTGCATCCTGGCACTGCCTTAAGAGATGGCTTCATCTTGTGGCTTTTGGGTTGTACCCCCACAAACTTGTACTTTAAAGCATGCTCTTGCAGATAGCAGTGGAGACTCAGCACCTGGTATAACTCAGATGCTTGTGTGGGCCAGGTTTTGCATGGGGCTGATATGCTTTTCTGCTATTGAACTGGATTCACCAAGAACACAGGTCATCAGAGATTTGTCAGCATATAAAGCCCTTACACAGTTTTTATAAGACTATGCTTTTTTTTTTATGCCTGCATTGGGACTTCTTTGTTTGGATATATGGTCATAACAACTTCCATGAGTAAGGACTGCAGCCTAAATGGTTTAGGCTTTTTAAAAACTGTCTGAGCAGATTCTAGCTTTAAAAGCAAATGCAGTGTGGCATTTTAGTTTCCTTTCTTGGATCACTTTTGTCAGGTTTTATGGGTCATTAATATTACAAACAAATTCCCAGTTGATTTTTATGTACATTCCTCACTTGAAGTTTTATTTGTATATCTTCCATTTTTTGTAAGCTATGATTTCTGAGTCTATGCTTTTAGAGAACTTAAAATGCAGAAGATTACAAAAGGTTATTGAAAATTTGGGGGCAATACAGCATTTCTGCCACCATCTTGTGTTACTCATGTCTGAGCTTGAAAACCAAGAGCAGTGAAATTCTCAGATGTTGTCAGAGGAACTTTGACTCCTTCAATTGTCTAATGTAACTTTTGTATACAAAAAGGCATTGTAGATCTGCACATAGACAAAATTCCTAGGAACCACAGCAAGATAGACAGAAACTGCAGCAAAAATCTAATGTGCTTTGGTCTCAAGACAGCATTCTGCTGATTCTGAATCAACTTCAAGACAATGAAAATTTACATATTCCTTTAGCTAATATGTAAATAATAGCTTATGATGACTATCATGCAACTTAGCTAAAATTTACTTTAAAAACTTTTCAGCCTGTGTTGAATATGAATATGTAGTATTCAAGTTCTTTGTTTTTAATATTACAACATCTGTGTGCATGTTCTTTCAATTTTATAGAGTGCTTTGGTAATGAAAATGTTAAAAATAATTTTGATCTTCTCAGGAAGTTTTGGGTCAGTATAACCACAGCTTTGCAGTTTTAAACTAGGACTGAAGGGTAAACCCAAGAATTTTTTCACATCATCATCATCTTCATCATCACCATCACCATCACCATCATCATCATCATCATCCTAATAGCATATAGCAAAACTATCTGGTTTTTTGCTTTCCCACCCTGTATCTTCCACAAAACATTTCTTTTTCTTCAAATGCATGGAAAGCAAAATCAGGTGTCTGAGCCTCCTGCATGGTAACTGAGGGAGTAGAAGGCTCTCTATGAGAAAAAAAGGGGAAAGAAAAAAACCCACCACTATTATCTTTTTTCTTTTCTTATTTTTCCAATTGGGTGCTATTTTCACTTACAAGACAAACATAACAATCTTAGTTTACACTTTGATTCTTCTGGTCAGATTTTTTATTATCTTCCTATCATTTTGCCTTTGCTCTCATGACCCCAGCTCTCCCAGGTCTTAAGGGATCAAAGAGTTATAGTCACTACAATTTAAATAACAGAAAATAACCTTTAGAAACAGTTTGAACTGATTTTCTCTCCACAGTAGTACCTCAATTTCAAGCACAATAGACTAGAGGCAAGACTATAGGCACATAGCTCTCTGTGCACTGGAAAGTGAAGATTTTGCTTTTCCAGTGAAATAAAATTGATGATGTAAGATACAAGACATTAAAAATAAATTATTTAAAGATTAATGCTTCTTGAAAATGTAAAACTAAACTGAGTCATAGGACTGTTTACTAAAAAAAAGTTAAATTTTTATACTTGGAAAAGGTAGTTTAGTCATAGGTGGTTTAATGAGTGAGTTTAAATGACAAAGTAGTAACAGTTTTATTGATACCTTTTTTGTAGACATATCAACATGCACACATGCAAAATAACAGGTGGTGAAAGTATTTTCCATATTTACTTCCTTTTTTTTGGTGAAGAGTGAACAATAAATTCAGTATGCAGGGATGGATCCATACAGTTATTCTGAGGAATATCTATGTATTCCTGCATCTCCCTGGAGAAGAAATGAACTTACTCAAAAATCAGTGATATTGAACAGTGCAGAAAGAGTATGAATGATTGCTTCTGTTTATAACTTGGAGGAGATGAGCTATTAAAGCAAAGAGTGTTGTTCCTGTGCTGTCTCTGGCCTGAAGCATTCCTGGTGTCTGTCCAGACTACTGACAGGTGACAGGAGACACTGATTGCTTGTTTCTTGATTAGCTTGCTTACAGAAGATTAGGTGCTGGCACTAGTTGATGAAGTTCCTAGTGTCTGCTAAAGATTTATTTAGTCCTAGACAGGCTCCTGCATGTTTTAGGATGAGTGATCAATTTTCTGTCAAAGGAGGTTTTGGTCATCTGCCTCGTGGGAGGCTCAGCTCTTCATTTTCATACTGCCCTGGATGATCACTATGGTCCTAAGGGCTATTGTTGGCAATTTGAATAAATTGAGTATTTAGAAAGAAGGAGTAGTTTCTCATTCCACACTTAGATTGTTTTTATTGGACACTCATAAATCTGTACCATTAATTATAAATTTTAATTTGTTAATCTTGAGATGAGATTTAACAACTGGATGAATAGCATTGAAGAACACTGATAGTGTTTCACTGAAATACTGACCATTTCAGTCTTCCTTCTTCAATTTGATGCAGAATTGATCATTATAACCAGATAGTAATGTATTTGGAATATATCCATATTAGTAGGAATAATATTTTAATGAGATTATGCATCCTGAAGACACAGACAATTTTCCAGTTGTGTAATCTGTGTATCGTTTAATTGCTATCAACCTTTGGAACAGTGCTGTTTCACAATATATTGCTTCAGAGGTGACTTAGTATTAACTTAAAATTGTACATATTGCTGGGAACATACCCAGGATTTTGTGCACAGGGTAGGCTTGTGTAAACTTCATGTTTGAAGATACAAAGTCTGCTCTATACATGAGAAGGGCCCAGGGAAACCCATCAGCTCAGTGTGATCCTGATCAGGTCTAAAGAAGGGTGTACGTGTTCGGGGCACTGTACCCACTTTCTCTTTCCAGAATTTAGCTAGGGTAGTGATGATTCCTGCATTGCAGTGTATCCTAAATATGATTTGAAGTTCTGATAGAAGCAGCATCTGAGGACCATCATGTGGCTGATATTCAGCTACCTGGGACAATGTGTCCACATAATGCATTTGACATTACAAGCAATCAGCTTCTAAGTTAATAAATGGCTTACGTATGTTCTTGACTGACGAGCTAGCCAAATCAGTGGTAATGAGGCATTTCATGATTTTATCATTTCATCGTATGGGTTATCATGTTTTCCTTATTAGAAAGAGCAGTCAGAGCACTAGCTCTGAGACTTAGCTGGAACTAACTGAATTTTTCTTTCACTGCTGATGAATTCCACATAATATTCATGATAGGAAAGGTTCTTTTTCTCAGTATATAAATTTCATGGACTATATGTGTCACTATAATTACAGAACTTTTGAGCTGCTGGTTTAGATCTAACGGGTGATGACAGCAGCAGATCAGGCAAAACACTGACATTAGGTTGGGTCATCACTGGTTCAAGGTCTGGCAGCTCTTTTTTGTCTAAATTGAGGAGGACCTTTTCTGGGTATTTTTGTCTGCCATTAAGATCATGGAAGATGTGTATTGGAATCAAGAAACTTGGGCTCACAGAGGCTCAAAAAATTATCATCTAAATTTGTAGAGCTGACAAATTCCTAAATGCCCTGATTTCCATTGCTGTTCTTATATATAAATATATATGTATAAGTATATAAATTAAGCAAGCTATTCCTTTTTTCCACTTACCCTCAAAAAAAGAGCTGTAGCTGTGTAGGGAAATTGAACCTATACTATATGGAGCAGATGTTTAGCAAGCAGACTAGCACTGGAGTTGGATTTAGTTGGTGTTTAACATGTAGATGTCTACTGGAGGCCAGATGCCAATGAGTCAGTGAAGGTATACTCAATATCATTAATGAAACACAGAGCAATTTGGACATGTGTAGGGCAGTCACCTGATGGTTCATCACCTGAACCACTCACTACCTTCCAGAAACTGTATTTTTCTCAATATCTGTTCATTGCATCAGGGTCTTAAACAGATAATGTGCCTTCAGGAAATTCAGTGGAGTTGTTTGGATTATGAACTTGAGGACCTATTATCTTCACTAACTGTCATCAAAACTGAAAAGCATCCTTAACTCATCTAATTACTGTGATACAGATTCTGTAGTCAGATCTCATACATGTCTTGAAGGGTAATCCTCTTAGATTTAAATATCCTTCTAAGCATATTTCTTTTCCTGAAGAGGTATTCCAGATTACCTCAGCTCCTGTATTCATAATTCAGATGTAATACTGGTTTATTGCGTTCCTCTTATAGGGAGTATCAGAGCCTCAACTTCCACTTTTAAGCCTCAGAAAACTCTGAGTGATCATACATGGATTGTTTCATACTGATAATTTATAGCAGGACCGGGTGGTTGCATGCTGGGGATAAGATGGAGCAAGAAACTTCATCCCATATGATTTAAGGCAGTGCCAATTGCTTTCAACCAAGTCTATGATTCTAAAACTTTCTATTAGTATGTGGGTTATCAGCTAGGGGTTGCAAATAGTATTTTTTCCCCTTTCCACCCTGACCAACATCAACTACCTCTAACTACTTTTCATTTACAGCTTTGCCAGAATAATAACTGGGAATTGCTACAGGATGGGTTTGGGGGCATTTGAAAGTGCCTTTTAATTTTCCAAGTGTTTGAGCCTCTTTTGCTGATACCCTGCAGCTGAATCTCTAATACCCGCAGGCATCTGTGAATTTTGCTCAGTGATGGAAACAACTGTGTTGATTTGTCCTCCTTGTCACTCAGCACTGCAGGCTCGCAGGGAGTTGACACGAAATACAGTGTTAAGATGTGCAGAGCTGCCTTAACGGGAACTCTGATTTAACTGCAGATTTGTGTTCCACTAACTATTGTGGCACATGCCTGCAGCAGCCATACAGCCCAGAGGCAATTCAAATGCAAGCTAAGTGTGGAGGCCAGAGATGCTCATAACTCCATATCTCAATCCACAGAAACACTGCAAATGCAAAATTAAGTCTTTGAACAGATGATCACTGGAGATTTCTCTGAGTTTGTACCGCTCGTGTTCAAGACCAAATAGTCAGTGTAGCAAGTATAAAAGTGACTCCCCAAGTCAATTTTGGAATTAATCAGTGCTGTTTCAGTTCAGATAACATTTACTCATTCAAAATTTATATTGCAACTATCATTTTTATCAGTAATTTTATTTTAGATCAGAGGATCTTATGTTTGCATGATTTATGACTGCTTTAATTTTTCCTAAGAACACGCTTCAATAAAAATTATGAATGTAGAGAAACTCATATTATTCCTCTGAAAATGATAAAATTATCTACTCAGCACATGAGACAAATGCTCTGCCCACCTTATTTATTTATTTATATGCTATTTAAATCTTGCTCATTTCCATCATGTGATGACAGTCATCTTTCTATAAAAAAGTCTTAGCACTTTTTCACTGCAAGGATGTTCTCCATCAGGCCTCTCCATAGAACTTCTTTAATTCTTCTCTATTTAGACCTCTATTCCCATTTAATTTATGAGTCTAATGTAGAAACTCACTGTGGTTTGCTTTGGTTTCTTTGGGTTTTTTTATATAATTCATCTGCCTATAGATGTCTGAGTAGATGTTACAGCTGCTTCTGTCAATACTTCCTTCTTGCAGGTGGAATAATGTGGTTGCTATTCCCCCATGGGTCACTGCCCTATACAGTTCCAAGACAATGACTTTGGGAGTCATTGGACAGCCATGTAAATAACTGATGTTCTTTGCTCTGTAGCTGAGCCCTCTTTCCAAAAATCACTTTTAATAGCATAAACTAGAGAGGCAATCTGTCACATTTAAATAAACAGATGACTTGGCTAAATAAAGAGGAGTTTACATGAAATTGCATATTTCTTATTTGTTTAAGAATCTGGTGTAGACTGCTAGATATCTGAGATATTCTCAGCAGGGGCATCTGGCTTGTTGGTTTTTAGGTCCTGCTGCAAACAAAGATTAAGTATTATTATCTGTAAGGGCCCAAGACCTTGCAAACACATGCTGAATTTTACAGGACTTCTCTTTTCTTAGGTGTGACACATGGGACTGATTAGAAGAGACAGCAAGTACAACACAGAAAGGGAAGATTTTGTTTGGATAAAACAAGGTATCTTCTGCCTGGCCTTTAACTTTTAAGGTACATGAGTTAAATTCCTTTGCTTGGATCAGAATAAAATAATACAGAGCCTGAATAGTATTATATTTGGTATGTAAATTATTGGGAAGATGTTATCTTACATTTCTGTAAGCTCAGGGGGTGGGCGTAATTTTCCATGCCACTAGAGTTCAGTAACATACAGACACTTTCTTTCATTCTGTTATTAGTTCTAAAATATTTTGTAGATGCTTCTTCTTAGCTATATATTTCTCACTGTTTACTAAAAAATGAGTCTAAGACGCTGCAGTTATTATAACCATGAAATGTTCTCACAGTAGGCTAACATTTTTTTATCAGAATACTGATAGGTACTGAGTGAAATGTATATTTACTGGTTTAGCACAGCTTCATTCACTGCATACAGTCTGACCAATGTATGATTGAGGTATTAAACCTGCAAAAAGAAAGCATATTTTATTTCCTGGAAGGTTACACCTGATGCAAATATCCCACAGGAAACAAGTCTGGATTAACTTTAGCCTTTCTGACTCAAGCAATTTATTATATAACTTGAAAGTGTAGCTTATATGTAGTTTAGGCTGTTTCTTTATAATTTGTTCTAAAATGGAAATGGAATAAGATTTAAAAAAACATTACTGCTAGAAATTTTCACAGAATCACAGAATATTTCAGCCTGAAAGGAACCTCTTGAGGTCATCTGGTCCAACACCCTCCTCAAGCAGCACTGCCTAGAACTGGCTGCCCAGGTCCATGTCCAGTCAGCTTTCGAATGTCTCCCAGGTGAAAGACTCCACTACTCTCTGGATAATCTGTTCTGGTGCTTGGTCACTCTCACAGTAAAGAATATGTTTCCTGATGTTCTGAGGGAGCCTCCTGTGTTTCAGTTTGTGCCCATTGCTTCTTGTCCTGCCACTGGACACCATGGAAAAAAAGCCTGGCTCTACCTTCTTTGCACCTTCACTTCAGATATCTGTAAGATCCCCCCTTGAGCCTTATTGAAGCTGAACAATTGTCCCCCTCTCAGCCCTTCCTCATATGAGAGATGTTCCAGTCCCTTCATTGCATTCTTGGCCTTTCACTGGACCAGAGCTCTCAAATATTTCTGTCTAGCACTGTACCTATCAAATTTTGTCATTTTATTTCTTTCATGTTGCAGGAGGTTGTAATGAGCTCTTGTATGTATTTTCTTTTACATTAACATATAGGAAGAAGCAAGCTGCAAATAGAAAATCTTTTTATAGCTTATCCTGATAGTTCAGTCATGTTTTTTCTGCTTCTCTTGTCACCTTTCATACCAGTTTAGTTTGTGTACTGTTATGCCTGAGTATTTAGTTTTCCCAGCAGAGGAGAAGCTGAAACTATCCTTCCACTCCCTTCTCAGAAGTATCATGTGAAACAATATGGGACTAATATGGGCTCCAGGGGACTACAGTAGTCCCCTACTCTTTTTCCTTTAATAGCAAGGGATAAGTATAAATATTATAATATATATAATACATATAAATAATATATACAAATTCTCACTGTCTGCATATTTACCTTATCCAGGACTCCACAATGTTTTAATTGTAATCATCCGTATTTAAAAAACTCACATAAAATCTTTAAATATACCTTCTATTTATATTTGAGGATACTTTTACAAGCAACTTTGACAAATCAAAATGGATCTACTCCCATTCCACTTATTTGTTCTAAAAATGCTAGTAAGTGGTTTTACAAATACAGAGATTTCTGGGAATAAATGACAAAGGAGAGTAAATGACAAAGGAGAATCTTACAGGAAGTCAGGTTATTTTTAAGGTATTAAGGCAGCATCAGCAGTTTTTTTCTAAAATAAAATACAGATGTTGAGAGTGTTACGGGATCTGGCAGGCAAATCTGCTTATGGTTTTGGTTAGCAGACAGTTCTCTGCTGCTGCTATAATTTCCACAAGTTTTTGCCACTAGTAGAAGAATTGTGAGACTACTGTTTGTTCACCACACAAATGATCATAATTTGGGGCAAGAAATAAACATGTGCCACATGAAGAAGTTTGGCCTTCCTAGATATCTTTATCAGAGCATGCACATGGTTTCCCCCTCCCTTAAAACCAGTTACAGGTTTGACAGGGAAATGATAACACTGCATACAATGAAAGCATTCCGAACCCTGGCTATTATCTGAAACAGCTCTGGCAGGACTGCAGTTTATCATGCTTGCATAGCATGAAGCTAAAGTTTGTAAAGGAATGCCAGCTGCAGACTCTCTCTTTTCTTTCCCCTCTGCCCCAACAGCATGTGTGGCTTTTCCATGACCACATACTATGTTTAAGGTCCAGGACACATTAAAGGCCCAGCCATGCTGGAAAACAATAAATTTGGGGCCATGGTTCTGGACTTCTCCCCCCTACAGACAGTCCACTCACCAAGTCGACTGCATGAGTTCTGGCAGGAATAAGAACTGGCAGGACACTAGTGTGTAGGTGGTATAGTTATTACCCTTCAGAAAAAAATCCAGGACACTGAATTCTTTATGTGTGGCAGGAACTGGGTCAGGAAAGAACAGGACAATTTCTGTGGTCGGGTGAAGAACCTCTTATAAAAGTTCCCTAGGGCTTTAGATTGAGTAGTTGTCAAGGTTTAAGGCTGGACTGGCTACTGAACAAGTGACAGATGCTCTCTATTAAACCCTCTGCCTTCTGCAGCAGGGGAAGGGAAAGAGAATAAGAGAGAGACACTTATGAGTTAGAACCTAAACCTTAACACCTTTTATGAAAAAATAATGACTAAAAAAGAAAATAATAAATTACATACACATATATACAAAACCAATATAATCGTCCTCTCTAAATGACACTTTTCCCTCCCAGTGACACTCATTTTATCACTGTGACTGCAACGCATGTCCTGGGAAAAAAATCCCAGACTGGACTCCTGAAGCTAGCAGGAGACAGGGGCTGGATTCACAGATGCACAGATTCAGGAATACATGGTTCATGATTGAAGGCAGAGGAACAGACAGCCAAGTCCCCCAGGCAATAGACCAAGAGAAGTTGACCCTCTTGATCCCTCAGCTTTATACTGAGCTTGACCTGTAGAGGGTGAAATACTTCCTTAGTTAGTTTGGGTCTTCTGTCCTACAGCAAGAACAGCTCTGTAGATTGGACTCAGCTGGAGACAACTAGATTTCTTATACAGCTCCCTAATCACTTTCATGTTTTCCAGCTGATCAGATTGTGCTCAAACCTGGCCCTCCTTAAACTTCTTTCAATTGTTAACTTCAGAAAGTGCAGTCTTAGAAGAGATGTAACTGAAAAGTAAAATCACCGAAAAGAGAATTGCTTTTGTTTTAACTCAAACCAGGACAGTGGTGCCTTGCATACCACCTGCAGATCCAAGCAGCCAGAATTGGAAGGCTGTCACAGAGTTGGCAGTCTGGGCAGGATTCACTTCTGTGAACACATCATTAATTTGTGGTACTGCGTCCCATCCAGGGCACGCTCCTGTCCATTATACCCTAAAGGTGATCTTACCAGGGCATCTTCCAGTGGAATTACCACAGCTTTGAAGTGCAAAATACCGAAAACATTAAATCCAGCACAGAACAGGGAAAGTAAATAGGCTTCTAACAAATAACTTCATAAAAAAAAAAATGTTGGAATATCATTTTGGGCCTTTGCAGAATTTCGGTAATATGACAGTTACTGGTCTCCCCATTACTGCAAGACATAATTTCTGGCAGGAGACCACTTGAATTTAGATAAAAGAAGTTGGCCAGTTATCACAGGTAGGGTGCTAAGAAAAAAAAATCCTGTAACAGCCGAAAAGGACAAGTGATTATTCAGTACCTTTCTTGATGTCTAATTGTCCTTTGTAGAATATCTGCTACTAATGATCAAAAAAATGTCATCAGCTTCTCAAGTTGCCTGTTTCGTAGGATTCCAGGAGGAATTTTCAGACTTAGAATTATGATTTTTATCTGATCACTTTGTTTAGGGGGATTTTTACTTCATGAGCATGGTTTAAAGTCCACCCTGGTATTAATATTACTTATAAAGTGTGTGAACAGCTATTATAACCACCAAATATGTTCTTTTTCATTCTGTGCTTGAATTGCTTTGAGATTTGCAGCCTGTACTACACCTTTTTTAATGTTTAGCTTCTGAGTTTATGTTGAATATCTGTCTGATCACAATTGTTTAGTAAAAATTAGACATAAAAGCCATATCAGTAAAGAAAAAACAGCTTCAGGATAAGGTAGCTGTTTTTCACAAATGAACTTGTGTGTAATGCAATTACTTTTAGGCAGTTTTTCCTAAATATTATTAAATTATCTGAAATAATTGCAAAACCAGTGATGACAAACCGGTAGCATTTCAGAGTTATGGAATTGCTTTTCAAATGGATGTTCAATGTAGTAACGTTTGTTCCTACAGGCTACGGGCACTGAGATGAAACTAATGACAATGAGTTACCAATGGCTTTACCTGACAAGTGAAGATTTACTTAACAGTGTAATAAAATTGGAACCAGTGATATTTATAATTTTATCTGTTCCTTTGCAATCAGCAGTGTTTTTTTTCAGTCTGGAAGGCAGTATGTTGAAAGAGGGAAGATAACTGACTGACTTCCCCCCTCGCCAATGACTTCTGCTTGGTAAGTCACTTAACCTCTGTGTCTGAGTCGCACTAGCTGCTAAACAAAGATAATGATATTTTTCTTGTTTTGTAAATGACCCTTCTGGGAATATGACAGAGCAAAATAGCAGTCATAAACGTGGGTACAAGGTATAAAAATTACAGGAAACAATGCCTGTCAAATGAAAAGCAGCTATGGGAATAAATCCAAGTGGATGACAGAGGCATGAATGCACATAAGTAGATAGAAAATGCAAATAACAATTTCTAGGAGAAGAATGAGTGTGATATCAGCTTATTAGAACTGTTTTGAAAGAGATGTGTATTACAGGAAGGGAAGAGTCATACCTTATTGGAGGCTTACAGAATTTCATCTGCTGACTAGGATGGCACTATGCAGAGAGTAGTCTGTCCTTCAGATGGGGACTGGAAGAAAGCTACTTTCTCAGGCTGCAGCCCTTGCAGAAGAGGATGAGTGTGCATATAAGTATGGGAAAGCACTGCTCCTCCCTCCAAAATAACTTGTTTTTACCTCCTTCATAAGGGTAATGTCATTCATTCCAGTGTATTCTGCAGCGTTTGGCCTGGCTCTGCAAGGTATCTGGGAGGCTTAGTGAGGTGGTAATAAAGGGGTAGAGGTGAACTAGGCAGGGGAAGTGGCTGCACTAGTCAGGGAGCAGCCAGCTGAAGCTGGGAGACTGGGGAAGGAAAGGGAATCCTGCTGAGTAGCCCAGGCTGTCCCTTTCCTACTTTCCTTCCTTTCCTCTGTTTACCACCATGTGACATAATCTGGTTTTGTAAGATCTTGCTGGCTGGCTGAATAGCCTTGAAACATCTCTGAGATACTTAATGTGGGGATTACAAATTAGTATGTAGAAATTTAAAATGTAAATTTTAGAGAATCATGTACTAGGTGATGGAACAGGCAGATCAAGGATTATATGGTCCCTCGGGAACAGAGTATACACTGCTGTTGTTTCAGTGTAAGCTTCTTCTTTCCAAATATTAGTCAGACTTCAAAGTATTTTTCTTTTCCGATTGTGGCTGTCTGATGAATAATGAACAGGAATTCACAGAGTTTTATGTGTAGCACATTGGTGAGATTGAATGGGAATTTTATTATTTAAGTTAGAGAGCATCTGCACCATTCCCATCTGTGCTCTGAATGAATGACTTACCAGCTGGGTTAGGTATATCTATGAAGAAAGATGGAGCCTGTCCTCAAGGACTATTTGAATTTCACAAGATGAAGTAATACCACCACATATGTAAGAGAAACAGAATATATATTAACATCACTGCTGAATGTCCCTTTTCTCCATCCTGTCAGAGCTTGCCAGCTGAAATTAATTACCTTAATAGATTAAGGACAATGGTGGTTTGTGATTACATGGTATGCCCTCCTGAATAAAACAGCTTTTAGATTTCTGCATTAAGCTCTTCTGTTTATGTTATATAGTACAGCATAAAGAAAAATAAAAAGATGCCTCCTGAAAACTCTCCTCCCAGTTCAAAGATACAAATGGGGGATTTTGCCATGAATATCAACAAGGAGATATAGATTATGGTAACAGCAACTCACTAGGTGGCACTCTTACTTCTGAATCCATGTTAAATTAAATCCCAGGCTCTATTTTAAGGGTTTTGTATTAAGTAAAATATTGCGCTTCTGGGGGGAAGATATTATTCATAGTCCTGATCTTCCTTGCTGCTGCTTATGATTGCAAAGAATGATTTAGAAGAACTCAGTAATCTGGAAGTCCATTATCCTTTTACTCTTAATCTTTTTCTTTCTTTTTTTTTTTTTTTTTTTTCTTCTTTTTTTTTCCCCCCACAATTTGACAAAAAAACCCAAGTTCAAACAAACCAAAACTGTGGCATTTTTCAAACCTTTAGTAATTAAAAGGGAATTAAAAGTATAGAAATCAGTTAGATTAAACTGGCTGCATTTGGTCTCGATAGTTGACTTGAAAGAAAGGAAACCTGATTTTCAAAGGGTGCATAACCTACCTTTGAGTAGAAGCATTTTGCATGTGGGCAGTCTGGCTTCCTTGCTAAGGTGAATAAGATAAGACCTAGATAGTTGTTTTCAATACCCTTCAAGAACAGGTGACCTATAGGCTATAGCAATTGGCTTCTCGGTTACTGAGCAGGTCAAAATCTCCTCTGAGCCACAGTCTTGATCAAGGAATTAATTTTTAACTAAGTGCCTCTAGGAAAAGACTGTAACACTTAAAATGGAGGGATAATTCCTACTTTCCTCTGAGGAAACTGAGGCAGGGTGACAGCATTGCAGGATGACAATGTCCCCCAGAAGCATGTTCATTAAAATGGGAAACCAATTTCTTCTCACTTGGTAACAGTTCATAAAATACTTCAGCGTGTCTAAGGTATTGTGCCTGGGTGGTCAAGAATGCCAATGGCATCCTGGCTTGTATAAGGAATAGTGTGGTCTGCTGGACCAGGGATGTGATCTTTGCCCTGTACTCAGCACTGGTGAGGCCAAACCTTGAGTACTGTGTCCAGTTCTGGGCCCCTCAGTACAGAAAGACCTTGAGCTACTAGACTATGTTGAGAGAAGGGCAACCAAGCTGGTGAAGGGTTTAGAGCACAAGTCTTATGAGGAGCAGCTGGAGGAGCTGGGGTTGTTCAGCCTGGAGAAGAGAAGACTACAGGGAGACCTTATTGCTCTCTACAACTACCTGAAAGGAGGGTGTAAAGAGGTGGGGGATCAGTCTGTTCAATGAAGTTGCAAGTGGACAAGAGGTCATGGCATCACGTTTCTCCATGGGAGGTTTAGACTGGATGTTAGGAATAATTTCTCAATTATTTCTCAATAATTTATAAATAATCTTATAAATAAACAATTACCACCTTTTGATGGTGAAACCACACCTTGTGATCCCACTCTTTTAAAATATTGTTTCCCATTAGAGGGGTATGTTGCATCATTTGCCTTAAATTGTATTAGGTAATAAGGTCCCAGGTCACACCATGTTTTTATTTTGACATGAATATATTTTTTGAATATAAATCATTGCATATTCTCAATAACTGGCATCAGCTTTATGTATTTTTGCTTCCAGTTTTTTATTTAATAAATGTCAGTAGGTGTCAACCATGTTTTGTAGATGCTTTTGTGTGACTAATTTGCTCAGATATGTCTGAATTCACAATATGGTAGGACAGCAGCTTTGTTTTAACATGCCTGATGCTGCAGGGATTCAAGGTGAAAGATACAACTCAATACCACCTATCCGAGGTTTCCCTAGAAACTTGTACCTGCTCATCTATAGCCTGCAAATCACTGTTAACAGAATGGATTTATAATTTTTCTTTTTGCAAAAAAATAGATTTGCTATAGTATACACAAGCAGAATTTTCTATCTAAGTCATCTAAGAGAAGCAAAAACACTAATACAGGAGAAACAAGACATTTTTCCAATTAGAGAAACTGAATACATACAACTCCTTTATAGACAAGCTGTTGTCATTGGTATGTGACTTATTTGCTCCTTTACTTAAAGGTAACTAACAAAACCCACTGATACACTAAAAATGAACTTTCTTCTTCTTGCCAAGTTTGTGGTTGGTAATATGGTACCTTTAATCTTCTTTTTTCCTTTATTGGAGAGAGCTTAAGAGGGCATACTTGGGTGCTATATTCCCTGGCAAAACTTGTGCATTTTTAATATTTTAAATTTAAACAATTGTGATGTTCTGTTAATAAAGTGATGGTGAAAAGCTTGCAGGGTACTGAACTGTTTTATGCAAATATGCCTATTTCAGTCATTGTCACATTCAGTTCCTATATTCTTGTGGATAATTTTTCCCCAAGGTTGGTGCCTCACAGTCTGCCCTCTTTTATTTTCTTTTCATCAAGCTCTTCTTATAAGAAATTTCTGCTTAAAAGAAGAAAAAAATTAATCATGAACACAGGAACCTACATAATGAAACAGAACCATTCAGCTGGTAACATTTAAGTAATTTCATTGGAATACTGAAACCAAATGAAACCTTCTTTGTTCTATTCCAGCCTTCAAAAATAATATTAGATATTATATTAGATGAAATTCTCCCAGGCAGCCATTGTTGTATTCTATTGCAGAGTTCCTTGCATAACTAGACCATAGGGACTTCTCTAGCAAAATGTTACTAGGATAGTAGGTCTTGAACTCTGAGAAACTCTAGGAATTGTAAAGTAGTTTTCACGTGTATGAGACACCAAAATGAGAACCTGTTCAGAGCCCCGAACAAGATTTTATCTTGTGCGTTTTGACTCCTTGGGCTCGCCAGCAAGTTTTAAAATCAGCAAAGGCAGCAATAGGCTCATACTTGGTTTCCTGCTTGGAATGGTGTTTCACAACTGATTCTGTGCTATTGGTTCACCCTGGGTTTCTTAGGTGTTTTTGTTTCTTTTCCTCAGTAACCTATTAAGGACTAACAATGCTCATGTCAGAGTGAAATCCCCACAGAAAACTATTCTGACCTTCATATTATCTCCCTCACCCCTTATAGTGCTCTGATCAGTGGCCAAAAAAGTAATGTTGACAAGTTGATCTTTCAGATATTATCAATGCACCTCCGAGTTAACAACCCATTAAGCAATTCACACATCCCAGAGCCCTGAGTGCTAGCTCATGCAGATGTTACAACTCTCCATGTTCTGACCTTGTTTAATCTGCAAGGATTAGAGAGGTGTACTTGTTCGAATAAAAGTTTATAACATTGAAGAACATAAAAATAGTACCTAGGAAACAAAAGAAATACAACTACTTAATTAAAGCATTTGTTATTAGTAACTAGTTCCTTCTTTAACTGGATCTCAGACTGTCCCCAGAGCCCTCCAACTGTGAAAAAAAGATTTTTCTTCTTTATGAGGAGTTCTTTAAGCCATGTGTTTAACTCAGCTGGGAAAAAAAGAAAAAAAAATCTGAGAGTTGTAATGAAATGCAGTAATTGAGATGTCATTTGTGCTGGGATTTATTAGGAATAAAGAACTAAGCAGAGATCATTATGTTATATCAATGTGTAAGACTGCAATTTGCTTATAAATGTGTGCAGGTCTGCTAAAAATAGTAACACTTTGTGTCAGAATAAAGGTCAACTGAGCTCACCTGTCCTTTTTCCAGCAGTGGTCAACTGTGGCTGTCCACAGCAGGAATCAGAGAATCACAGAATCATCTGGATTGTAAAGGATCTCTGAGATCATCAAATCCAAGCCTTGATCCACTACCACTGTGGTTACCAGACCATGGCACTGAGTGCCACATCCAGTCTCTTCTTAAAAACCTCCAGGGACGGAGAATCCACTACCTCCCTGGGCAGCCCATTCCAATGTCTGATCCCCCTCTTTGTAAAGAATTTCTTCCTAATATCCAACCTAAACGTCCCCTGGCAGAGCTAAAGTCCATGCCCTCTTGTCTTACTGATAGCTGCCTGGGAGAAGAGACCAACCCCCCCCCGGCTACAGCCTCCTTTCAGGGAGTTGTAGAGAGTGATGAGGTCTCCCCTGAGCCTCCTCTTCTCCAGGCTGAACAGCCCCAGCTCCCTCAGCCCTTCCTCACAGGACTTGTGCTGGAGTCCCTTCACAGCCTCCTTGCCCTCCTTTGGACCTGCTTCCAGCACCTCAATCTCCTTCCTGAACTGAGGGGCCCAGAACTGGACACAGTACTCGAGGTGTGGCCTCACCAGCACTGAGTATAGGGGAAGAATCATTTCCCGGGACCTGTTGGCTACACTGTTCCTGATACAGGCCAGGATGCCATTGGCCTTCTTGGCCACCTGGGCACACTGCTGGCTCATGTTCAGCTTCTTGTCAATCCAGACTCCCAGGTCCCTCTCTGTCTGGCTGCTCTCCAGCCACTCTGTGCCCAGCCTGGAGCTCCCCATGGGGTTGTTGTGGCCAAAGTGCAGGACCCGGCACTTGGCCGTGTTGAACCTCATCCCATTGGAATCAGCCCAACTCCCCAGTCTGTCCAGGTCCCTCTGCAGAGCCCTCCTGCCTTCTAGCTGATCCACACTCCCCCCCAACTTAGTGTCATCTGCAAATTTGCTGATGATGGACTCAATCCTCTCATCTAAATCATCAATAAAGATATTAAACAGAACTGGGCCCAACACTAATCCCTGGGGGACACAACTACTGACTGGCCGCCAACTGGATGCAGCCCCGTTCAGCACCACTCTCTGGGCCCGGCCCTCCAGCCAGTTCCTAACCCAGCACAGGGTGCTCCTGTCCAAGCTGTGGGCTGACAGCTTTTTCAGGGGAAAGAGAGAAGAGGAAAAGCATATGTGATCCTTCCAGGAGTTCTCTCCCATCTTTTAGAAGCTTCTGCCACAAGAAATCATCTGTAGATATTTAGAGACCTCTGGTGACTTCCCCTTGAACTTGTCCAGCTGATGTTTGACTCCCACTATGTTACAGAATACTGTGACATAGATTCTGCATGTGATGCTGTACTGATTCTGGCTAGTTAATTTTCTATATAGCAGCTCATACAGTGGTATGTTTTGGTTTTGTGACCCAACCAGTGTTGATAAGTATCAGGGCCTCTATTGCTGCTCATATTGCCTTGCCAGAAAATAGACAGGGGCACAAGAAGTTGGATGGGCACACAGCTGGGACAGCTGACCCCAGCTGACCAAAGGGGTATTCGAGACCATATGACATCGTACTTAGCAATAAAAGCTGGGAGGGAAAAGATGAAGGAAGAGTGGATGTTCTGAGTGATGGCAATTGCCTCCCCAAATAACCGTTGTGCATGATGGAGCCCTGCTTTCCTGGAGATGGCTGAACACCTGCCTGCTGATGGGAAATTCTCAGTGAATTCTTCATTTTATTTTGCTTGTACATACTGCTTTTGCTTTTTTTATTAATCTGTTTTTACCTCAACCCACAAGTTTTCTCACACCCTTCCGATTCTCTAGTGCATCCTGCTGTAGGGGAATGATCAAGTGGTTGTGTGGGCTTTGGCTTCTGCGGGGGTTTAACTGTGGCATATAGTTTATACATTGTATAAAGAAACACTGCTTTTTGATTGTGTCTTTTTTTTTTCAATTTACTAGGCTGGACCTGCAGCAAAAATCTACCTACAGACAGTTTAAAATGTTAAAAATACTCTCCATGGTTCCTCCATTTCACATTGCTTTTTCTGGTTGAGTGAGTATTCAATACTGTGGTTAGCTGTGAAGTTTCACTTCCATAGGAACACACTAAGGAAAAATAGTGTACACCTTTTTTTGGTGTATATTCAATGGAAAATACGTTTTATAGAAAAATTCCCAAACTCAAATCATTTTGGCCAAAAGATAAGACGAAGACCACTCCTAAAAGATTTTCAGAAAATCTAATAATAGAAAAATGAGGCCTTAGACCTCTTAAATTAATTCTTACCTGCTGTCAAACCTTGTAGTATGGATAATAACTTCAATTTTTCTATTTCATTTTTTTAGGCTTGCTATAGATATGATTTCTTAAAGGAAAAACTCATTGGTTTTAGATCAACAGGATGCTTTTAATAAGCCTAAAATTCAAACACTGCCAGCAGACTATTTCATGAATGCACTGCAGAAACAAAAAAAGATTTTTTTGAATATTTTACAGGCTTAGGTTGTGAAACCTTCTGTGATCAAAGAGTGTCAACTGTGTCATAGCACTAAGTCAGACATTCTGAAGTGCCATGTGAATCTAAGGAATTTCCATTGTTTTCAAAGGATATTTTTTGCAGGTTAGCTTTGAAGTAAGGAAGAAAACAATAAGACCTATAAGTAGGTAATCTGTAGATAACACTGCAGTTATAAAATCACATAAAGACACTTTTGTTCACCAGTAAGCATGTGAATACAGTGTTTTACACTGGAAAGGGTATTTGTCTACTGAAATAAATGCACAGATTTTTAGTTTCACAGCCATAATCAGGAGGTAAATGACTGAAAATACAGTGCTGCAAAACAGAAATGTATGTTCTGTTTTCCTTGTGTAGACAACCACTGGTATTGGCTGCTCCACTGTAAACAACCTGACACAGTATCAGATTGGATTTATACTTGTTTTATTTTTCAATTAATAATCAAACTTAAAAATCTGTTCTCAGATATTCAGGTTTGGTTTGAATATGTTCCAGAATACTTCTAGCTGGGCAAAATAGTCTACACTCCAGATGTACACTGTTAAATGTACTGAGGTCATTGTGCAAAGAATCCTTTTGATTTCCAGGTTGTACTAGGTGATACAGGTAGATATGGACTTTAATAGTAGATGTATGAAAATATGTTGGTAAACGCTAATACAGATTTATTCTAGGATAGAATTAGTGAATTAATTTTGAATTGTGAAAAAATGAAAGAATTGTGGAATGGTTGTGCTGTAGTAGACTATAACTCTTTTTTCTACCCCTCATTGGAAGTTAGAAATTGCTTGGACCTCACCTAAATTTCCAGCAGTCTAATCTATGATACTGTCTGACCAAGATAGAAGAAGTTCACTTCTTGGAAGTGAATTTAACTGCATATGCATTGAAACACTTAATTTGATGTTTTATCTGTTAAAGTATTCCTATTTCACAGGTTAGCAAGAAAGAAAAAGAGGGTACTTTTGAAAAGTGGGAGTGATGACACCAGAGGGGTAGAGGGCCACAAATAATTTAAAGACAAACACTTAGAATATGCCCAAAAGCTGTGGACCCATCCAAGGAGGTCACCAAGGAGCCCCTGCACAACCCCTGCCTCATGGAAAGCTGAGACCTGTGCAGTGAGCTCCTCTGAGAGGTCCTGCATCCATCCCCAGCCCGTGGGAATGACCTTGCACTGTGGTGGGCTTTGGGGCTTTGCACCATGCTGGAAGACACAGACACCACTGCCTGGGAAAATGCAAAGTCCCAGCTTTAGGAGGACATGTATGTGGCTACAATAAAGAAGAGCTCCAAAGTGAATCCTCAAATTCCCATGTGAACCAGAAAAATAGCCAATTATCCCATGAATCATGTATTTTGAGGTAAGTTTCACATGGAGAGGGTGGGTGGTGTTGTGGTGATCTCTCTTTTCCCAGGCTGTGAGGGAGCTTTCAGCTACCTGTATGACCATTACAGGACCATTACAGACTGGTGCTTTATGTTTTTCTTTATCCTTAAGTCAATAAACTTCTAGACAGTCTCAAAACCTTCAGCTAAGTGACAGTGTACCGTGGTCTGTTCACCTTGCCACCTGGGTCTGCAGCAGTCAAAGGAAGGAGAGCAGGCATAGAAGAGTCAGCAGTGTTTGAGGAAATAAAGGAAAAAAGCTGGAGAAGCCTGACAGGCTCCCTGCCCCACTCCCCTCTTAAAAAGTTTCATTGTGCATGACTTAAATAGATGGTCCAGTGTTTCCTTTCTTACATATGTGTAATAGCTGCCAGCTGGTAAATATGTCTGCATCTCTACTTCTGTTAAAATTTAACTATGTTCCTGGGGAGGTGGGAAGCTTTGAGGTTACTAATCATCAGAAGATGTTAAAAGGGAAGCAGAAGTGGTCTGAACTGAAGCCAAGTGACAAGCTGGATTACAAACCAGGATGCACTGTAAAAAAAGTAAAACCAGAAAGCACTGTAAAAGAAACAAAGACTAAAGTTGAATAAAACATTGAATTCCTCAGGTAAGTATTGATACTTTAGTATCTTTAGAACTTAAAATATTTAAATTTTTACGATTGTTTTTCATACAGTTGAATAAAATGTCACTTTTTATGTGGCTAAATATTATCAATTAGCTTTTTTATCATTTTATAATATTTATTTGAAATTATTCTGGTCTGGAAGACTTATGATGGAACCTAAACAGAATTACAACTTCACTGTTCTGCTTAAAGCAGCTAGAACATGATCTCAAACACATATAGATTATTCTTTCATACTATTGACTTTCATACTATTTCACACTATTATTTCACACTATTACTTTCATACTAATGACTTCAGAAGATGTATGAATAAACTTCTAAATTCTTCAACAGTCTAAACTGCTTCTGTGAAATTTCAGTTGCTATGCAGTTTACCATTAAGT
This sequence comes from Florisuga fusca, assembly GCA_038090715.1. NCBI lineage: Eukaryota > Metazoa > Chordata > Aves > Apodiformes > Trochilidae > Florisuga > Florisuga fusca. The sequence goes on along the minus strand of JAAWXA010000001.1, from coordinate 57,926,956 downwards.
TCTTTTTCCCTTCTTAGAATTTTGTGTTCTACAGAAAATAATGAAATACTAATTTCTTCCTCAGAGAAAAAGGAAATTGTGTCTGGCAGAAGAGAAGGCTATGACCAAAGACATGATGGAAATAAAAGCTTTACATTAATTCTGTCACATTGGTATGCCTGCCTTGGAACAATGTTTTCCTTTACTTGGGTATTTGATTTGTGAGATTCTGATAAGCAACAATTCTGCAAAATGAAATTTCCTTTTTTCTAAAAAATACCTCTGTTCTTAAGCTTTCTTCTAGGCTATAAGGGTACAAGACATACTAGGGATATGCAGAAGCCTATGGAATACATTTTAAATATATATTTATTTTACTTATGTGTGAACTATAGTATCTGGAACTGGATGACATTTCAGGACTGCTGCAGAAAACAACAACAATAACCAACTCAAAGGCATGGAGAGGCTGTTTGATCTCTCTTCAGTGATTTACTTTATCTGTCTTTCAAGACTTACATTCCTGCTCTTTCATCAGTTGATCTGTATGACCATACTAATGGTTCTGGAACAAATGAACAAATTATCTTAATGATCTCATGATTAAGTATTTGAATAGTGGGGTTTTTTTCCTGCTATAAAATATCTTTTTTTCCAGCTGAGCAGTACTAATAAAATGTAAGGATAAAGATACAAATCTTGTGTGCTTTTTGAAGTTATGTTTCAGTGTTTAATATAGTATGAAACATTCTCAGAAGTAGAATCATGTACATAAATTTTCTTATTATTAATATGAATTAATTGTCTGCCTAATTCTTGCAAAGCTACTTTACACCCAACATCCTGACTTTTGTTTTAAAGGATCTGTGCACTGAACTTTGTATTTACTGTCTGTGAGTGATCACTATGCTGCTAATCTGAGGAGAAAGCCAGCTGCCACTCCGATCTATATAGGCTGCATATTGAACTTGGATCAAAATCTTTATCTGATGTCAAGTAACATCTCTACTGCAACCATTAAAGTTCTGATTAACCAGTAAGGTAAATCTTAACAAATGTGTAGCAGGACTGTCAGTGAAAGGGTATTAGGACAGCCCACAGGAGTGCTTAGACTACTATTTAAATGTGAAATAAATACTTTTTTTGTTGATGTTACTCAAGAGATTTATTTCTGTCTGTCCTATCAATGACAAATTTTTCCAATTTGTCTTGCATAAAAAGGGGTGCTGTAATGTGGGAAATGGAAGATATACTGGAAAGGCTCACCATAAAGCTCACCAGAATCAAATAAAATAGAGATAGAATATGAAGACTGCATCAGGTTAGAATTTATAGGTAAAACTACTGCACAGAAAGAAGTGAACTTGTTACCTTATTTTGCAGTTCTGAGACAGGAAGGTGGAAAGTCTACTGTAATACTATGCTGAAATACTGAGGAGCAGTACCAGAAGCTCCGGAGACTTCTCAGAGGAAAACTTCTGACTCATAAAAGGCAGTGCTGCAATTTTATTGCCAGCAGGTACTGAAATACCTAACACGTATTAGAAAACAGAAACCGAGGAATCATGGAAAATCATTAAAAAGATTTATATTGATATGAAGGCAGAGTGAATGGGAGCAATGGGTGAAAATGCCAGGAGAAGGGCTATAAAAATCGTATGTGTTGTTGACACCTACAGTAGCAGTTCATCAAGATCCTAGCACATATCTACCTGCCATTTTTCAGGACAAGCAGATTTGAAACTGAGACAGTGACTAAATCCTGATGACATGCTGATGTGGGATAGGATAGAGAGGTTAATCACTGCCAGCTCCTGAAGGGCAGAAAGAAACGCATTAAAAATAAGCACACTACTAAAAAAAACTGAGGTGTGGAAAGCGACTTGAAAACTGATGCCCCTTGTCCTCTATGTCATTGCAAGCAATCCTGGACAAGACTACCTTGATATGGGTGTCTTTAGGGTCAGAATTCTTGTCAGACTACTTACATCTTGGTGCTCGTAGATTGGAGACTGAGTCAGAGAGACTTAAAATCATTCATGATCTAACAGAGACCATCTCTCCTTCCTCAGTGATTTTTTTTAGCTACATTGTTGCTACAGTGTTACAACATAATTTCCGCAGGGGTAATTTGGCAGTCATTATGTTTTAAGGAGTCTCTAAAAGACATGTAGACTGCAATAAGCAGTTCAACATTCATTCATCTAGTAATAACCTGTGAGATAAATGCCCTATTTATCAAAATAAAAGATTGTCACTAGTGCTGAAGTACAAAAGAAAACCCCCATTTCTAGGACTGGGTTCATCCCATCCTGACACAATGGGTTATAACCACCAGAGAACAGAACAGAATCTCCCCTGTGTTTTTCAGTAGCACTGTATGTAGCTGAATTTAGCAAGTAAAGCAATTAAAGTACCTGAGAATGTATTCGTAGAACCACGGTGAGGGGAGGGCAGGGTTTGAGGACCTGCTGTTCTGGGGAGGACTGTGCCCTGGGCACTGCTCCAGCACTGCCAAGTTCAAGGGCTGTTGCTGTCTCTGCTGCCCCTGGATCTGCTCCTGTTCTGACGGTGAGGGAAATGTGGGGGGTGGCAGCAAATCGTGTGAAAACACAGCGGGATATCACAGGTTACAAAAAAATGGCTCCCAACCCTAAACTGTCATCTAAACCAAAACAACGGCCTGGTGTGCACAGTGGGAAGGGATGTCCCATGATGGCATAAAGGGAAAAGGACACCTGGTGTCCAGCTACCAGCCTCACACCACCATGTAGGGTGTGACATTTCACAAAATGGAGACCCCACAGGGCCAGAAAGAGATGGAGTGAAGAAACCACATGACTGGAAACATGGAGCAACTTCTGGGACAAGGAGGTCATGTAATAGCCAGAAGGAGGAAGGCTTCCTCGGGAGGTGAACATGGGGACATCCATCACTCTGTCTCCTGGAGCACACTTGTCCTCACACTGCTCCTCCAGAGCTGCCCATGTGCCATTTGTAGAGGCTCTCAGGGAGATAATTGCCAGTAGCTGGCTAACAAACAGAAGAAACAGAGTCTGGCTTTTCCTTCCCTTCGGTCCATGTGAGTTTTAGTCTATCTAGCTACAGAGTTTTATAAACCTTGTAGTAATTTGCTGGTCTGACTATGACCTTCAGCCTTCAGATTTTACTGAAACTGGCAAATGTATTCAAGCCCATTACTGGTATAAGGGCAGAGTCAAGAAAGACAGAATGACTGTCTTTGTTCTATTTGGCATTGGGGTTAGCAGAGGTTAAGACATAGAGACAAAGGTGAGCAGCTTCTGATTGCCCCCTAATTGTTTGTGTGAATGTGCCAAGTAGAACCTAATGTGGGAAATAAGGCAGAGACAGTGAAAATGGACAAGAACACATATCTGAATTGAGTTCAATATGTAATTTCTGTTAACACTGGATAATAGGATGACTTGCAGAATTTAGCTAGGCTATATTCTTCCTTAAGTCTGGATCCAGCGAAAGTTGACTCCTGCAGGGAGGTAGGTGTTCAATCCCTGTTTGCTATCATTCTCCAGACAAGTCACAAACTGCAGTAACTGTATTTTTTATAAAGCTGTCTTCTTACATGATAGATTTAGGGAAGATAAGCTGGTCACTAGCATTCAGTAAGGAAAAACTGCAGCAGTGAAACTTGCTCATCCTTGGAGTCTTCCTTCATCAAAGTATAAAGAATGTCAGAAATGGGAAAGAAGCTGGGAATCTCCTGATTGCCAGCCCCCTAAGTGGACTAGAAGATGTATTTTGTGTTCAGAAACACATTAAATCATGTATTGCACTAGATTTTTAACACAGCTCTTGTATTCACATTTTTTCAGTTCATTTTGGAAGCAAATATTGTGACAGTCAGCTACTTCTGTCAGTATTGCACATTTGCAAGCAGAACGATCAGACGTATATGTCACAAATGATTGAGTGGGTAACAGTCCTGAAGGATTCTAATGAGAGTTTCAGAACAGAAGAGCAGCGAAGGCATTGAATGTGGCTGAGATGAAAGATGCAGCCTCTGCTTTTTGCTCTCATCATCCATACGTGTTGTACAAGCTACTTGCAGTATATTTAGGGCATGTCATACATACCTGCTCTCCACCAGGGCTGCCAGGTGTTTTTATGTCTTGCTTTCAGGGATTCACATTTTATCTCTCTAGTAGGCTGGAGGCAGTGGTAAAATGGTGAAGTCATCATGCTAGAGAATGAAAATACGGTCCTCAGCTTTGTTCCAGACTTTTGAAAAGATTTGTCTGCACTGAAGTAGCATAGCTGCTGATATCTACTGGGTTTCTAAGACTAAGAAGTAATCACATTTTAACATGAAACCTATGGTTGAGGTGGATTTTCAATGTTTCTTTTCTTGTAAAACCATTCAGAGAAAATTATAGTCTTCTGTGTCCTGTGTGTCTAATTCAAGAGGAAGTTGTGTATCCGTATTTTGGAAATAATGGGGGAAAGATGAAATCCTACTAACCTTTTTGGCTTCTTTTGCACCATCATTACCCTTGTGGTAGAAAAGATTTGGCTTTGTTTTGCTAACTTCCCAAGATCTCTAGAGAGATGAGCATCAGAGGGAAGAGGAGTTCTCAGCCACCAGCAGCAAGCTACAGGCAGCCAAATGCCTGCAGCTGCTCAGCTGCTGCTCCACCTGTCAGCCTTTTTGTGGATGGAGTAAAAGTTGTCAGTTCAGCATGAGAAGAAAAAGGCAGAGCTGGCAGTATACAAAAATGATTGCTTTTGAACACTGATGAGCTGTGCTGGAATCACTTTTTTCTTTCTAATGAGACACAGAGGTTCCCTGTTTGCCTTTTCTTATTCCCCTTGACTGATAACCAAGGCTTCATTAAGATAGAAGATCCACTGATACTTTGTAGGTGTGAGAACAGATTTCTGATTCGTTTTCTATGTTGTTGTACCAGTTCAGTCTGTCTTTAGTTTGCCTGGATACTTAAGTGACACCAGATTTGTCATTACAGTCTGAACAAACCTCAGAAATAAGCAATTAAAAACACTTAAGAATATTAGGAGGAGGGAGAAAGAAGTGTCTCTTTTTCATGCAGATGTTAGTATACTGACAGTAATAGTATTGTGCTCTTTATAAAACCATTGCCGTCTGGTATTTAGGATTTTCTTTACAATCCCTGATCATTGTGACATAAGGATATCTATGCTGTGGACAGCTGTGTAGTGAAGAGATGTGCAACATAAGCCTGTTAAGATACTTGAAGGATTGTGTCTGGCTTTCCAGATCGAATTATCTCTTATGGAGATCTGTGCTGCCAGGGTTGGACTTATTTCAGTAAGCTATCTCTCTACTGCTGTTCTCTAAACTTTGCCTTTATTTCTGTGGGAAAAACCTTAAGTAGAAATGCGATGGAACATCACAAAAAAATTGAAAATAACCTTAAGGCAGTCCTGTAGGATTTATTGAAATCACATTCATGATTTTCCTAGCTGCAGACTGTAATTATTGGCCATAAAACTGGACAAGCTCAAAGCTGATCCTGTATCTATTCCATATGTGTAAGTACAGATACTCAGGAACACAATAATGTATATGCTGTGAGGCTACCCTGTGTATAGATTATGTATGCAGATATAGGATGTAGTAGTATGTATATTGTGCAGGTCTGTTAAGGCTCTGGTGTATTGAGGCTTTAAGTGCACAGATGTACAACATGCTGTTGCATTTTGCCAAGCAGATGCTAGTGATGTGGTAGTACATAAGGTAACAAGTGCAATATTCTATGTCACTTGATCAAAAAACAAGAGCTAAGAGAAGGAATGATGAAGAGGAAGAATCTAGGAGTTAATTAATCATGTCTTAATTTGACAGGATGGCATAACTGAAATGAGAAGTCCTGTCTCTGCTCTGGATAGCTGTGAAATTTTGCATTACTAAGTTGTGGAAGACAGAGTAAACTAAAATTATTAAAGAGGTTCCAGATTTGAACTTTTTTAGGGTTTCAGTCCCACCTTCCCTACCAAGGAAGGGTAGCATCAAGGGAGCATCATACTTGCATCAAATTGGTCCTTGCAACTCTTTAACTGTGGAGGAAAAATTCTCCAAGGGCAATAATAATGTCAGTTGCCAAATTCTTTTCCTCAAATAACTTACGTGAAAAGAGATAAAAAAGCAGAGAAATGTGGTTGTCAGCCACTGTGATAACACCTTATGCTAACAAAGAGCATACTGCCTTTTAACAATGCTATAGGGTTCCTGTTAGCTTTCTTAGCTTAAAAAGCCAATATGCTTTTCAAAGATAAAGTCAGTGTAGAGAGAAATGATTAAAATAAATAATACAGTTCCTAACTATTCAGTGTGGAGGGAATGTTGACAAAAACAATCTCTCTGGATTAACACCCAGTAATGAAGCATGTGCTTCTGTAGTGCTTGAAACAATTATGGACATTGATATGCATGAAATTATTCAAAATGGCTCAACACACTATGAATAAATGTGATGTGGTGGAGGATACTGGAAGTTGTGCAAGTGTTATGAATGGCTTAGTGTCACCATTCAAAACTGCTGAAGTAATTTGGACAAGTTATTAGTAACCATATTCCTGTGTAGCCCTATTGCATATTGATTTACATTTAAAGCATAGACACTGGAGCAAAGACAATTTCCTATTTTTTATTATATGGTATTGTCTTTACGCTGTGGAAAGAAGAATACATGGTGACTGAAATAAAACCAAAGGAAGATGTGTATTTGAAAAACATTATTTTTTTACAGGCCATTCATTAGTTATGCACCTCTCTGTCATAAATATTTCCCCCTCCTCTCTTTCCCCCTTCCCTGTCCATACCATATTTTAGTTCTTCTAAAAAAATTATCTGAAATTGCAGTAAGCTATTCCTGTAAAAACTATACCGGGAAGAAAGCTCTTGGTACAGTACAAAGAAAAATGCTATTATTGTTCAGTGTCTCTTTCTGAAGAAATAATATTTGCTGGATACATGTTCTTTTGTAACAAATGCTTTGTGTGAGCCAGAACAAAAGTCCTCTAGTTCTCCCAAACTGAGGCCATTTGAAGCTCCAGACTAAAATCAATTGCCAGCACTTCACAGCTTCTCCCTGGACCCCATTAGGGTAGCAATCTGTTTGGATTTCTGGCTTTTTGAGCTGGGTTCTGTATTTCACTTACTCCTTGAATTTTGCTTTGGTTTTATACATCTCCTTTCAAACAGTTTACTTCTTCTGCCCTTGTTTTCTGTGTCTGACAGTCTCTTCTGAAACTTTCAACCAAACAACTGAATTTTCTTGTCAATATGCCCAGAAACACAATTTGCCTGTTTGGGTTCTGCACTGTGGATCACTGAGTTCAGCCAGTGTTCCCAGTTCTGACATTATATCTATACACAATCATCAAGTGGGCTTGATGTTTTCCTACTGGCCTCCACGCTTGTCAGTAGTCTTGACACATGCCTTGAAAATGTTTTCTGTGTAGATCCAAATTCCTGATTCCTTCAAGCAAAACATAGAGTGTGTTTTCCCTAGAGCTTGTGTCTCTGGACTGGTAACAAAAACTAATTCTAGGAAAAGAAGGGATTACTTTAGCACGTTACTCTGTCCTGGAGGCTTCACTTCAGGTTACCTGAGGAAAAAGCCTCCTTCTTTAACTCCTAATCTATTTAAACAGCCTCTTTTCCTGAGGCTGGGCTATTCTCTGTATGGGGTATCTGTAAGGTGCCTTTTCAAAGATCCCAATCTCAATATAAAACTGCAGTCTCACACCTTTGCCTCAAAAAGTGAATTTGTAAAAAGGAAGATTTCAAGACATGAATCTGTCCCTCAGACTAGCTAACAGCTGACATGAAAAGCAGCCCATTAGCACTGTTCTTAAAATTCTCAGAGTAGGATTGCAAAATCACTGTGACAATTCAATTAATGCTATGGAAACAGTTGAAAAAATGCCCGTGAATCTTTGATTCCTTCTGAAATAAAAACTGTGACATCATAAATAATCTATGGTAGCTGATATACAGATTTAATGCAACAGCCTGTAGAGATGAAAATAATTTTAACAATGGAAGAAGGATTAATAAGGATGAGCTTGCTAGGGGTAAGTGCTACTAAACTTCATTAACAAAAATGTATCTTCTGCCTTGCTTCAGGAAGCAAGTATTAGAGCATGAGTTATAAATTATGGTATAATTTACAAATTATACTCTCTATATATACATACTTAAATTATAGTGTGTAGAACTAATTTAGAACCTTTTCTGGAGCTCAAATTTATCCATTCTTCACTTCATTTTGTGGAGTATAATTTTCTGGTGGTGTCCAAGAAGGAATGATGTTTTGGCACCATGGAAGGAATCAATAGGAGTAAGTGTGTTATCTACAACAATCCCAAAATTTCCCTCTAGATTACTTTATTTATGTTTGCTTTGTAATGCAGATAAGGAAAACAAAATATTATCCAGATGCAACTTTTCATAAATACACTTCCTAATAATACTTGCTGAAATCCTAAATCTCTAAGCATTATCACATGTAAGTTCTTGGGAAGAAAAGATATTAAGCCTCTGCCTTAAACAGAGAAGGAAAGATGTAACAGTGAAAGCTGATCTGAGTGTAAAAATGAAATATTTATAATTAGCTCTGGCTGTGTTCTAGACATTAAGCGATTTGATTCCATTATTCATTTACTTACCTATTAAAACTCCAGCTTTTATTTGCCTTGGTAGAATTCTTTAGCTGAGATTTATTTATAATTGGAGACACAGACAACTCCTTAGACTAAATAAGGATTGATTATTATTGGTGGTTAATTTGATTTAGCACCAGTTCAACACTGAGAGACATTGCCCTGATGTATTTCCAATTTAATTTAATATTTATAGAGAGTATTGCTGGATGGGGCTTCAAAAAGTTATCAAGTTCGTCACCCTGTACCAAGGCAGGAACACTATATCCATATCATTGGTATTAATAGTAACTTAGGTTTGATGCAATATTTTCTTTATTTCTCAGTGTTGTGTTAAAACCTGTAAAATCTGCATTAAATCACAGCACTTGCAATAAACTGCATTTATTCAACCTTTTATGTTTCAAGAAATCAGTCTAAAATGTTAGCGTGCCCTCCTGCTCTTCTGATCTTCTCATGGAGTCCTGTCTTCTCCTGCTAATTATAGAGTATTTGTAGAAAAATAAATAATAAAAGTAACTGCTTATAATTCTGCCTACCTTCAGAAAAACAGAATCAGGTCAGGAATCTTCTCACCTAATCTTGTCAAATTTTAAACCAAGGATCTGGATAGCGTCCTTTTTAGAACAGACCGATGGGGTACTCAAATTATCTCATTTTGTCCCCAAAGCCAATTTTGCTGCATCCTTCTCTTGTCAGGGGTTGGGCCCATCTGACACCAACCAGGCCTCCCCTCACTACCCCCGCTGTGGGACAGGGAGGTTTTCACTCGACTTGGGAAGAAAAACCTTAATGTAATCTAACGAAACGGAAAACATGACCAGATTTTAAGGCCTTCCCCTCACCCCTCCCTTCTTCCTGGGCTCAATCCCTTCCCTGCTGCCTCCCCCTCAGGGCACAGGGAGGGGCAGGGGGGGTTTAGGGTCAGTTCCCCACACGGTGTTTCTGCCGCTCCTTCCTCCTCAGGATGAGGACTCCTCACAGCCTTCCCCTGCAGGGTCCTTATTATTAGACTATGCTGACAATAGGACTTCGCTGACACTTTTGAGTGATGGGTTTCTGGCTGGGTTATATTCATTAAAAAGACTTACTCAGGGAACTAATTGCATAGACAAATACTAGGTACTACAAGGAATTACAGCATGTCAGATGATGGTGCAGAGACTTGGCTAGCATATGCTGTAACAATAAATGCCCAGGTTGTCCACTGTCTTTTGTTGTCTAGGCAGTCCACTGAATAAGGTCTCCTACAAGATCTGCACAGTTTGATGCATCCGAGCTGCATAACACATAAAAGTCCCATTATTGTTATTAATTTCATACATCTGCTTTAATCTATGGCATGCTGTAAGTCTTGTGATGCTACCGCTTTAACCTTGTACGTATTATGCTGTCATTAAAAAGTTTCTGATGTGTAGGTTTTGAGGGTTGAAACTCAGGATGTAATCTGACAAAGAGAGGTTTTGTGGATGCATCTGAAGATGTAAGCAGAGCTGCTGTTATTACAGTTGTTCTGGTTATTAATTTAAACAATGATGAAAACAAAGACTGGAAATACTTCCTTGTCAAGTCTGCTTGTTTCCTATTTCTCTAGTTTCTGGCAGTAAAGACTAAGAGCATTAGAGATTTACGATTTCAAAGTTACTGGAAACTGTGTGGATTCCTAATTTTCCAAGATCTGTCAAAAGTATATAGGTGTTATTTTTTTTAACTGTAATGGTCAAATTTGGTGTGCCTTACTAATTTTAACTCAAAATGAGAAGATTTACAGAATTTCAGGACAAAAGGAAGAGGCAAAAACTCTTTTCATGACAAATCCTAACAATATCACTGCATGCAAAATTTAGACTGAGATTAAGCATATACAAAGTTAGGACAGATGTTTTGATCTGGAACCCATCACGTATTTGTGGGAGGTTTAGATATAAAAATGGTCCTTTCTACAGCCCGTATAAGAGCTCTGAGTGCTGGACTTGAAGCTGTTCCAGTTATCTGCATCCCTAAAGTACAGGAATAGTTGAGATCTGAATTTGAAACCAAAACTAAGGTGTAACTAAAGGCTTCCTTTGACTTGTGGAATATGAGGCACTTTCCTTAGAAGTGATGACACATGAGAAGTCTTTTTTTTCTGTTGCAGCTATAAAGAGAAATTCCTTAACTCTACTTTTGTAAATAGTTCTATCACAGACCAGCATAAATAATAAAACAACAACAAAAAAGTTCTGTATGAGGGAAGAAATGAAGGAACAAGTAACACCTGACAATTACAGTCACGCTGCTCATTGAACTTCAGAAGGAAATATTCCTATTAGAGTGGTGAGAACCTGCATGAGGTAAGATTGAACTCTTCTGTTGAGCTAAATAAAGAGCAGTCAAAAAAAGAGTATTGAACTATATAGTTGCCTAAGGGAGACTAAGAAGCATACTGATTATCTGAAGTTTTTCAGACTGATCTCATAAACCTTTATAATTGAGAGGTAGTAAAGACTTCTCTTAGTAGACTTAGACATATTTTGAGGGATTTAATTTATCCACAAAAACAGAGCATTTAATCTTTCTTGTGAGAAAGGTATGTATTTATCATGTTTTACAAATAAGAAAAACAACCCAAACTTTCTTAAATCTGATACACTCTGTATTTTATGCCCAATTACTAAGTTTTATTATTTTTCAGTGTAATCACTTAGATGTTGTTAACTGTCTCTGAATATTTCTGCTGATGAGCTTGTAAAATTCATGAGCTGTGATCAGCTCTGGAATAATTTTGCTCAGATCATTTTTCATGCATTTTTGTCAAGAAAAATCATAATTACAGTAATGAGTACTTTAACACTCAGACAAATTTATCTGGCGTGATAACTTGTCACAAGTTCTGTGATACTGGAGGTGTTCTGGTGGGGATTAATTTTTCATTAACGATTAGCAGTCTGGTCAGTCTTTTGTGATCATTCTTTGAGTGGAAGTAGTTAACAGGGTAGGCATTTCTGTGATAATAGCTTTTTACTGTTCCCTGTGTAGATCAAGCTAGAAGTGTAGTAATATTACTGGGTAGGAATAACCAGTTCACCAACTGTCCTAACCCCAAATGCAGTAGCTAAACAGATAAGCTGTATGCTATGCCTATTGTTTTTACCTGATGCTATCTGGTATCTATCTGGTCTCCAGTGCTGGTTGCACAACACCTGTTTGCAAACTTACTATGTATGTGTTTACTAATAGTTATCTATATTGTTTGTGCTTTATGTTGCTTTCAGGTGGACAGGTTCAAGGTGCTTTTCCTGGAAGTTGGAGGTGGCTAGTTACAAGAGATAGTAAAGTCTTTGTATATTCCTTTCCTGTGAGCAAATGTAATGCAGCTGGTACAGTAGTGCACAAGATTTCCAACTGTACAAGAAGTGTCTGATGATGAATGATTCTTTGAAAATCAGATCTAAAGTTTGGTAACTTTGTTGTAAAGCTCTTTTGTACTTCATTTGGTGGTATATCTTTCTGTTCATAGCAATGTTTCAAGCAGGGACTGCATCCTACTCTAAAAAATGCTTATCCCTCTCTAGTACTTTTGAGGATCTTGTCCACTTTTCCTCACTTCCCAAGTTCTTGTGCAAGTTCACAATGGAGATTCAGCAAAATCAAGAATGCAACAGAACACGTAATACAAATGTGGTAGAAAGTTTTGGAAGATGAAGTTATTGTAGGTGATTGTAAAAGTAAAGGCTTTGTTCTCTTGTTCTTTTAACCATTGCCTGATTAACCTTTTAATCTATTCTTTAATAACAGTTAACTTTAAAAGATATATCAGAAGGGCAGTTTCTGATTGTTCTGATCAAAGGTGGAATCTTGTTATTCAGAAAGGGAAGTCCAGTAAATCAGCTAGGTAAACTAGGAAATGTGCTTATTTTTTTAAGTGTTATTCATAAGTCTTCTTATGTAAAGAAGTATTCATTTTCTCTAACAATTAGGTACAGACTAATAATATTTTTAAAATAGACTGTTAATATTTTGACTGTGTGACTGTGACTGACAAATTCTTTGCTTTATATATAAGGAACATTTCCTCTTTTCCCTAAATATATATATATATGTTGTATATATATATATATGAAAAGTTTTAATGTAAAAAGACCACAAGAAAGATTTATTGTGCATTTACAATTTGTCCACTTAAATTAGTATTCTGGCATGCTAAGTAGACCTGTTACATTTCACAGAATAACAGAACTGTCATGGTTGGAAAAGACCTCCTCAATCACTGTGTTCAATCATCAAGACCCCCAAAAAAAACCCCTACAACATATAGCACCATGCCCACTAGAGCATATCCTGAAGTGCCTCATCTACATCTTTGTCACAGCTTAGCAGTTTGGGCAGACCACAAACCTAAGGACTAAGAATTACTCTCTATTCTCCTTCACTCCTTTCCCCCCACACACACAAAAAAGGAAGATAAAAGGAGAATAAAGACTGGAGACTTTAAGTTGGAAAGTGAAAACAGTTGGATATAAATTTACTAACACAGGGCAAAGGTAATAACATAAGGGATAAAGTAAAAAAAAACCCAACAAATATATATATATATATATACACACACACAACCTGATAGATATGGGCTCTGAAGAGCAGGTGGTGAGCTGTTGGCAAAGGAGCAGAGGGGAACAGCAGCACACCCAGGAAAGAGCGAAAACGAGAGGAGGGGCTGCTGGTCTGTCTGACCTTTACATAGTATGGGCAGGAAATGGCAGGGAATAGACCCCTCTGTGTTCTGCCCTTCTCAGAGTCTGAAAGCCCTCCTTCTTTAGTTCCTCAAATTCAAAAGATGACAACCTTTTTTAAATACCTCCCAGGATGGTGACTCCATTACTGCCCTGGGTAGCCCATTCCAGCACCTAGCTACTCTCTCAGTAAAGAAATTCTTCCTAATTCCTAGTCTAAACCTCCTCTGGCAAAACTTCAGTCAATTTTCTGTAGTCTTATCATTATTTACTTGAAAGAAGAGGCAAACACCCACCTAGCTACAACCTCCTGTCAGACAACTGTAGAGAGCAATTAGGTTTCCCCTCAGCCTTCTCTTTGCCAGACTAAACAACCTCAATTACCTCCAATTACCTCAGCCTCTCCTCATAAGACTTATTCTCCAGACCCCTCACCAGCTTGGTTGCCCTTCTCTGAACTTGCTCCAGCATCTCAATGTCTTTCTTGTAGTGAGGGGCTCAGAAATGAACACAGTACTCAAGGTGCTGCCTCACCAGGGCCACGTACAGGGGCACGATCATCTCTCTTCTTCTACTCTCCATACTATTCCTAATACCAGCCGGGATGTTGTTGGCCTTCTTGGCCACCTGGACACACTGCTGGCCCATATGCAGCTGAGTGTCAGCCAGCACCCCCAGGTCCTTTTCTGCCTGGCTGCTTTCCAGCCACTCTTCTCTAAGCCTATAGCATTGGCTGGGGTTGTTGTGACCAAAGTGCAGGACCTGTCACTTGACCGTGTTAAACTTCATATTATTGGCCTCAACCTGTCATCTATGTGACAATAACACCGTGCCAGTTTTCATTGCATGCTATAGTGTATTTACTGTAAGTATGGCATATTTATTATTGCAGTCACCCTTCATAATTTTGCTATTTTGAGATCAAAGCAGAAGGGGAAAAAATAATTTCCATATTTGCTAAAAATAAATCCTGCTTCACTTCATAAAACTTTTTGACAGAAAGTGTTTTGTCTTACAGCTACTGTAAATAATATTTATGAACTAAATGGCTCTGATGCACTCCATCACTTTCCAGGTGAAGAGCTTTGGGGAGGAGAAAAAGATTTTCTACTCTGCTGAGATTAACATGGGGACATCTCTCTTACTGGTGTTTTAATAGTATTTTCTTTAAAGTCATATCTGAAAATTCATATGAATAAAGACAAATCCAAATTATTATCTGCATGGATGAGAAAAAAATATATTGTCATATATCATAAACTGTGGTTTGAGGAACTCCTTGTAATGGCATATAATGAGCTGGCCAGTCATGAGTTTCTGTACTCTCAATTGTCAAAGTTCATTAATGGTGAACATTATTTTTATACCTTTTACAACTGTAATATAAAAGCTACTACTTCAGTATCTGTTACATGAAGTTATATTAGTCTGTTGCATTTAATAATTTGTCTTAAACGAACTTTTACATGGCAATGTTCAGTCTACTATATCCTGCATTTAATATTCTAATCTTACCCATAATGTATTGTAGGCATTATATTATGTTTGGCTTGTTATCCCTTAAAAGTGTTTGTTTAGACTGCAATTTAAAAAATACATTCAAGAATTTTTATGAATCTCACAAATAGACTTATTTATTAGTCTGTAATATTAATAATTAGTATTGCTTTAAAAGTGCTTGCAGACATAAACCAGTTTTATTTAATTTGTAATCATTAAAATATCATCCCTATAAATAGAAAACTTTAAATTATTATTGAAAGTTGAATGAATACTACAAGTATACTACTACTGCTAATGTTATAATCTGCAGTTTTTATGGATGACATGGTTGAAACTTCCCAGTTATACTAAAGCTAAACTATTACTGTTGACTGTAGCAGTTTAAAAGAAGGTTGAATAAAGTGGATATCCTGAAGGGATGATCAACTCCAAACACAATACATATGGCTGAATTTTCATAGTTTACTGTAGTGTTCTATTACAAAATAGACAACTATTTTTCCTACATCCAATAAATAAATGTTCTTAGTTAAACCTAGAAAACTGAAATGTTAAGAAAGTCAATTTTCTTTTCATGTGGAATGCACTATTTTTGTATTCATCTTACTACACTAAATAATGATCACATAATAATCATGGACATAGATTCATGTTTCATAAATTCTTCCTCTTTCAGAAGTTTATATTTTGTCTATGACAGAGTCCAGGTATAATGAATTACAGAAAGTTACATGTAAATAAGAGATGATAACTGTCAGCCCATTCAGTGTTGGCAGAGATAACAGGAAATGCATAGCCCAAATATGCTTCTTGTAAGCACAGTCCTATTTAAGGTCATAGACCTGCTGGGGTTTTTTGTGGCTAATCCTTACCTGCTTGGAAAATCATATTTCTCATCCCTTGAAAGTTTCATTCATAGGTAAAACATGGCATTATAAAGATAAATAAAGAAATATTACCCAAGAAGAGGAAACAATGCAATGTTTATCATCGATGTCAGTAACATAGCTATTGGCATGTTACAAACACTTTTCCTGTCCAGAAAGTAATATAATGCCCACTAACTAGTACAATGTGATTGACTGTGGAATCCCAATACAGCTAATTATGGTCTCAATAATTTACATTTCTCTAAGATGTTATAGCCTCAAAATGTCACATAAACACTTGATCAAATTCAATTTTTCAGCTTTGTTGCCACTCTCATTTTTAACTGAATTCTTTGAAATAGCATGTTTTATTTATAATAAATTATTACTCTTTTATTATTAAATTCTCATTTACAAGAGTGGTTTTATGTTCTGGTTTTCCCACATTCTGTACATATAAGGAGTATAAAACTAGAGGCTTTACCTTTTACTGTGATTTTCATAGCAAGTAATATCACTGGTTTGGTACAACACACATCCATGACTGAAACTTGCAGCCACGTTAGCAACTGCTTAGACCCGTGTGGATTTCACTGTTATAACACCAGTAACAGTATATGGGAGTAATTATCACTGTAACTCTACGTAATTGTTATATACTCCACGTCTATTTTAAGGTCCCATTCATTATACAACAGGTACAGCATAATCCAAAACAGTTTTCAAGTATAGGCATGGGGGCAAAGTTTTGCCCATTTCAAAGAACTCCCAAACACTTCATTTATCATTGATAATACAGAGGTTTTAGGCATCCAGCTACACCTGCTTGTCACCTTTTCACTGCATTGGTCTCATTTACTATTTGAATTAATAGAAATGCTTTTTGAAATGTTCCAGCATAATAGATAGGAGTGGGAGCTTTGAAATTGCAGAGTCAAGCCCTAAGTGTATATAATCTGCCAAGATTTACTGGAACACTCTTTGATATTTCATATGTTCATGTCAGTATTATTTTACAACTGCTTATGGTTTACCTGAAGTAAAATGTGTCTACAGAAGTTGAGCAAGCATATAGGAAGAGTATTTTAAAGTAACATATATAAAAATGTTAGCTTTTGTTTAGAGGACACAGCTATAGCATTGCCTGTGATCTTTCACATGATTATTATTTATGAACTGTTGAAAATTTTTCCTTTCAGTGTGCCAGGATTATGAAATAGTGGACACTGATGATATTAAATGCATATAGTAATTTCTCAGTTTGCATCCTTTTGAAGTAAGTAACATTTAAAGTTATCTAAAGTATTAAGTTAATAAACCAAATTTAATTATTGCATCAGTAGTATACCCAAGTTAAGTATTGCAGAAGATGACTTGTGAATTGGTGAATTCACCCTTTTTTAAAATCCAACTCTCTTTTTTCAGAACACTGTAAACATTGTAAATCTAAGTTCAGATCTGTGTCTCTAAGTCCTACGTTATCAGGAGAGCTCTAAGGGCATTTTTTTCAAACTTGTGGGATGTACCTACACTGGTGTTTTAGTTCAGGACAGAAGTTCACTTTCACAGGGAATTTCCAGATAGCTCTGACCTGGATACATTCTGTACTACACCCCCAGAGAACATAGATTCACATCTTCTGGGGTGAAATGAAGCTGGGTGCAAGCTGAAGGAAGACTTCTAGAGTTCATTCTAAACACCAGTTGTTCTCTCCAGATTCCCCCCCATAGCTCTACACTACTTGCTAATACAATGGCACATCCTAACTGGGCAAAATGATGGTAAAATATGCTAAATCCCAGTTGTTATGATGAAAAATTCTATGACAGTACGAAACACTTCATTAGGTATTGTTAGATAACTTCAGCTTTTTAGTTAGAATTTATCCTGTTCGTTGCTGAAGTTGATAAGGGGAAAATTTGGGCCTGTCACTTAGTATCACTTTATGCTAATGTTTTCTTGTCTTCCTTCTCTTGTTTGGAAAGTCTGATATAATAGCTAAATGACATCTAATTATGTTTTCTCAGTTTTCACAAATGGTAAACCATGTTTCTTGCTCTTACCACCTAGTAAATCTAATTAAAATTCTTACCTGAAAGAGAATATTATTAAGATAACTGTTTTATATTTTTTTCTCTGTATTTTCAGTGATGCAGGTTGAGAGAGGTATATATGACAGTGTAATACCACTTTTGCAACACTCTTCTGGGTCTGTATGCACTGGTCTGATCCTCTGAGATAGTATAAACCACTCTTAGACAGTATTAAGCAATTTAAGAGCAAAAGCCATCAGAATTATTGGCTCTCAATAAGTGCATCCTCCTAAACTGCCTCTAGTAATATAGCTCTCGTGATGCATCAGTTAAAGCTTAATCTGTTTCTATATTTTGTTTGTGTGTGAAGGCACACATTATATGTGACTCTAAAGAAAGTCAATGTTCCTTTTCTCTCACCTTGGCCTATGTAAAGACGTGTTTAATGTCAGGCACTGTTTTGTAAACCTCACTATACATCTATGTAAGGATACTCCAGAGAGTATAAACATGGAAAAAACAAGACTAATTGTTTAGTATGATATGATGATAAAATGTACAAGTAGGTATAATAAAATATGTTAAGTAAGTTGTGACATATAAAGCCACTGGTTACATGCTTTTAAAGCTTATTGAAATTATAAATTCTGTAGATTTGATCTATAAAGTCCCTGAAATTGCTAATCACTCCCCAGCTCTTATGAAGATAGTAAGTTTCAAGGAAGAGAAACAAAATTACTCTTGGTAAGCAGACTGCTTGAAACTACTTATAATTTTTTTCGTAAAAATTACTACAATTTAGGAACTGTAGAAATTTAAGATTTTAAAAATATTATATTTTACTATATTTATTTATGTAGACTGATGTATTAAAGGATAAATACTGCTATTTAGTGACAGAGTAGATTCCAAAGGAAGCTATAGGTACAGAATGTTGAAAACTAAATGAGAGAAGAAAAAACTGAAACTCTGAGATATTAAAAAACGGTACAAAAATGCATGCATACAAGAGAATGATTCTGTTTTTCAAATGCAGATTTTCTAATTATTTTTTCCGTAGGACAGGCCTCTTTATACACAGCAAGGAGTAATGCAGAATGCCAAATATTGAGTGGGTTATTCTGCTGTTATTTTGCAGACTCATTGCTCTCACCTTCAGCAGTTGTGCTCTTCTCAGGAAGAGTTGTGACAAAAATTAAAGTTTAAAATGTCATCCTTAAATAACATAATGAAAGCATGATGGGGGTTTCACTAAATATATACAAATAATTAGCATATTAAGTTGTATTTTGACCATGAGGGGGTGGTTGGTTTTTACTATACCTTCGTAACTTAGATTTTACCCTTTCATTAAAGCAACCTGTATTGCCAGAATAATTTCTTTAAAACAAATACTATCTTTTCCACCACACAGTGAGAAAATGGGCCTTTCAGAAAAGCTTGTCAGTTTTTAAGCATTGCATTTCCTTTATCTGGAATATTTGTACATAAATAGCACAGGGATTTTCAAAGTTGCAGCCAATGAGAGACTACATTTTTTCACTATAGACAACTTCAGATAATAACTTTTGGGAATAAAAATTATAACCAGAACTGCCTGTTTCTTTCTGTCACCCATGGTGTCTCACACACTATTTGTGCCAATTTAGGGACCTGATAACATGCATTCTCTTTTGTTTAGTGGACTTCAATGTATATTCATATACATCTCAAAAATGTGGTTAAAATTAAATACATGAAATTCCTAGTTTATACTCCTTTTTCTTGTGTCATGTATGCAATTTTAATATAGCCATGGAATATTATATTGTTCATGACAGGGTAAACTGATACAGGTGCTTGACTTTTTATATTTAGACTGTTCAGCTGATAAAGTGTTGGGCTCTAACCTTTCCTATGCAGCCTAAGGGTACTTACCCTATTTCTGTGGTGAAGGATCAGTAACTATCCTTCCTCAACATTTGGCCCAGGTACACACATATTTATTTTTGGAAGACTATAACTGAGGAAGAGTTTCTATCCATTTGTAGCCCTTGGGAGCCTCAAGGAATTTAGGCCCTTTAAGACTGCAAAGAGATGTACTACTGGGATAATTCACACTTATTCTTATGCTGACTTTCACCAGTTTCATAGGTGTTGGTTAGCTAAATTTAATTTAACCTATTTTCTTGCAAAAAAAATTTTTTTTTTTTTCTTTTTTTTCTTTTTTTTCTCTCTTCTGACTGTTAGTATTAATCTGTGTTCAAAATGTTCCAGTTCCTCTTCTGACCTCCCTATTCTATGTCTGATGTGATGAGGGCACTGGTAACATCTCTCCAATTTGTTATGCTACTGTATCAAGTAGGACAAACTTGTTAAAACCTCATCTCATTACCTCAGCTGAAGACTAGTGTCCTCTAGTGAAACACTACGAGTGAACTACTACTACAGCTGCTTATTGCCTTTGGTCAGATTTGGTGGTCAGGAACTCTGTCATCTTTATTTTTTCAACAAAAGATATGTTAGATGACTGTACAATTGGTTAATATCTGCTATGAGAACTCGTGGCTGAGCATTCTTCTCTATCAGTTGGAGTTTTCATACTCAGAATCTTTCCCTAGGATTAAAAATGTCATTATTGGTTCTTTCTGTAGTGCAAGAACAAATTTTGTTGAGACAGATAAGCCCCATAGAAGCAATATTCTTAGTGCTTGGCAACAATTACAGTCATACTGTAATCTTGAATTTACTAAATATTAAGGTATAAAGGATCATAGCAATGTGTTTTACTGAAGCAGCAGCCCACAATACTTACTTAGCCCACAGCTATTTAACACCACCTTTGTGTCTGATCAATTTACTGAGGACATGTCATACTTCTTTCGTTTGAGCTATCATAAAACTGCTATACCTTCCTGTCTGTCTTGCTCTGCTCTTTTTTCTACTTCACACAATAATTTTCCACATTTTTATTAAGACTCTATAAAATGAGTATGGCTTTAGATTATAGTATTGTATGAGTGTCTTACCAGTGGTATAAGGTTTTATAAAACTATCTGCATTCTATAATTTTAAAAAAAATTTGCAATGTGAAGCACAGCTTCCACCATTGTTATAAATCGTGTAAGGATGATACAAAATTTTTGCAGGTATGTTTTAATCTAAATCCTTTATGTTTCCAGTTTTGGTTTCTCATAATATTAAGAGGACTGATTTGGACATTTAAAGAAAATGGTGAGATAATTCCTTTTTGTAAAGTTCCACACTTAATTTCCTTGCTTTTTTTGCTATTCTGGCTAATGAAGAGCTGAAAACAGAAACTGTGTTTAAAATGGAGTAAAAAGGTATTGCTCTGATCATAAACAAACAAAACTATGCACTATATGGTACAAAAATGGCAAATTTCAGCACAAAGTAATGAAAATCTGCAAAAAATATTAAAATATTGGCTGCATAAACTAGCAAACGGTTAATTCATCTGCAACAGAGGTACTGTGGTGTCTCAATATGAAAAGACTATTCACGTTGTTTAGATATTTCATTAATATAAATTAGGTATATTTGGGAATCTTTAAATACATTTACATTTCTCAAACATTCTTCTGCTACTTGGATGATCATGGATTACAGTAAAGGCAAAGTTTTCTAAAATTCAGAGTGATATGAAAGAACATGAAAGAACAAATTTGAATGCAGTCAGTAAAGTGATGGTGCATTTAAAAAGATGGTTAATGTGATAGGAAACGTATTGTTCAGAAGTGGGAAAATGATGAGAAAAAGACCTCACCTTTCCAAGAAAAGAAAGGTGTTAATACAAATACAGTTGTGTTCAGTTGCCTGCCTACTTTTCAAGGGTTGGCCACCCTGGAAATTCAAGCTCCTTCATGCATACAAGATTGGTTTTATTTTTTGTTTGTTTGTTTTTCTGAATGGTGTTATTGACTTTTATGGACTATTTAATCCAAAACATACCCACAAATTTACATACTTTCCAAGGACAGCATTCTTACAGTAGCATTTCCAGAGATCCACTGCACACACAGAGGATGAAATTCAATCAGGGTATAGAACACCTCCGACTGTGTCCCATTTAAACTCTTCTGTTGACACAGAGACTGAATATGATCAAGTCTCTAGAAAACAACTAAATAATTCAGTCCAGTGGCAGTCTTATTTCACATGTACATCTGTCTTGATTGTGAATATAGCTGTTTTCCCAGGAACGGAGCCTTGCTTTGATGAAATGTGTCTGGAAAAACAATTTTTAATAGATTCAGTAAATAATACTTCCTTTTGTCTTTCAAGACACATGTTTTTCAATCTCTATAGAACCTCTTTGTTTTAGATTCTGATGGCTAAATAATTCAGTCCAGTAGAACTAGGACTACTTCACTTTGAAATTACAGCTGTTTGGGCCAGGAGAAGAGTGTCTTGTCCTATTTTATTCGTGTTGTGGAGGATGTCTCTCTAATGGATGGCACTAGGAAGAAAAAAAAACAAACAAAAGGGATAGATGGATACTTTGGGAGTCTTACAGCCCTACTTTTGAAAACTACTGTAGAACTTCTTTGTATGGCTACACAGTGTAGAATTGTTTAGGCTCCATTACATCATGCTGTGTTGCATTGTAAAATTAAGTTATTATAATGTAATTGGAGGAGCTGATATATTTCAAATCACTTGACAAAGGATGAAGTGTAGTGGAAAATCAAATGAATATATATGGGTAGCAGAAATGATCAGAACAAATTGTGAACATGATTATCTTTGATTGCTATCTCCTTTTAAATTGTAACTGCTTTGTAATAGCAGTTTGGTTTGGGCTTGTGATGGTATAGAATTTATCTCAATTTTAATTTCTCAGAAACCATATAGCAAATTATAGTTGGATACTATGGTAATATCAAAACATGAGATTATCTTTAGTTGTGTGAATTTGAAGCTCTTTTTGCTGTTTCAATTCATTTAATTGATTGCAACTGATTCGGATCAACTGGGATAATAAAGCTAGCATCGATAGAGGTTTTTCATCCCCATTTTAATGGGGGCTGAATCTTCTCTAATCTTATTCTTGAGTTCCTCTGGGCCAAATGCAACTGCTCCTAATACATTAAGAAGTCTTGGCTCTCTTCCAGTCTTAAGATAAGCAGTATAGATACGATGCCATTTATTTTCATGTGTAGTGTCCTCAGGGATACAAAAAAGAATGACATGCCAGTGCCAGTATTTTTTCAGTCTGCTAACAAAACTGAAACACTCATGCAAAACACTCTGCTGATCTGTTGGTGGGACACAGCACAGGTATCTAGACTTTAGTAAAAGTAAAATCACTCGCTGCTATACTATAAAATTTGCTGGAGCATAATAAGAATCCCTTATTTTACACTATTTCTATCTTTAAGGCTAATTTTGTCTCCCCGCTGACTGAACACGTACCTGAGGCCACAGGGAGACCTTTAATGATCAAAGCATAAAAAAAGAATAAGGTGACAAGTCAATGAGTTGGCAGCTGGAGAAGGTACTTTCTAAATCAGGATTACAGATCTTTTTCTATTCTGGTCCTTTTCACAAGCCAAGCACAGGTGTATAAATGAATGTATCAGGGGAAAGATAACAACACCCTGATGAAGAGGAAGGGAATATGCTTTCAAGCTAGTACTCCATGAAATAATGAAGACAGCTAAGTCAAAACAGGGATGATTAATTTCTCTGAGTTCTTTTGTTTTGTTTTGTATTATTAATATTACTAATTATTATTGTTGTTGTTATCATCATCATTGTTGTGTAATTCTGGAGCCAACTAAGCACCTCAAAGGGTGTCAGCTTTGATGGTATGCCACTGAGATACAACTTTTTTGGTCTTCTCTACATAATGATAGCAATTGATTTTGTTAGTGGAATTTTGGGACCTTCTCACATTTATAGAGTACTCATACTCTTTGGAATATTAGTTCAGAGAAATTTGTTAGCA
Organism: Florisuga fusca; assembly: GCA_038090715.1. Lineage (NCBI taxonomy): Eukaryota > Metazoa > Chordata > Aves > Apodiformes > Trochilidae > Florisuga > Florisuga fusca. Next base: position 57,903,231 of record JAAWXA010000001.1, on the reverse strand, counting down.
CCTGTCATTTCAGCCCTAGAAAGAGCCTCTTTTTTGGATTACACTTTGGTGCCTGTGGCCAATTAATATCAATGGGGCACAGTCAAGAGGAATTTCAGTATCATTTCCATTGTAAGAGCAGTTTATGTAATACAGATTTAATTCTAATTGTGCTGTAATATACTTTCAAGATGTTTTGAGTATATCACATATAATGCATTTTATAGACTGATGTTGATTTGTATAACTCATCCATTACACTTACCACCGAGCTTTCAGGTTTGTCATCTACCCAATAACCTTTCTTCCCTTTGCTTCAGTCAGGTCACAATCCAAGAACCCCTTTGTGCTTTGTATTTTTTTTCCATGTGTATGATTTTTTTCTGTTTGACTTGTACTGAGAACATCTCCTTTCAGGAATGCATTCATGCAGAATATCTTTGTGATTGTTCACTGTATGTTTTGGCCTTTCTCTCCAAGCCTGCAGGTTAGGCTGCAGATCTTTCTTTGCATATGGAATTTATTCTGTTGCCCAGAGTCTGGAATTTGTGCCCAGAAATAAATAACCTATACTTGTCTAAGACAATATCTCGTATTTGACTCAAGGAGACACTGTACATTTATTGTGCTGTATAAGGCTTAATCTTTTAATGGGGAGATGAATTTCCCCTTGTATTCTAGAACCAATTTGCAGTTATATGTGTAGCTATCAGAGAATACAAAGAACATTACCTACAGGAATATCTGTTTTTTATACTCATAGCCATTAATCTCTTTAATTGCCCCACCCTTCTGCCCCACTTTTCTTCCCATTTTTGGCTGCTAGTAGAGCTCAAGTAAGCAGAGGGAGCTATTAATTATCATTATATTTTGTGAAGTTTAAAGATCAGTAAGTATCAGTAATTCAGTACAATTTACAAGGGAGAAAATTTAACTATAGGTTAACCTCTGTATTTGTTTGGGTTTCTGTGTATGAGCGTGTGTAATTTCATTTAAGAAACTCTTGTATGAACCTTGCCATTCTTGAATCTTTAAGTCACTGTTCGATTATAACAGCTTTTGATAGTCATTCTGTTAATCAGCTGGTGATCAACTGCTGCTAAATGCCATACAATCTAATCCTACAATTTACCTAATAAGAAATCATAAATTGATTTTGCCTCAAAGTTGTGTGAAAATCGCAATTTGCGACAAATTGCATTCCTCACTCCCATCAGTGACAAGGCAAGTAATAAAAGAAGAAAGGGTGGTTGATGTATAAAGAAAATAAACATAGAAGATGCTTGTTCTGTTCCTTCATCTTAAATGAAGGAAGTAGAATTTCAATGACATGGGAATCTGAGAGTTTCCTTGCTCTGGAAACTCACATTTTTTAGGAATGACTTCTAGTTATTGTGTCAAAGACCATTTCTTGCGATGACCTTTAGCTTAGCTTTTTTGGATCTGGTCTGAGCCTCATGAGCACCTACTGGGAATGCTTAGGAGAGGGCAAGATGAGTTACTGGAATAAATTATTTAGGCATCAAAAAATAAAAATGTCCTAGAGATATTTTTACTGAGGGATTAAGAGTGAGAAGACACAAGTCCAGAAAGAGTTTTAGGCAACAAACTTGAAACAAAGCAAGCATTAAAAAAAAAAAAAAAATTTACTCATCTGATAAATTCCTTCAATCTGATCAGCAAAAACTCTTTTCTCTGTGTGCAAGCAGCTGTTACACAAGGAAATTGGGAAGTATTTCCTCTGCAGAGAATGCATCTGGCAAAAGGAGGCTGAAGGACTGTTGTGATTTAGGCTGGCCACTGAGGTGAAACTTAAGAGAATGGGAGAGGGAGTTAAAATACAAAGTTATTCTTGACAGTGTAATGACAGTGCTTTTTCCTGTTGAACAGACTTTTCTGATGGTTTTTAGGAACAATTTAGGAAGAGAAGAAGCCTTAAATGCCATGATCTTATTTATGGATCTTATTTCATTCTGAGGGAAGAAGGTTTGCTGGTGGAATACTGGCATACAGTAAGAATGTGACATAGGGAATGAGTATCTTTGTTTCAGCAAATATGTGGACATCTAGTAGAACCTAAAGAAAAATATCTAATTTCATGATGAGTGGCTATCTAAGTATTCAAAATCTAAAATATCACTGTTCTCCAAGAGCTGTTTGTAGGGTCTTCACTAAGCTCTATTTCTACATCCATTCAACTCAAGAGCCAAAATTTGATTGATGTTAATGGGAGCAGAACTGCGCTCATACTGATTTTTTGGAGCAATGTTAACATTGCCATCAGCAAAATTATGAGTTCTACTGTCATACTTTCACATTGACATCTGCTTGTTTCGAGGTATAAATGAACTAACACACGAGGCATGCTTGAAGAAACTTTTACATCTGCCTGTATTGGCAGCCTGGAGAGATGTAGTAAAACACTGGAAGCTTGACAAACCCTGCAGATTTCAAGTAAGATTGCAAATATCTTCAGTTTGGCCTCATTAAAATGGGAACAATACTAAGAGGAAAACCAGAATTTAGATATCTTTTTGATCCAAAATGGTGCAAGAAGGCAGAAAAGTACTTCCTCTGAAGACTTATGAACAGTTTCAAGTACAAGTTTACCTCTGTTTACACAATGAAACTAAGGGCAAAAAGAGATTATATGATCTATTCAATGTCTTGGTAAAACTGTCTTCTTTTTAAAACAATAGTTTAAGTGTGTGTGAGAGAAATTATTTTCCATTTAACAATCCTTCCACAGTGGGTATTTTACCATTACTTCATACTTTGCACTCTTCTGAACCTTCAAGTTTTATATCTGCTTTTAGGATCTTGTATGCAGACACAATAATTCTGTGTCCTGTATAATTTGAATAATATGTAGCAGATGTCTTCTGTTTTAGGCATTGTACATCTCAATATATTTTCTTAAGTGGAAAGGAGGAAAAAAAGAGGTCATCCTAGATGTTGTAGACAAATTGAGTTTGTCTAGTCTGAAATAGAAATGCAAAACCCCCAAGCTCTTTCCACTGAACGATCAGAAAAAATGTTCCTTGTTAAAAATATTGAAATATTTAACTGCCACTACTTTATGGCTTTCCAAAGGTACTGGCCTGTTGATTACAAAAAGTAAGAAGCTATTTTATTATTATTATTATTATTATTATTATTATTATTATATTGAGTTTTTGTTTTATTGCCATCTGTATTAACAACTGCCTGTCCTTAAAACTCAAGACACTTTAAAAAGAAGAAAATAAGATCTTTTCCTTAGGTATTATTTTAAGTCAGCAAATATACTGAGTGTTTCTTGTGAAGTGACTTATCCATATTCTTCTGGATTTTCAATGAGCAGGGACTGAGACCATTAGTTTTCTCACAGGATGTACTAAGAGTTCTCAGGTGGTGGGATGAAGTTCTGCCAAAATCTCTACTGCTTCAGTCATTTGGCAGAAATACTAGTAAATACAACATAGCATTTTCTTACTAAGGTGATTTTCCCACTTCCATGGTTGCAGACATTTTGGACAAAATCCAAGTGTGTAGTTTTTGTGGTTTTAATTCTTTTTTTTCTTAGCAAAAGGCCTCCTGAGAGCAGCAGGATTTAATTGCTGCCTGTTATATGAAGCTTTGGTACATTATTTTCTTGCAAAGAAAATAAAACTTGAATGAGATAGATATGCAGCAGAAACAAGCTAGAGGTAAAGACATGAAGTGTATGGCCCAGGATCTTTCAGTTGCAGGATCTCTGGGCCATCACCAGTGTTTATCCACTTCTTGCAGCTTTGTTCTATGTTTATGCTAGTTGTCTTAAAGGGTCATATCAATAAATATGGTGCAATGTACATATTTTGTTTCATGCTGATCTTCTCCACAATTTTCTTTACCCAGTTCTCTTCCCCCTCCATACTTCATACTGGGTGTGAGTTTGGAAGATGTTAATGCCCAGAGCAGATTGATTGCTGATAGTCCTGTTACTTAATTTTCAACAGGAATTTCAGTTACTGTCATAAGGGTAGTGTAGAGCCTGAATTAGTGTTAGGTATCAATGCCCTAAGATTACTTCAAAGAGTGAAGATGGCCATATAAGCCATGGTACTCACCTATATGGTTTTATGATGCATTTTTTTAAGGTACTTCTACCTTACTCCATTCAAAATGTGCTTGTGGACTTTCCTGTGGGACAGAAATGGGATAATTCAAATAGAACATCGTGGGTAGATATCATAATAAATAGTATCTAAATACTGAGTATGTCAGTGCTTAGGAAGGAAATAGGATAATGTAAGAAAAGGCTACAGAGCCAACTAATGCTATAATAATAACACAGTTCTTTGTTCTTGTTTTAATGGCTATTACGTGTGTCAGTATTCAATTTATTGCCTTTCTGAGCAACATCTCAGAAATGGCTCATGGTCAAGTTTAAGTGAAAGAGTTAACTGCAACAAAAACAGTAGAGTGAAATTTTACAGAAGCAGCTATGTATTTTACTTCAGGCAAGACAAGGAGAAAAACAATTTGATACGTTTTAGGAGATGCTAACAAGGAATTGCCAAAAAAACATAGAGTACTTCAACTCTTCCTTGTCTGCCTAAGATGCTTCAGATGTCTGTTATCCAAAATTATTAAATACAGAACCACAAATCAACATAGTTCTGCAAGAACTGTTGTGGTATGGTAGTGTGTTTGCTGAATGCATATCTTCTGAAACACTGTAGTACCAGCACGGTGAATTTTGTATATTGCTGGAGCTAATGGTGACAAAGCAACTGAGATGGAGTCCCATTAAATTACTATTTATTAATTATTAATATTCACTCTCAGCTTTTCAAATTCCTATTTTTGCTATTTAGATATATTTCAATTTCATTCTTCTAATCAAGCTTCCTCAATGTTTTTAAAACAGGAGATGCTTTCATATTCTTGTGCAAAACAGTAGGTTTGAAACTTTCATTCTGCAAAGAGGCTGTTCCTTCTGTAATCCAACTATAAATACATCTGCAATATTGAGATCAGAATACAGTATTGATTCTGACATAGTTACAAAAGCTGTAGATAACTTGCATTCGCAATTACATATTGATTGTAGGACAAACATGAAATCTTCCTGCTACCTGAGCAAAGCCAGGACTCTGAGAATTTAGTAGAAGATGTTGGGCCTTCCAAGCACTCTGTGGATTTGGATGTCGAGCGACAGAAAGCATAGAGGATAATAATGCAATGGAGTGAAAATCCATCAGTTTAAAAGGTTTGACAGAAAACCAAGGAGAAAATAACTTTGTATCACAAAGACAGCTTCATGTTAAAGCAAGTATGTGCCAGCTTAGTCTGCTGACAAGGATGACAAACAGCTGCCTCAGTCACTAACAATAATTGTAAGATGCCATAGTTAAAGCCAGATGTGTAACTACAAGAATCATGATTGCAAAGTCAAGTCACAGATCCTGCTATGTAGTTACCCCTGTAGCTTACTCTGAGAGCTGAAGGTATTATTTCAGCTTGTCTGTGTTAGTTCTTGGCAGGTACTTCTTAATATGACTATATAAATGCTTTTCCACTGAAAATTCCTAATAGAATCATACAATGGTTTGGGCTGGAAGGGACCTGAAAGATCATCTTGTTCCCTTTACTCTGGGCAGGAACACCACCCACTGGACCAGTTTGCTTAAAGCCCCATCCAACCCGGCCTTAGAATCATAGAATCATAGAACTGTCTGGGTTGGAAGGGACCTCAGAGATCATCAAGTCCAATCCTTGACCCACCGGTGCAGTTGCTAGACCATGGCACTGAGTGCCACATCCAGTCTTTTTTTAAATGTCTCCAGGGACAGAGAATCTACCACCTCACCGGGCAACCCATTCCAATGCCTGATCACCCTCTCCGTAAAGAAATTCTTTCTAATATCTAACCTAAATCTCCCCTGGCACAACTTAAGACTGTGTCCTCTTGTCTTGTTGAAAGTCATCTGTGAAAAGAGACCAACCCCCACCTCACTACAGCCTTTTTCACTTCCAGGGAAAGGGCATCAACAGCTTCCCTGTAACCACATCAAGTTTGTGTTTTCATGGAACACTTTTGTTCATAGACCATGAAATGTAACACAACACATGGCATAATCTCTTTTCTTATCCTAAATGCAAGGATTTGGGTTTTATACTTCCAAATTTTGAACTTTAAATCAGATTTTAATCTTCTCACATGGCTGTAAAACATTCATAAAATAAAGAATAACAGTGACGGAAATAGAGTGTCCCAAATATTTTCCAATATTGTTTTGCTGAATGCAATGCAATGTTGAACCTGAATGAATGTAACACTTGAAAATTCATAATTCTATGAACATTGGATTCAATCAGTATTCACAGTGTATATTTTTTTATATTTGATTTTAATTCAAATGTTTAATCTCATGTTAAATAGATATCTCATAAAGTTCTAAGGCTTTTTGAAAATCTGTGTTAGTGATCCAGAAAACTCCTTGATAAAATTTTGTAAATTAAAAAATAATTAAAAAAAAAATTTAAAAATTTTAATTTAAAAAAAAATAATTTTTTTTAAATTCTCAGGTGAAAATCATCTGAGCAACAATTTTTAAGCTGGTTAAGGAATTGTAGTGTTCTCTGAAATTACTGATAAAATGTAACTATGCAATGCATTTATTACCACATTTTCCCCAAATTCTGATCTATTTCTATTGCTTACTTTGTTGTGCTTTGTGTTGCTGTTGTTGACACTTTAATTATTTAACATTATTAGAATATATCTTCTTACATTTTCCAAATTTATTAGTCTAATATTTTAATTTTTGCTCTTATATTTACCTGGGTTTTAATTTGCAGTCACTGGTATAAAAATCCACTCTTCACTTGATACTTTTTCTTATTTCTTTTATGTTTTATAATTTGTTTTACACCCTTGTAAACCAGTACAAACTGGTGTTTCTTCAGTACAGATTTTTGAAATAAGTATTATAACAATATTTTTTGGAATTAACATTTTTTTGTCAAAAAAATTGTTGATTTAACTCATAAGTTACTTCCAGGCTTGTGAAAACACTGTTTTTAAACACCATATGTACATAAATCCTTTTTCTGTCTTCTTTGCACATAGCAAATATATTGAAAACAAGAGCATTTGCTATGAAGTAATTTCAGTTCATAATTAAATGAAGTTGGAATTTCTCTAAAATGAGTGAAAATTTCCCTAATTCAAGAGTCTGACACGTATGCCATAAATTCTGAATGAAATAAATTGTGTCAGAACGGTGAAATATCAGGCATGCTCCTGTGAAATCACTTTTTTACTAATGCAGATGACTGTAAGACTTTGTATCACTGTTTTCGGAAGCCCAGTTATGCATTTGAGTTGAGATCTTGAATCTTTTAAAAAATCACTTGTTTGTCAGTTATGGGTAACCACATCACAGAGCTGCTCCCACCCCCCCTGATGGGATGGGGGAAAATGGGATGGAGGAAATTGGAAGAGTAAGACAGAAAACTCATGGATTAAGATGAAGACAGTTCAATAGGTAAAGCAGAGGCTGTGTGTACAAGAAAGAAAAATAATAATTAAGAATCCATTGACTACTTCCAATTGTCAGGCAGCTGTTCAGCCACGTCCATGAGAGCAGGGGTCCACTGTGTGCAACAGTTATTTGAGAAAACAAGCACCATAACTCTAAGTGTCCTCCTTTCTCCTTCTTTCCCCCAGCTTTTATTGTTGTGTATGGTATTGTTTGGTCTGGGATATCAATTTGGTCAGTTGGGGTCAGCTGTGCTAACTCTATCCCCTTCCAACCTCTTGCACAACTCCAGCCTACGTGCTGGTGGAGCTGCATGAGAAACAGAAAAGTCTTTAACACTGTTTAAGCACTTCTCAATAGGTAAGACATATCTGTGTTATTGACATTGTTTTGCTCACTAATCAAAAACAAAGCAGCATATGTGCTGCTTTAAAGAAAATTAACTCTATCCTAACCAAAAGCAATATAGTAACTTAATTACAGCTAACACGATTTTGATAGAGCACAGCTTCTCTTGACTTTCTCTTAAATAAGTTCTTATTCTTTGAGTTATGTATTTCATTTAACAATGGCATTGCAATATAAATTCTAGTAAGTTTGATTATGTAAACAAACAGTTCTAATTGATGCTATCCGTTACTCAAGCCCTTAGCTCAATATCTTCATTAGATTTTGGTTTTGCATAACTTTGTTAAAACACAACTTGATAGAATTCTATATAAATAGATATAATTCTATATAAGTTGATATAAGTAACTGCTTTCATCTTTATCATTGTTAATAGTTTAACACCCTAGTAACTAGGCTAGCAAGCTTTAGCTGAGAAGGAAGATGACTGCTAAGCTTTGTACTGTGGTGGGTTGATCCTTCTGGATGCTAGGTGACCACCAAGGCTGCTCTATTGCTACCCTCCTCAGCTGGATGGGGGAAAGAAAATATAATGAAAGGCCCAGATGGGTTCAGATAAGGACAAAGAGATCACTCACCAATTACAGTCTTGGGCAAAATAGACTCGGCTTCGGGAAAAAAATGAATTTTTTACCAATCAAATCAGAGTAGGATAATGAGATATAAAACCAAATTTCAAAACGCCTTCCCCTTCTGCCTCCCTTCAACTTTACTTCCAATTTTCTCTACCACCTCTCCCCATCCCCCCAGCCCCAGGAGCACAGGGAATAGGAGTTGTGGTTAGTTTTTCATACTTTGTTCCTGCTGCTTTTTCTTCCTTGTGGGTAAGATGCTCCATGCTCTTTCCTCTCTCCAGCATGGGGTTCCTCCAACAGGAGACAGTCCTCCACAAACTTGTCCAACACAAGTTCTTTCCCTGGGCTGAAGTTCTTCACAAACTTCTCCAAGCATTGGTCCTTTTCATGGGTGCAGTTCTTCAGGAACTGACATCTCCAGTGTGGGTCCCCTGGGGACTTGCAAGTTCTGTCAGCAAATCTGCTCCAACGTGGGCTCCTCCGTCTCTCCTGTCCTGACACCAGAATTAAAATAACATCATCAAAACCCCAAAGGTGTACAATCTCCATGCACTCCACCCCTCAGCCCTTCACCACAATTAAAACAACTGAAAACCCTATAATCATTCTGCTCTCTTATTCCTCAGTTTTGAACAATTCAGTTTTGAACAAAGCCAGTTCAATGTTTTGCCCATTACTTCTTTTTGCCCATTAACCTTATTTGCCCATTACCAACCTTCCAGCTCCCACCATTCTATGATTCTGTGATTCTCTTGAATTCCTCAGGCACCACGCTGAGTACCAAAAAGGACTGCTATTGCTAGAAGCAAGAGATGTAGGGAATAGCAGTATTTTTCAGCCACATACATACCCAACAGCTTTCTGGGAAATATTTGCATATCAGTATTTGCACAACATTTTCTTTTAAAATATCACAATTTACAATCCTTATCCTAGAGTTTTGCTTCTACTGTCTTTTGAATGATAGCTAGAGAAAGAAAAAAACCCAAACTTAGAAGAACTCAGCTTGCTTATTCCAATATATCTAAAAAGGTCAATCATTCTGTCATGCCTAATCATATCTGCTATGATGAGTCCTCAGATGAACAGTATTGCTATGATTTATTGTAGATGCATACAGTGCTATTTTGTCTTATATCCCACCCAAAAGAGTTGATCCAAATACAGGAAAGAATATTACAGGTCCTCATGATACCTGCAGCTTCTGTGGTACTACCCAGAAACCAAAACATCAAGTAGTAGCAGCAGGCTTACTGAACTGGGGAAGGGAGTTCAGGAGAGAGGCAGATAGTGTAATTTCTTAATTTCTTTCATCCTTCTAAGGTACTTACTGTAGCAGGACTCTGTGACCAATATATTAATGGCTTTACCTAGAGAAAAGGAATTTTCCAGAGACAGGCACCTGTCATAGCCATAAATATAGCCATAGCCCTAAATATAAATATGTTTAATATTTACCAGAGCTTACACTTATTACCTCAAGATCAGCAATTCTGTATCAACTCCTTATTTTTAGTGATGAAATTATTAGGGAACATAGGATGTAAATTAAGTGCTTAAGCAGTTCTAATTACCGAACAAATATTTTAAATGAAAAAAAGTTATTTAATGCAAATTCAGTGGAATTAGTAATTGCATGTTACTTAAGTGATGTGTTATTTTGTTGAAAGTCATTTTTACTGTGTCATTTAGGCTTAAACTGTTGGTATTGGAAGCAATGTTCTGGTTCAGAATTTTAGAAAAATGAATAAAAAGGACAGGACAATTTATTTCACTTTCGAAAGTGACAGATGTGCAATAGCTTCTCTTTAGCCATCTGAAGTTATGTATCTGGCAGCATCTTACTTTTGGCTTCTCATCATAAATGATTGCATACCAGTGACCAGTTGATCTGCTTTTATAAGAAGTTATTTCAAGCCAGTGATCCTTCTTGTCAGCTAAAAACCTGAGTGTGTTATTTTATCAGTCCATCAACTTTAAAAGCTTTTCTTTCCTCATCAATTATCATGAATTCATGTTTGGCTTGGTTTATCTACAATGGACATAAACGCCATGTGAGGATTTGAATGCTAAAAGTTAGTGCTACAGAAGTTTTTCCATTATAGTTCTGCTCGTTTTCCTATAATTTAAATACTGCAAACTTATTTTTCTGTTCTAAGCCCATTTTCTGTTTTAAATATTTCTCTACACTTGCCCCTGGCAAAGCTCTCTTCCTTAGTTAATTAGAAACACTTCTTCAAAATGAAGTCAGTAGCAATAAAAACTGTGTAACATTTCCTCATCTTTTATTTTTAAGTTTTGGAAGAAAATCTTGTTTGCTATTTAACAAATATCAGGATCAAAGTTGGTCATGATATTTTTTGCTTTTGTTAAGCATGAAAAGCTTAACAAAGATGTCAGGCTTTCACTAGACTTTCATCATCATTCTGTGGAGGTTCTGAACAAAATCTAATGCATTCTGTAGCCTCAGCCCTGAGGTCCCTATCCTTTTGACAGTCTATGTAATAAAAATGCAGCACATCATAGGAGGTACTTCTTGAGATCAACAACCTTATGTCAGACAAAAATAGAGAAACTTCAAAGACAGTCAGTGAATGACTTAACCAAAGTACTTTATGAAAAACCATTCTGAATGATTCATTTCTTTTTTCATATGGTCCATCATATATTTCTTAAGTATTGCAGGCACTACTTAGTTCAGACACTGACCGGTAACAAAGATCTGTAGCATTTTTCATGTGAAAGTTGCCTACATTTACTATAGTCTTAGGTTTTCATGCTTTAAAACTCGAGATGTATTTATCTTAGCAAGAGAATTTCAAGCAGAGAAGGTTGTAAAAGATTTTCTATCTTCTAAAGAATTTTAAAATCTAAAAATTCTATTGTAGTCCGGCAGGAGGGACAAGGTATTTTGGGAGAGACACACTAGATTAGTTAAGGCATTAACTTGTGACAGAAACTCATTTCCTTCTGTTTCTGACTGATATCCCGGGAGCCTGAAGTTAGTAACTGAGTCTATCCACTAGACTATTGATGTGTGGCAAACACAGTTTCTCTTCTTTTTGATTATACAAAACTTTTTAAATTTTTTTTTTTCTGGAATATAATCTTCTTGAAACTGTTTAAAAATAGTTTTAATTACATAGACTAACTAATATAAAATCATTCTGTTGAGCTTTCCGAATCAGCTCCGACTCTTATGTTATCATAGCTACAAACATTATATATTAACATTACAAATATAGCTACAATATGATATATTAACTTTCGTTCCCCCATCTGTCTGACTTTGTGTTCTCCAGAATTATTTTTATTTTTCAAACAGGAAGGCAAAAACTGTTGTGGAAATATCTAGTTGCATGATGGAATATTTCCAAAGCTAATAGAAGAGATAAGAAGACAAAATTCAAGAGAACAGCAAGACTTGAAAAGATTAGGGAAATTGAAGACATTATTTCATCCACTTGAAATAAAACTTAGCATGCTTTGTCTTTGGAAGGGGAATTGTCATTGTTGTCTAGAACAATATTTTCATGGCATTTCATTAATTTCACATTTGTGTGCATATGTATGTATTTTCTGAACACTAACAACAAATTAATGTGTAAAATACATTCTATATATATTATGTTGCAATACAAAGAGTTGTACCTCAAGTTATGTATGTGTCATACAAGAGCTGCTTTGATGTGAGTGATGCTTATGAAGCATGAATTTGGTACATTTCAGATCAAAACATATTAATTTTCAATATTATCAACCAGATCACATCATCATTGAAAGGGTTAAAATTGTCATTAAAAAAAAATTCAACATTTCCAGTACTTGGGCAGAGATCAGTAAGGTTTGACTAGAAGGCTCACAGTTGCAAAACACAAGAAAAAAAATTTTCTTGTCGCCTGCATCTTTATAGGCAAGATGAAAGGATTTCAGAAAAATTCTGAAACTTCTTTAGCTTTTTGGAGACGAGTTTATCTCCAATTATTTGATTGCTCTCCCATTTTGCAGAGGCTTACTAGCTAAGTTACTTCAAACTTTGCTGACTAGCAAAGGCTGACTTCATGTTTTCTCTTTAATACCTTGAGCAGAATATTAAATATATTACTCAAAGCGTATTAAAAATTATTAGTTTCTTTAATTTTTAAGCCTTGGCTTCTTCCTAATGAATGCTTTGCCCAATTTTTCCACCTTCTCCAGTAAAGCTTTTTAAAGGTAGGAGATGTCTGAGAAGAATAGCCTATATCCTTTAATATACTTGTCTATTTTGTGTTCCATTCTGATCCTTCAGGAATGGATTTTCTTTATTGGCTGACTCATAGGAAAGTATGGTAAATGAAACATGGCAGAGTAGGAGCTGCTTCATAAAGCCAAAGATAAAAGCTCTATATTGTCTTAGCAACAACGAATTGTCTGCAAATACATTGAAATATTTTAAAAATATTATATATTTTTAAAATACTATATATTTATTAATTTTTTTTTGCAGTATTTCAGAATTCTGGTGAGGTGCTTACTTAATCCACCACACCAAGGCATGTTCCAGTGCCTCAGGACAAATTACAGGTATGTTACAATCACACCTAATATGTAGTTAAATGGGAAAATGCTTGTGATGAGTTATGTTACCAAACATATTATCATCAATGGTTTTACAGAGCTTCCTTATATGTTAGTCCACCGTGCCATATTTGCTTCCCACAAGAATATGATCTCCTAAATCCTAATTGCAGCATCTATATTAGTGGCAAATATAAATATCTGGAAGATTGAGACATTTTTTTTTCTCATAACCAATATGAACTTTTCTAGTCCATTTAAAAATGAACAAAAAAATGTTTTTTCACCTGAATAAACAAGATACATGTATTATTGATATGAAATAAACAAGGACCCCTACAATTTTATGTATGTCATAGCTCTTCTGAGTGCCTTTTGAAATGGTTTGCCTTGATTTAAAATGTGTATATTGAGTTGTAAAAAAACTGTATAAGCTGGGCTAAATGCATCGGGTAGTATATTATAAAACTTATTTCTGAATTTTGGTTTGTGAGGCAACATTTGCATTCATTATAAAAGCAAAGATTGAACTGAATAAATTTAAAGCCTGTTAAGTCAACCATATGCAATATGCATCTACTAATGATAATAAGAAAAAATATCTAGTGAAGTTTTGTTTATTTTATTTTACTGTATTTACATACTCAAAAATCCTTGCTTTATGGAGCTTTAATAAGATCATACCCGCAATCTTCCTGGACCATTGCATTATTTGTATTTACAGAAGGCAGCTGGTGGCACCTGACACAAATTAGGATTTTACAGTTGTAGGATGAATTATGAAGCTACAAAAGATAATCTGAAGAGACTTTATGGTGTTTCTCTCACTTAAAATCTAATAGTACAAAGTCATTTCAGTTTCTCTCTAACACCAAATGCTCTGGTGTCAGGCACATTTTATTGGGAGACAGGATATATATTTCTGCAAAGAAATCACACTTCCTAGGATTGGAGACTACTAGGGAAAAGTAGGTAGACCAAACAAAGCTGCAGTTAGAGTTTAGTAGGTAAATCCCCAGCAAACATGGGAAGAGGGGTGGAGGGCAAATAAACTGGACACCAGAAATATTCTTGGGAATAGTTTCAAATCAACTGACCCATCTTGGTTTTTTGCATACGCATATGGAAAGGGGAAGGACTGTTAGCCATCTAACCTGAATGCTAGCATGTATGACTTCTAGATTGCTTTTGCAGTCATCTAAAGGTTGTAGAACCTGGTGGATGATTTGTCTGCACTGTCTGCGGAGCCCAGGTTTGTATTAATATAGCAATGATAATTAGTAATAATCTACTATGTGTTCCTTAAACTTGCAAGCTTTTTGTTATAGTAATTTTTCCAAATTTAATTCCCTTGCAGTTTTTTTTTCCCTTTCAGAATCCTAAATCTGCAACTGAATTGTTTCCTTAATCTTTAATCTCTTTGTGGTATAAAAGTATGACTCCACCAAAAAATGAAGCCTGCTTTGAGGTATTGTGTTTCTTCAGCAGTGATAATAGCAACTCATTTATTTATCTTGATAAACTAAAAATTCTGTTGGTTAAATATCGTGTTTGTATCCTTTGTGTGCATTAGCATCATTATACATAGCAGCAAGAACTGTGATGATGAGCATCCATGATTATTGCCTATTACCTTATATTGTATTAGAATAATTTCCACAGAGTTGTTTGATATTTCATTTTCAAAACAAAATCTTCTGTAATAAAAATGTTGCCATTTTTTCCCCATGCTGTATCTTCTTGACAATGATGTTCCCCCCATTTCTTCAACTTCTTTTTTTTTGCTTATGAACATTTTCAAATTTGCTTTGATTCACTTATTGTGATGCTGTCTATACTATTTTTTCATTATTCACTTTGCATCCAATCATACATGATGTGGACATTTGGCAATTCAGTTCACAGGGCTGTCACATAAATAATGTATTTCTAGACTTCTGCACATGCCTATTAACCTGATTGACCTCAAACCCCTTTCCAATTTGTAAAAAGTTTCCTTCTATAGCAATACTTTATACTTTGCTCCTGATCCAGTCTTTTTATCCAGTAGCCTATTTTAACCTTTATTCTTTACCTCAACCACTAATCTCTAGTTTGGAACCTTGTCAAATACTTTTGAAAATCCAAGTGTATTACGTCCACTGAATTGCCCTTATCTCTTACAGCAGCAGTATCTTCAAAGAACTCCAGCAGGCTAGATAAGCATGACAGTTCCCTGCCAGAGTCCTTGCTAGTTATCCCTAATCAAACTATGCTTCTTCAGGTGTTCTCCCTAGTGCAAAGGCCCATGTGAAATAGTTGAAATTATTTTCTTCATGAACTACTATCTGCAGTTTGCTGTTAAGCCATTTCTGATTACCTCAAATTTAAATTACAGTTTTCCTTGGCTTCAGCTAATGCTGTTTTCCCTCTAGCTGCCATATACACTACACCAATATTTTTCATTCACATTTTAAATATTATTATTAATAGATGATTACTGTTTGATTTGTATCTCGTATAACCAGATCTTGAGTTGCAGTTGTAATTTAAAGACAAACTTGAAAAGTAATTCTCTTATCTGCTAAGCAGACAAATTGCTGCTTTCACAAATTACAAAGGGAATCTACCGCCCTAGAAATTTTTATTTGAAATCGGCATTCATTTTTGCTTGGTTTCACACCTTGGTTTTGGATCACTCTTATATTAACACCAAGTGATGTGATAAGTGTTCCCTTTTAAAAAACAATTAGCATTTACATGTGGGATATTTCTTCTTCTTCAGCATATGTTTATAAAAATTCAAGACTCCACTTACCTCTGTCTTTAGCTTTTGCTTCTTATTCCTGCATATGTTGTGTCCT
Source organism: Florisuga fusca (assembly GCA_038090715.1). Lineage (NCBI taxonomy): Eukaryota > Metazoa > Chordata > Aves > Apodiformes > Trochilidae > Florisuga > Florisuga fusca. The sequence continues at coordinate 57,887,358 of JAAWXA010000001.1, read as the reverse complement.
CACAACTCTAGTAATCAAGTGTAAAAATCATCCATGTATTTCCTTATTTTCAAATCACTGTTCTGTGGACTGTTATGTAAATATATGCTTACACTGGTAATTATATACATGTATGAAAAATATATGACAATAAATATAACTTTATGGAGGATTAGTCTTCTCCTCTTCTCCTCTCTTCTCTCCTCCTCTCTCCTCTTCTCCCTTCCTTTCTCCCCTCCCCTCCTCTCCCCTCCCCTCTGAGGAGAGGATGGCTACAGCCATTCGATGGCTCTTTTTGCTCTGACATGTTTTATTGTTGCTCTTGATTGAGATAACACTAAGTGCTTCCTCTATCAGATGACACATGGAAATCAACAAGTGGGGTGCAATTTCTCTTGCTTAACAGTGATGCCTAAATTGCTATTTGCTTTCAGCAGTGCTTAGCTGATGATTTGATAGCAGGGATATATTTTTTTATGATTCTCTCTCACCACACTTATAGATAAAAAATTTGCAGGCATATAATAATTGATCTGACTTTGGAAAGTGGCTACTGGGAATGATTTATATTTGCAGCACTCTGACGGGCCTATGAGAAGTGATTTAACAGAAAATTGCCCAGAATCAAGGCTGTACTGTCTATGACAAAAATCCAGTGGACAACTTTTTAAGAAAAAATATTCCTTATTTTGATGAAGTTGTAAGAATATGGCTATCATTCATTTTAATAGAATGACAAAAAAAATATTTTCAGTATAATAATTAGGAAAGAATATTGAGGGTTTGAGGAATAAATCTATAAAATTATCCATTCAGTTTTCTCATTTAGTGGGTTAACCCCAGCTGGCAACTCAGCATCATTGAGCCACTTACTCACTGCCCGCCAGTGGGATGAAGCAAAGTACCAGAAGGGTAAAAGTGAGAAAACTCATGGATTGAGTTGGAGACAGTTTAATAGGTAAAGCAAAAGCTGTGCACAGAAGCAAAAGAAGAGAAGGAAATAATTCACTACTTCCCACTGGCAGGCAGGTGTTCAGCTGTCTGGAAAGCAGGACTTCATCACACATTATGATTATTTGGGAAGACAAATGACACAACTCCAAAAGTCCCCCTCTTCCTTATTCTTCCCCCAGTGCCATACACTGAGCATTACGTCATATGGTATGAAACACATCCGGTCAGCTGGAGTGACCCAGTTATGTCCCCTTTCAACTTCTTGTGCATATGTCACAGAGGGCAGTGGAAGGTGTTAAGGTTGCTTAAAGAATTACCATCAATGATGACAGGAAAAGATGATTTTTATACAGATTTGTAAAAGTGTGACTTAAAAGAATTTGATGGCAAGGTTCACTCTATTACTTACTCTGTGGAAGGGATTATTTATACGGGGATTGGAGGAAATGATTTATACAGGGATAGGGGAGATTGAGTGAGAATTGGGTTGTAATGACTTGCAACAGAGATCAGGGAAAAGAATGAGCAAGATCCTCCCATTGAGTCAGGAATTTCAGGATGGAATCCCTTGATGTCTAAACTTCTCAGAGGGGATTCTGGGTGTGCCCGGATCCACTCCTAGTCCCAGACTTGGTCAACAGTTTATGACTAAATGGTTTAGATACAGGGATTTCAGTGTAGTCTTTAACACATAACTATGGGTCTGGTGTGATTGGGAATAGCAGCAAACTGAGGTTGATTGAGACTATAAATGACAAATCACAACACTGGATGCTATGATTAATGCACCTGCCATCAGTCGCCGAGGAGACCGGGTCCTGTGCAGGTAAGCTTACACTAGGGGAAATAAAAAACAAAAACAAAGATTGGCAAGGCTCTCTTTTCAAGGGCTTTTTGTAGCCAGGAGAGCGGCGTGCCTGAGCCTGAGCCTCCTGAGGGCCATTTGTGGACGGGATGCTGAGGTGGCGTAGGCGCAGGCGGCATCACCCACAGCCTCTCGCCCTCAGGCAAAGTGGCCCTGGGGAGCGCGGCGAACAGGGCCCACACGACAGCCAGGGCGCGGCAGTTTGCGCAGCAGCGCTCTTTACATGGCATTTCTCGCAGGCAGGGCGAGAAGGGAGAGTTGTGAAGGGGCACTAACTCGCTGAGGTAACTAAGCAGAAGACAATGGCGGCTCTCAGGGCTGAGGCAGCTTCCCAGGCCGAGCTCACCTGGGAAAACGGCACCAACCAGGTGTAAGGCTGCAGGGTGTGCCCCAGTCACTCACCACCATGGTAGTGGTGGGCACGCCGGTGGGAGGTGTGACCGGGTGGATGAACTCCTCCACCTGGTGATGGAGCTCCAGGAGTAGGTAGGCAGACTGGGAGCCATTAGGGAATGTGAGAGGGAAATAGATGCCTGGAGCCACACCTTGCCTTCCAAGACTGAAACCCAGCAGGCGGAGAGAGTCCCTGCTACTACACATTCCCCATCCTCTCTCCATCCAGCTTAATGTGATGCCTTGGGAGACAAGAGTCAATGGGAAGATATTCCTGCCCGGTGCAAGAGGCAACACAAACATGTCTGTCCAACAGCTAAACCACCTTCCCAGGTACTAGTGAGTTATAGGTACAGTGCTTTGCAAGCAGAACTGGGTAATGGTCAGAACAAAAATTCTAGCTTAGGGGTGCCATCGAGGTCTAGCCAGACCACCCCTCTGATCAAAACTTCTGCAGTAAAGAAAGATGAGTCCTTGTCTTCACAGGCGGTGGGCCTGATGTGTAGATCACACCCACAACGTAGGGAGGTTTGTTGCCTCTCTGTCTCCAGGATCAAGGATCTACTGCAAAAACTCCCTATTCTAGTTCAACCCATGGACTACTACCCCTTAATGTTTTTTCAGGTAGTCAGTGGTGAGATCGTGACAAAAAGTCCAAGGGCAATGAAGACAGACTTCAGGCCTCTGGGACGGCTGGTTAGGGGTTCTGCAGCACAAGTGGTGTTTGCCTCTATCACTGTTGAGAGAATTGATGAAAGGATAAATGGAGGACACTACAGATTAATACATGGCTACAAGATTGGTGTCATCAGCAGGACTTTGGGCTCTACAACCGTGGGCTGATTTACAAGACACCAGGGCAGCTGTCAGGAGATGGGGTACAGCTAACTCAAAAAGGGAAAAGGATTCTGGGTCAGCAACTGAGAGTGATCATAGAAAGGTTTTTAAAATAGACTCAGAGGAGGGTTAGGGTTAAAAGTGGGCTTACTAGAGAGGAGCCTGGGACTGGGATGCCAGGACCAGCAGGATAGTGTAGTAATAAGGTCCTGCTGTCAGCTGCTGCAGTGGAGATGAAGGATAATAGGCTGGCAGCTATGGAAGAACCTGAGAGCTGTCTGGTGGGAGTTAGGGCATCTCCCTTCAAAAAGGTGGAGATCCATTAACCCAGCTGAAATGCATTTATACCAAATGTGTGCAGTATGGGGAACAAACATGATGACTTAGAGATCTGTGTGTGATCACAGGGCCATGATCTCATTGAATTTACTGAGTGATGGTGTGATAACACAGGTGACTGGAATGATGTCACGGATGGCTATGGTTTAGGAAAGATAGGTCACCAAAGCAGGGTGATGGAGTGGCTCTTTATGTGAAAGAGCACCTGGAATATATTGAGCTCTGCTGAGGAGAGAAGGAAGAATTTTTTGAGTGCTTATGGGTTAGAATTAAGGGGGCAGGCCAACATGAGTGACACTGTGGTGGATGGTCACTACAGGCTGCCTAATCAGGATGAGGAGGCTGATGGGACCTTTTACAGGCAGCTGAAAGCAGCTTCACAATCACAGACCTTGGTTCTCATGGGGGATTTCAGTCACCCAGTTATTTGCTGGAAAGGCAACACAACCAGACATGCACAGTCTAGGAGGTTCTTGTAAAGCCTTGATGACAACTTTATGATGCAAGTGGTTGAGGAACCTATAAATGGAGGTGTGCTGCTGGATCAACAAACAAAGAGGATCTTGTGGGGGTGTGAAAGTTGGAGGCAACCTTGTCTGTAGTGACCACAAAATGGTGAAGTTTACTATTTTATGAGGAAGAAGGAGAGACATAAGATTATAACCCTGGACTTCAGGAATGTAAAGTTTAACCTCTTCAAACATCTGCTTTGTGGATTTCCATGGGTGAGGGCTCTGGAAGATATGGATGCCCATGGAAGCTGGGCAACTTTCCAACACTGCTTTCTCCAAGCTCAAGACTGGAGCATCTCTATGAGGAAGAAATCAAGCAGGGAAGGTAGGAGACCTGTGTGGATGAGTGGGCTAGATGAGTGGACAGTGAGGTTGATTGAGAGCTGGCTGTGTGGCAGAACTTAGAGGGTGATCAATGGAGCAGGGTCAAGGTGGAGGTCTTTAACCAGCAGTGTTCTCCAGGAGTCAATACTCAGTCTGGTTTTGTTCAATTTACTCATCGATGCCCTGGACAAGGGGACAGAGTGTATCCTCAGCAAGTTCACTGATATACGTCACACAAAGACAGAGGTTAACCTATATTAAGATGTTATATTTTGGTACCTAAGGATTGCTGAACTTCACAAAAAGAAGTTGCAACTAAATCTAACCGCTACTGTGAGATCAAATTATAATAAATTAATATAATTTGATCTGTTAGCTGCATATATGAAAAACATCAGAATACTCTTTTTCATCAGTTAGACAAACTTTCTTTATAAGCCACAGGGCAGCAGCTTGGTGCAATTCCAAAGGACCTCATTTCAGGATTGATATATATATACCGCATCACAAGATGATTGACTTTGATCAATATTTTTCCATGAGGGCCACAATTAGGTTATCTTTGATAACTTCGGAGTGAGCTTGGTTCTTTGGTAGTTTTCCCAGACAACAGAGTTCTGGGTACAGGGTGCCTGATCACCTCAAATCACTATATTTGTTCTAGGACTAGAGGATACAAAATTGTTTCAACTCAGTGCTCCAGTAGACAGCATCAGAAAGCACCAAGTTGTCTCAATGTACTGCACTTGACAACTGAAACAAGAGCGATGTTGGTCCATCTCCCTTTTACATAAGGCAAGAGCTATGTTGGCTCCACCTCTCTTGTAAGTAAGGCAGGAACAATGTTGGCTGGTGTTGACATGGCACCCTCAGCCTACTCACTGGTCGGAGGTTGTGAGAAGCAGAAGAGGCCTTGACTCTTTGTAAATGCTGCTCAGCAATAACAAAAACATCTCTGCATTACTGACACTGTTTTACCAAAATGGACCACCATATTAGCTACTGTGAAGACAACTAATTCTATCCCAGCCAAAACCACCACACCTTCTAATTTTTTTAGTTTATTACTAAATGTTTATTACTGTAACTTTCATGTAATGCAGCAGAGGTTTTGCCACCTCTTGGACAAGTTATTGGTATGCTGTTCTCATGCCTCAGGCTGGGTGCATTAGTGCCTTATGTCCTTTAGCTCTGTCCTCTGGTGACTGCAACCAAAAAATTTTAAACTTCCTCCGAGCTGCCAGCTTGGAGAGCTTGGAGCAGAGGGAGAACCTGACAAAGCTGGATAGAGTTGCCTGGTGTATGTCCACAATTTTTTTCACTTTGTAAACAAGGATAGTTTATACATTTTTAGTACTTTGTAGACGTATTGTGTGACAGAAAAAATACTGACTACAGAGGAAATCAATCTGCAGTGTAATATTGATGTTGTGTGAGCATATTCTGTTATGGAGAAAGATACTTGCTAAATTGTGTTGTGTATTCTCTGACTTTGTCGTTGGTGATTATAACTAGGAGGTAGTGATGTAGCCTTAGGGAAAGTTTCTCGAGAGTTGGATGGTAAAGTGCTATACAGCATTTAGTTTTGAATGTTGGATGGTGAACTTCAGAGTCAAACAACTTCTGTTAAAGGGTATCTTATCTGAAATCTGTACAAATTTTGTACAGACAAATCCTTTGCAATAATTACCCAGTTTCCAGCCATTTTTCTTGTGAATTAAAGTGAAAGTTAGGTCAATAAAAGTTTTGACAAATACCACAAGTTCAGGATATTTTCTGAACAGACAGGTATTGGGTTTTATTTATGCCATAAAATTTTTATAGGAATATTACTTTGCTAGATTGGGTATCATTCCTAGATAATTCTCTCCTTAGTGTCTACCTCCATTCACTAGACTGACAGAGAAGTATCTCTCTCTAAAGGCATGGTTTCACCAGCCTCACAGCATGTGGGCACACTGGTAGATTCCTCTTCCTTCTTCCAGCTGGCAAACATTTTAATCATCTTGATAAGATTTTCTCTGGAAAGAAGAATGAGGATAAGATGACCTTGAAAGAGGAAAATTCTTCAGTACGTTCACTTTCATCAACAAACTATCTGCTTTTCTGAAGCTAGCACTTAGAGACAAGGTGTGCATCATGCTGAGGATATTTACTCCATGAAATTCATAAAAGAGTAAATGCCTACATGACTTGAAAAGAATTACCCTTACACTATAGTCTCAAAAAATTAAGTCTCTAATTTGATCAACACAGCAGAGCATAATTATATTTTCTTCTTCTTCTCCTGATATACATGCATTTTATTTGTGATTTTTTTTGGTAATATATTGTTCTTTTTATCCTGCCTGTAGTGCTACTCTCTATCCCTATGGCCTTTGAGCTGGATTACAAATGAAAATTCCTCCTTCAACCCTCAACCACTTTTTATTTCAGTATGGTTGTTTTAACTTAGATCAGTTTGTTCATCCAGTTCAGTCTGTGGCCCTACAGACAGTCATATTTACAAAAGTAAGTGAGCAGCACAAATGTGAAAACAAGCAGAAAGAAGAGAGAATAACTTCTTAAACATGTACCTCTGCAGAGAAATGTCTGTAGACACAAAGCCTCAGTTAAACACTTATGAGATGTGTGAATAGACTGCACA
>JAAWXA010000001.1:57814458-57878156 GCA_038090715.1 Florisuga fusca | reverse complement strand
CTAAAAATGAGGGACCTGTGAATTAGACACTGTTAAATTTGGAATATGTTAGTTTCATTGGAAAGTAGGGGTATGTACTTCTCCAGTCATTCCAAGAGGAAATCAAAGGGAACTTGAAGGATATATAAGGAAAGAAAACAGAAACTTAATTAAAATAAATTTTTCTCAAAGATGTAACATTAGAAGGAGGATAAAAAAATTGTGATCCTTAAACATTATTTCAGTCTTTTAATTTCTTAAAAGAATGTAGTTCCTTAGCTACAATAAGCAGGTGCTTAACAATAAATCTGCAGGTACATGCTAAAACAAGGCCTCAGACACACCAACTCTCAGTTCAGTTTCTCATTATGCCATTGGATTGTTCTTGACCTTGAGTAGTTCATAGTAAGTAATATGCTCACCTGACCATCAAATTATATAACTCCTCATCAGTTCTATTTATGTATTTATTTATTTAACTTATTTTATTTATTTATTTATTTATTTTATAACTCCTCATAAGGTTATATTATCAGAAGGCTGATTATAATTCCTCAGAAAAAGTCTTATCTGCATATACAATATTACCTCTTTTTCACAGAAACATCTTCCCACCATTTCAAAGTTACTGAGTGAACCTTCATCTGAGACACAGGGCTTCAGGAAAAAAGGTTGGAACTATATGGTCACAAAGTGGAAATGAGTGTTTGATCCAGAAAATTCAGTTTGATTTTCTTACAATTTAAAAACTAACGTGTAGGAGTGGGTTCAAATTTACAACAAAGAAAAAAAAAAAAAGAAAGCTGGAAAAGAAACATTTTTCTTCAAGACAGATACATTATCCAATAAGAACTACTAATATTTCCTTCTGAATGCAAAATGTTACAAATATTTTCTCTTCACAGGCAACTTAACTTTATGATTTGAATTCTGCCTCCTTGTGATTAATAATCTTAATGCAGAGTTTTGGGCTGGGTGCTGATTCAAGATATTTTAGCCATTACCATAATGGTGGATATAAACAATATTCAAGTACTAAAGGGAGCATATCTTAATATTTGCTGTGATTCTTTGTGAGGTTGTAGCTGCCATGATTGTGGCACCTTATGGGAAAAAGAATAAATATTTAGGAAAGCTGCCATATTCATGGCAACTGAAATCCAACAAAGCAGAGAATGTTGTTACCCTGTCTTCAAGCCAGGATTTATTTGGTTGATTCTTGGTAACATTTTTTTTCTTATCCTCGAACTTCCTCCACATACTTTTGTGACTGCTTCTTTTTATCACCTCACTGTAAAATGACCACCCCTTGAATTTCTCCTTGTCTTAAATACCAAAGTTTTTTTGTATATGTATCTTTTTTATCTAGAAGTGACCCAACTCAGATCTACAGCCACAATTTCTTTTAACATCTTCTGGTTTGCTATTGGCTTTACTGCTGTCCTATTTACCACTTCGTTCAGCTACACAAAGCTCTGAATCTTGTAAAAAAACATAGATGTAGGCTTCAATGATTAGAAATAAACCACATAATTTTTAAAAAAGGTAACAGTGATGGAAAGATATATCCAGTGGTTCAAGTGTTTCTTAGAACAAAGGTTCTCAGGCTTTACACATACAATTAGCACATACAATTGGGTTATTAAACTCTCATTATCAGTNACCAGCAGGTCCAGGGAGGTGATTCTTCCCCTGTACTCAGCGCTGGTTAGGCCACACCTCGAGTACTATGTCCAGTTCTGGGCCCCTCAGTTTAAGAAGGATGTAGAGGTCCTGGAACAGGTCCAAAGGAGGGCAACCAGGCTGGTGAAGGGACTCGAGCACAGGCCCTATGAGGAGAGGCTGAGGGAGCTGGGGCTGTTCAGCCTGAAGAAGAGGAGGCTCAGGGGAGACCTCATTGCTGTCTACAACTACCTGAAAGGAGGCTGTAGCGAGGTGGGAGCTGGACTCTTTTCACAGACGACCTTGAACAAGACAAGAGGACACAGTCTTAAGAGAGGGATGGGGAGGTTTAGGTTAGATATTAGAAAGAATTTCTTCATGGAGAGGGTGATTAGGCTATGGAATGGGCTGCCCGGTGAGGTGGTAGATTCTCCGTCCCTGGAGACATTTAAAAAAAGACTGGATGTGGCACTCAGTGCCATGGTCTAGCAACTGCTCCGGTGGGTCAAGGGTTGGACTCGATGATCTCTGAGGTCCCTTCCAACCCAGCTAATTCTATGATTCTCTTGTTAGTGCAGCGGTAGTGACTCTGCCTGCAGATCAGAAGGCTGTGGATTCAAATCCCATCGTAGCACCACCAAAAATGGGAGTAGGTGGGAGCTCATGGTGCAATAGTAGCGCATCTGACCCCAGATCAGAAGATTAAGTGTTCGAATCACATCAGGGTCACCGAAAAAAACGGGAGACTGTTCAGCCTCAGACCAGTCAAGAGCCCACCCTATCCTGGCTTCTCAAGGCCCACCTTTTATTGGTCCCCCAGTTCTGCTCATGCGCAGTTGGGGCCAGCCCTAACTGGGCACAGGTGGGATTAACAGGAGCTCACGCCTTCCTCCTCCTAACTGGCAACATCTGATTGTGTTCACCTGGTTGCCTCTACAACTTTAAAAACAATTTGATCCAAAGATCATGCACTGTAAAAATGGTGATAATTTAGAGCTCCATGTTAAGAAAGGCAGATGGAACACAGACACAAGACTGGATTGACTGAATTGGTTTGTTCTCCTAAAAAATAAGAGAAACAGCTCCATCTCTAAAGATGAGCCCAGTTCAGTCAAAGAAGATAGATGTCTTAGGGACTCTACAGTGCTGTTCTGACGTTCTCTCACAGTGCTCATGGCACTGGTATGCCACAATCTTTTGTTGCTGTAGCTTAAAACTCTGGCAGTGACAAAGGATTTCCATGTGTTTTCTTGGTTTTCTTTTATGACAGATAGGAGAAGTGTTAGGAGATGCTACAGACAGTCTTTTACTGCTCCCTGAGAAGTGATAATATGTCAGCACTTGCAGCAGCCTTTGTGGAGGATGGATCTTCCATGAGAGTTCTGTAACAGAGCTGGAGAATTATGTGGCACTAAGGGGTATCTACACTGTTTGATTTCAAACTTTGCTTGGTACCATCTATTGTACCAAAACACCATTCCAGTTCTGTAAAGAATTACAAAATGTAATTTTACTTCCTTTAAAAAAGTTATTTCACTTTTGGTTTCACAGAATTTTTGTTAAACTTTATTACATTCTTTAAGGTCTACTGCTTGAACAAGCATTTAACTCAAACTTTTGTGATAGGTCAGTATGGATCATTGAGGGGTACTTCAGGTTTGTTTTTTTGGTTTTAGAGAATGCTTCTTTGCCTCTTAGCTCACTGAATTTCTTATTTTTTTCCCCTTCACGTGAACTGACATCACTTAACTTCTTTACTTGTGCAAAAAAGGAGGGGGTCAGAAGGCAATTTTACCACTCCACACAACTTGGGTTATATTCTTAATGCAGCCATTTCTCAGTTGAAATTTGATATTAATGATGATGTAGCCTTAAGAAGTTTCTACAAATTTAAGCATTTGTAGAGTTTCTGTAGAAATAAGACTTTTATTTCTACACAAAAATAATAGACTTTTGTTTTCTGGTTAGCAGAGTGACAGAGAGAATGTGGGATCAGGTTGTTCACTGATGTAGACTAGTGGGTAGCATTTTGTTGTTTACTGGTGTTTTTTTTTAATGAAACTTTTTTACAGTAATTTATCCAGTTTTCAGGAAACAGGAGTTTGCCCAATGGAATTTAAGGAGCTCTAACTCATAAAGAGATCTCATTTTGCCCCCTTGCCCAAGAAAGAGAACGAAATCTCTCAGAACCACTATTCACCACATATGCTATTCACCACATATTCACCACATGCTCAGCGATGAGCATTTTGGAGTAGACAGTCAGTAGCATTAAGCAGAAGGTAGCTGGGGCTGAGTGGTGGAGACTGAGAAGTTTAGTCAGAAGGAAAAGAACATGGAACAGGAGAGAAGCCGAGCTTGCCTTGAAGCATCCTCTCTTGCCAATCCAGGCAGCTCTAACTTGGCAGAGGCACTTTTGTGATATTCATGCCTTGCTCCTTCCTTCAAAAATAACACCATGCAAAGCTGTTGGGCTCGCTCTCTCTCCTAATTGTTTTCATTCTGCTATCAGATGTATGCTGAACAGTAGAGACGCGATGTCTGTGAGCCAAGACTTTTCAGATGGCTAGATCTACAAATTCCCAGGAGATGCTTTTAAAGGAAGTTCACTCAGTTACTAGGTTTTGGTAAAATGAATTTAGTTCTAAGGTGGTTGTTCTACAGATTCTCAAAGGAATAATTTTAAAATAGCACAAATTAATGTGAGTTTTTGTAGTCACTGACACTTTTGAAATAAATGGATAGTGTTTGCTGCAAATTTTAGAAGGTACTAGCTTGATGTAAGTTAGTATTTTTCAACTGCTGTCACAAAAATACGGGTTTGCTATTTGTGTAATCCCTTAGTGAGAGAAAAATCATTCCTAGAATGATTTATGAGCACATGTGTTTCAAAGTGATTACTTTAGGCAATAGATCTCTGTTTTCACTTAAATCTGCATTAGAAATGCAAAGGAAAGCATGGATGGACAGGAATTTTTATCTAATGTCTTTCATAGCAAAGAAATTCTTCATATTAAAAAGTATAGGTAGTTTTGGAGATGTCAGATCAGAAATCTGACGGAAAAATTCCTCATTTGTCATTACAGAGAACTCTTTCTAGCTAGAGAAACATGTTTTTTTCTTTCAAATCAGTCCAGGCTTACTACATGCAAGCTTAGTTATGGTCAGGCAGTGATGAGAAAACATACAGTCCTTAACTGATACAGAAGAGTACAAAAGCAGCAGATAGAAAATTATTTACATTTAAAAATGCACCTCTGGGTGATTCAGTGTAGTTAGTTTATAATTATGGTGGTCTTCACATAGTGGAAAATACATTGTGTATCTTTCCTCAAGGGATGGATTGAGATGCTTAACTTAGGAGTGAAAATATTAACCATAACTTTTGAGAGGTAACTGGGGAGTAATGGGGGATCTAAGTCCATAAGTGATTCCAAAAGACATGTTAAAAGATGTCATAGGAGTATAATCTCTCAAAATGCTTTTTGTCCTAAGCTACCTGGCTGGTGGTACAGAACTGACCCAGAGAATTTTATCATTCTAGAGTACAGGAAAGGCAGGCAGATCGTGGTAAATAGATACCCAAATATCTTTGACTGCAGAAGGGAACATGTAAATGAGAACAGCAAAAGCAGCTACAAATATATATAACTTATTTTTAGCTTTAGTGAAAGGTATGAACTTATTTGGTTTTGTTCCCTCCCTAAACTGGTGATGAGCAATGCAGAATGATGAATACAGCTTTTGCATAAGCTAATCAAGAAATCCATCCTTGACTCTCATTTAAATTCCATGAACGCTGGAGTGAGAAAGCACTGGGGGAAAAGGAGGCAGAAAACTTCAGCTGAAAAAGAACCCAATTTATAAGCAAGATGAATTAAATACTTCAGTTGTGTGCTCAAATACAAAATATAGAGATGGTTAAGGTGACTGTCTTTATACAATGTTTTTTTCATTTAATGTACCCCTACAGCTAAGTGAGAAAAAAGTCAAGACTGTAGTTATGTGAACTGAAAAATCCTAGTGAAATGGAGAATTATGTGGAAAATTGTTGTACTACCTGCTTTTTCAGTTTCTTTGGTTGGAAAGCTGACTGGAACAGGTGAGCCCTGGGGAATTCTTCACTGAATTTGGAATTTTTCTGCAAAAGATTGTGTTGAATATTTGAAAAATTAGTCACTTTTTGCATCTAAAAAATTCCTTATCAGTAGGAATACGTTGGTACTTCAACAGGTCTAGAGTGGATCTGAACATATTGTCACAAGCATTTGTTTCTTGTGGAGAATTCCACCCTATTTAAATGACAGAGGAATAAAGCTATTGTAGTTGCTGTTTATAGTACCTACAAAACCAAGAGAGCTGCTATAACTGGATTCTTCAGTTTGTCTACAATTTTGTACAGAAAGCAGTGCCCAGAATTAGACAGGGGGTTGTCAGGGCCCTGAAGGTACTCCTAATTCTTCCTGTCCCTCTCCACCATACCAGGGGCGCCCTCCACCATGACCACAACTCCATTTCAGCCCCCCAGGGCCACCGGTCCCTGTCCCAATGATGCCACATCAGGGCTGGTCTCCAGCTCCCCACATCCCTGCCCTGGGAGAGGTACTGGATGCCAGGGGCTGGGGCTGCAAATGATGTCCCCTGGCTGCCCCTCTCCATGCTGGAGTGATGGAATGAGATGGATCCTGCCCTGACAGACGTGGGGAGCCCCTGGCTCCCACTACACCTGACATTCAGGATGAAGGCTGGTTTTAGGTGAGAGCAGATAACACTCCAGAAAAGAGGGACAGAAAACACTGCTGCGTCTTGTTTGGAATAGGCTGCCCCAAATACATTACAAGTAGAAGTCAGGTAGGAAAGTGCAGTAAACTCTTAACATAGCACAGCAATTATAGCACAGTATTAATGATCTACAGACTTATTTATTGAAAAATTAGTTGAATTATTGAAATTATTGAAAAACTAGACCATCAAATGAAACATTCTATGAAGTAAAAAAAAAATACTATTGTTCTCCTCAGGTGTTCTATCTGTATCTTTGCTTGGTGCAGGTGATTCTAATATTCAATAATTGGTTTCTTTCTGTTTTGTTTTTACACTAAAACTTTAATTATTTTATCAGTGGCCATTTGACAGATGTGATAGGTGAAAAATATGAATGTTCAGCATCAAACATTGTTGGCTTGTCTTGCACGGTTTTTACAAAGATGTTGCTACTTCTTTTGGCATGGCACTTTTTGGTGTGGATGGAGAGATCACTAATGGGGAGCAGTATGTAAACTATGTCAACTTATGTAGGGTGCTGCTGTACAGAATGGGTGTGCTTATGCTAGATTTCACTAACTATGTGAATACACTATGTTCATGGTTATAAAATATAAAATAGCTATAAAAAAATGAACCTTTTCACTTCTGTAGAATTTTTTGTGAAGGAGAAGTGATATTTGAATGTTTAACATTTACAACCTGTCTGATAAGTATTTTGGCCTCGAAATCTCTTGTGATGGATTTTTCTGATGAGACTAAATGTTTGAAATAATTTATATGGCAAACATGCACAAATACCTGTGCATGTTATGATGTGGGTTTGAGAAGGAAGACATGAGCAAAATAATGAAATAAACAAAGAAATTGAACAACTTTTTACAGAGCTGATTATCATAATGTTTGCTTGGGATCTTAAACTACTCATTGTCTTACATACTGCAGATTAGGGCACTGCTTGGACAGTTTGCTTTGACTTTCAATCAGTGTTTACAATTTTGGGTTGCTTGTTCCAGAACTATGGAGCTGTAGCAGATACAGACACATAGCCAGCTAAGTCCTGAAGCACCAAGCAAAACAACTCTTCTGCCTGCTATAATCAGTTTAAAGAATTTCTGTGGTTTTTTTTTTTTTTAATTGCATGAAGGTTGAGATTTTTGTAACTGCTATGTTAAAGCTGTTTAGTGCTTGTGCCCAGGCATGGAAACTCTGATTCTCTAGTAGTATCTGTGCAGCAATAAGAACATATTTAAGGACAATTTCTGGTGAATATAAAGACCTTAAATATTTTAGAACAAAAAACCCCTAAGTTATTTTAAAAACACGCTCGGGTTTTAATTTATAAATTGTTACTGGGTGTATGTTAGTGTGGTAAATGCTGTCAGTGTAAGTCAGTTGAACACCTCCTCAAAATAATTATTTGGTTATTTTAGTAATATTTATATCTTTTGACAGCAGAATAGTTAAAAATTAGGATCAGTATTTTATCTGTTGTAGGAAGACACTGTTTAAATTTAAAACTAGACACATCCAAGTTTCAATATGTTGTAGTCTACCCTAACTAAAGCAAAACAAAAAATAAGATCATGTGAAGTGTTGGATAGAAATCTCTTTCTTTATACAGGTGTTACACTCTACTGGAATTGTAGCACTTCAATTTAATCCTTAGTATACTTGCATTTTTTTAGTCATATAGTGGTACATTTAATTATACCCTATATTAGGCACCAATTTGAATAGATGTTTATATTTTCATGATTGCAATCCTCCTATTGGAGTTGAAACCTGACCTGCATTGTCATTAATGAAATGATGTATATTTTTGTAAGGTAAAAGAGGCAATTCTGGAAAAGGCTCACAATTCATGTATTTTCATCAGACACTTGAAGCTGAGTGAAATGAAGTTGTGGGGTCATCATGGTTTAACCCCGGCTGCCAGCTTTGTGTCACACAGCTTCTCACTCACTCTCCCTGGTGGAATGCAGGAGAATTTGAAGAGTAAAAGTGAGAAAACTCCTGGGTTGAGATAAAGCAAAAGTGGTGCATAGAAGCAAAGCAAAATGAGAAATTTGTTCACTCCTTCCCATCAGCAGGCAGGTGTTCAGACATCTCCATGAGAGCAGGGCTCCATCATTCTTAATGGTTACTTGGGAAGACAAACACCACCACTCTGAATGTCTTCCTCTTCCTCCTTCTTTCCCTAGCCTTTTATTGTTGAGAATGTTGTCATTTATTATGGAATATCTCTCTGGTCAGCTGGGGTCAGATGTAGGTGGCTATAAGACCTCAGGGCAGAGGAAAGGGGGAGGACACTGCAATACCAGAGATGAGAGCAATGCCAGAGGAAGGAGAGGGAGAAAGTGCCTGAGCAGAGAAGTTGCCCTATATCCTGTGGTGAGATGGCAGCTCTCCCCCTGCAGCTCATGGAGGAGCACGGTGGAGCAGCCTGTGAAGGGACACAGTGGAGCGGATGTGGACCTGCAGCCTCTGGCCAAGGCTGAGCAGATACAGGAAGCTGGATAGGCCTCTGCAAGTAACATATCCAAGAAATGGAAAATGAAACTACAAAAGTAAAATAAAAAGACCTGCGGAGTAGAGAGAAGGAGGAGGTGAGAGCAATGACAGAGCAAAGACACCAAGGTCAGTGAAGAAGGAGTGGGGAAGGTACCTGAGCAGAGATTTCCCCACAGCCTGTGGGGAGGTGGCAGCTGTGCCCCTGCAGCCCATGGAGGAGCAGGGTGGAACATACAGGACCAACCCATGAAGGACCATGGTGGGCTAAATGTGCATTTGTAGACCCTGAAGTGTCATGGTTGGATAGATGTGGAGCTGCAGTCTGTGCAGGATCACAGGGAGGGGCAGATGTGGATCTGCAGCCCTGGAGGACCCCGTGCCGGGGGAGGTGACTGTTCCCGAAGCAGCCGTGACTCTGTGTGCAGCCCAGGGTGGAGCAGTCTGTGCCTGAGGGACTCACACAGGAGAGCTTTGTGACGGAATTTCTCTTGTGGGAGAGATGCCACATTGGAGTAGGGGAAAACTGTGAGGAATGCTACTCCCTGAGAAGGGGCAGCAGAAAACAACCCGTGATGAATGGACCATAAACCCCACTCCCTGCTCTCCTGTGCTGTTGGCTGGGAGGACGTAGAGATATGGGGAACAAAGTAATTTGAGACCAGGAAGAAGAGAGGGGTGGGGTAAGGTATTTAAGTTCTAGTTTTGGTTTTCTCTTTGCCCTGTTTTGATTGGATTAATGATAAGTTAAATAGATTTTTATTTTTTTTTGCCAAGTTGACTCTGCTTTGCCTGGGACAATAATTGGAAAGTGAAACCCCTCCAGTCCTTTTCTTGACCCAAGAGGTTTTCAGTGGATTTCCTCCTCACCATCCTGAAATGGAGAGATGGAGTTAGTGGCCATGTGGTCCTTTTTTACCAGCTGGGCCTGCACCATGACAGGAAGAGTAAGAAGTAGAAAAGGCATTGACACTGTATAAGCTCTACTCAGCAGTAATGAAAATGTCTGTGTTATCACCACTGTTTCCAGCATAAATCCAAAACATAACTAACTACTGTGAACAGATCTATCTCATCCAGAACCAGCATAAGAGTGGGGGAGACTGCATATAGCACAGTACCAGTGGCCATGTAATTCATGTTCTGTCTGAGCTGCTTTGACTGTCAGTCTATAGAATAATTGACACCATCAGCATTCTGCCTGTGTTATGACTAAACTGTATAAACTAGCAGCTCCACATGCACTAGTATTAGTGGCCTCACATGAATTTCTTCCAAAATGTGAAGTGAGATTCTTCAAACAATCCATTACTTATCCAAGTACTAATGCTCCTTTGTAAAGGCAGTTTTAGCTGAACTGTTGAGAACTACCAGGGCTGGCAAGAGGGGGTACTTACAAGATTGCAAGGGATGAAGACTGTTTTCCTGTAAGAGCTGGTGACAGAAAGATGAAGTTGTAGACTTGGTATACTACTTGGTGCAACCCTGATGGTTTAGCCTGATATGAGGCCAAGCTGCAAGCTGCTGAAGTATTATTCAGAGTAGCAATTACTTGTTTTCACTAAAGGGAGATTCTGTGTTCTGTCACGTAGTATTTGTGACTTTTTGAGCATTCTGAATACCATTCATCCATTTTCACCTTTTAACAAAGCACTTGTAACTTATGTTCAGGAAATATACAAATTATTTTGACTTGCTTGGTTTTTTCAGCATCAGAACTCTAACAGTCAAAGTTACTTGGAAATTCAGTTGTTAAATACTGTTTTAATAATCCAGGCTTTACCTTTCAAATGCAAAATTTTGATTGCAGGATGCTGATTTTTTTATGATTCCCTTGTGATCCATGGTAGTCATCTCAAATATTACATTTATGACACTGTCACATTGACATCCTGCATTAAATAAGCACATGTAGAGCAACTCAAATTTGGTAGATAAGTGGTGTTTTAAAATATTAAAGCCCTTTACTGCGGGATGCTACACAAACATCCTTTTAGCCTCAGCAGAGTGAAGAAAAGCAAAATTCTTAACTAAGAGCTGCATCACTTTTGTTAACTCCACTTTTTCCTAAAAAGAGAATAGATAAGTTGTAGTGTTTCAAGAATAACTCCTCTTTTCCCTTCCATTTACAATTTTCCAGCATCACTGGAATATGAGACATAGAACTGTGGAGAGCTATTTCCAGAACCTAACCAAAAGTGTAGATGGTTCTACAACAACCAAGATCCACACTACACAATTTTGCCTTATTCTCTTGATGCCTAATCAATTATCTGCATATACTTCTGCATGCCAAACATCAGATATACTTTTGGGCAGAAAAAATTATGTCAAACATATTATTCAACTGAATATAATTTTTGACAGAAATACAAATGTATTTGTGATTTCCATAAGGGCTTTTACTTCTATAGAGGTTCTTTAGAAATGTATCTCTTAGCCTTGGAGCAAATGTTAGAAAGTGAGCATTTTTAATAAGAAAATGCAATAGGTGAAACTTGGGACAAACTATTTGTATGTTGCAACTGAACTGTATTTTCTGGGATGCACATGGCTGTAGACTCTTGTAGCACAAGAGTCCCCTCTCTTAGGGGAAGATATATTAATGAATAAATAGATAAACTGTTCAAAGCTAGGATGATCAAAGGAGAATAAGCAAGGACTGCTGAAATTCTGGAGCAATGTTTCCAAATTTAAATAATTCTGATCTTAATTTCAGAGAAAAAAAGAAATTTTGCTTAGGATCTATAC
Organism: Florisuga fusca; assembly: GCA_038090715.1. Lineage (NCBI taxonomy): Eukaryota > Metazoa > Chordata > Aves > Apodiformes > Trochilidae > Florisuga > Florisuga fusca. The sequence continues at coordinate 57,866,489 of JAAWXA010000001.1, read as the reverse complement.
AGTTGATCAGTGCTATTATAAATATATTCTGCAACTCCATCAATATATTCCAATCTGTCATAAATAAGAATAAATAAATAAATAAGAAAAAACTACTTTAACCGTGAAGCAGAAGACTGAACTATTTCTCTAGGAAATAGCTAGTGATGTGTAACAAACCTGATGGCCTATTAGGGGAAATCTGTTCCTCAGATCTGGCAAGGGGAAAGATGAAAAGCTATGTATTTGTTTGTAATGGTAGACAGTATCAAGAAAAGTTGAATCCAAAATAAAACCCAGATGGACCTGACAAAAGAAGAACAGATATATTGCCTTTTATAGTGCCTAATCTAATGCACCTTTGAGATTTACTACAAAACTTAATTAACTGCATGAAGAACTTTGACACAATCATTGTACGAAAAAAGTTTGAAAAGTATTAATGGTTGGTTTTGCTTGTAAAAAATATATATTATGGCCTACTACTACATAATTTTTTCAGTGAACGAAAGTGATAGTAAATTTATTTTTTATTATTTTTCTGTTATATTGCTGTAATAGTTTTTGTAATTTTATCTGATGCTCAGTACCACAGCAAAGAGTTGTTTTATAATGAATTAGCATTGCTGTTGCCACAGGTTATAAAATACCAGTATAGGAGTCATATACTGAAGGAGAATATGAGTTGTGTGAAACACTAATTCAGTATTTAAGACTGATTAGCACATAGGGAAATTTGTTGATATATTCTCTGAAACATATTTCAGGTATACATTTTAAAATTTTGTGGTTTAGCCCTCTTCTTGAATTTATTTTTGTTTGCATGAGAGTGGTAGAGCTGACAGAAGAACTAATGCTCTCAAGACATGAAGTCTTCAGGGATTTCAAGGATTGTCCTTTGCTTCCTTACTTTGGAAGAATCTGGCAGTGGAGTTACCCAAGAAATCACCCCAGAAAGGTACAAAATTTCTTTTGAGTGGACACCTGTAGTCTGAGTACAATACACACTTCACATCCCTGAGGACTCCTGAATGTTCAGACAAAAAGTTTTTTGTCCAGCTTATGCCTGGGTTCGCTTGCTTACATTGAGTGAAAAAAACAAGACAATCAGCAATAGGTTGTAAGGAAATGGTGATTATTTTTTTTCTCTCTCTCTTGCACTGGGTCTTAGAATGTGGTAAAGCTGGTTGCCAGTAATAGACAAAGCCTCATATTATTTAATTGCAACAAAGTGATGCCATACATTAGCTTCATGGGAACAGAGAAGAAGTCTTGTTTGGTAAGATTATAACTTCCAAACTCCAGTAAACTTTTTTCCAGACCTTCATGCCAACCATCTGTTACAGCATCTCTGCACCCATCTGTTAAGTACTAAATCTTCTCTAGTGCTAAGCTTGTGTATATTTTTTTCAAGAATATTTAAGTTTTCTGTTTTGGCTGGTATTGTACCAACAAATATGAATAAGTACATTATTCTTACTATGAAAATCCTTGCAGTATGAATTCTGCAGATGGGTAACTAAACATTAATCACTATTCACGTTCACAGGCAGATGTCTCATCAAAACATTACTGCTTTATCCATTATCTAATTCAAAACATAAACTCTATTCTCTCGAGACTACATAACTCAAGATTAATAAATAGATAATAGCTAATTTATCAGTGTTTAGTTCTCTTTTGCTTGCTGTGCATAGAAAACTTGGAAACTGTAAAATTAAATTGACATACATCAAACTGGAAGAAAAAAAATCTGTGCATTAAAAAAGACTGCTATATAATTTTATTTGTGCCATTGGCAAGTATACTATTTTGAACTTATTAAGGCTTTTGCAGTTGGTGATGCTTTAATGAAACTAGTTTAGTAATGTGCTAGATAGATGACTGCAGAACTATTTGTTGTTAATTTGTAAGTCATAGATTTTTATGGTAACGTTGAATATAATTACCACTTATAATCACCAAGAAAAAGTATCACAATTATTCCATGCTGCATAAAATTACCGAAAACGTTATCAGTTTAGTCAGATTAGTATTTTGTGTCTTTGTAGCATGATTCTATACTGAAGAACAGATTATTTTCTAAAATTATGAATAGTCAGTGAGGCACAATAAATGTAAGAAACAAGGTTAATGTCGGTCAACTGAGCTTTTGACATGATAAAAAAATAGAAAGTAAAATCTTCAACCACTTTGCCTTAGAAAGAATAATGAACATTTTAGAGCATTTTGTTTCATTCAAAGGAAAAATTGATGTAATAACTTATATGTTCTCATATAACATAAGGCAAGCATGATTTCAAAAAACTCCTAGTGATAAGATCCCTGAGAAAAAAAGAGTCTAACTTTACAAGTCTTCTATGAAGTCATGATACATAGAAATGTTTAAGTATCCTCTTAATGCTAACTGCTTAAAGGCTTTGCTTTTCTGTACTGGATTGAATTTGAATTTGAACCATTTGCATCTTAAAATATCTTTTGAATAATTTCAGTCTCTATATGGATTTAAGGTACTGGTATAAAGATGACATTTACCATATTAAACAACTTAATCAGCAGGCTCACTTTTATAGTCAAGAAGCAAAATCTGTTGGTGAGCTTGGAGAAATCTCTACTGCCGACACAGTGAACCAAAGCCAGACTGAATGTCCTAATTTAGGGGGTTAAACTGGATGAACAGAACTCAGTGTTGTTCTGTGACTTGACTATTCTTTGTCACCAGGACATTGGTATTTCACTCTTGCTGAATTCTTTGAGCAAATATTAAACTTCTGTCAAATATTTTCTCAATTTGAGGACCAGGGCTGCTGCATATGTGCACGATGCTCAAATATTCGAAATGGCATCTTCCTCACCTGGTGGCAATTCCTAGAAAAGTCCTGACTTTGCAGAGGGATAGAGAGGAGTTCTCATTCCTTCTGCTATTAGAAGAACCATAAATGTCAGGTTGGAAGGGACCTCAAGGATCATTTGGTCCAACCCTTCAGAAAGTAGGTTTTCTCTTTATGGAATGTAAGATGATCATGTCCTAACCCCATGCCTGCCCCCTTGGCTGTTCAACTGCTTTACTCTGTCACAAGCTTTTAAAATATTTCATTTTTTCTTACAGATGTTTGCACAGTTGCTGCAAAAGTAGTATATGTGTCTCTCTTTTATGACTGTCCAGAAGCTTTAGCTATGGATGTATCACTTCCCATTTAATAACATTTCTCTCATTTGTAATTGCAGCTCTGGTTTGAAACACCACACTGTAGGAGCCCTAACAATATCTTTTGTGGTACCAGGTACTAGACCCCTACATTGAGCCTGTGCATACTGAATCTCTTTGACAAAAAGCAAAAATCTGTTCTCTCAGGTCTACTCATTGCCAATGAAAGTGTGTAGAGATCAGAGTCAACTCCATTCTTACGGGATTCTTGGTTAAAAACTCCCACAACCTTACTCAATTACTATGAAACAAAAAATGTTTTACCAGCTTCATGAATTATAACCTTGATTAGGTAACTCCCTGCCTGCTACTTAATGACTGACAGAGGAGAGGATGAATGGACAAAAGTGATTTTCAATATCATGAGACTAAGTTGCCATCTTTTCACACTGGCAAAGCTCCTTTAATTTTAAGTGTTACCCCAAGTTTACACTATCTGAAGAAAGCAAAAAAGCAAGCTTGAAGTGTGCTAGATACCAAAGCAGCTGAAAATCAAAGGAAAAAATTCACTGGCCTATCTTAGCTGCATTATAACTCTCTAGGGGTAGCAAGGGCACACATGGGTCCCATTTCTTTGTCAGTTTTCTGCATGTTTCTAGTTGTTTAATTTTAAGGATTGAAAAGAATTTTGAGGAAAGTGATGAATACATCACCAGATCTGTAAACATCTGCATACTGCAATATAAGAGCTGGATACCTCAATTCAGGAAAAAAGATACAGGAAGAAGGCAAGAAAAACTGCATGGGCACAGTGGGACATGGTCCGTGTGATGCATTACTAGGTAGTGGTAATGTGATGAGAGCAGGATAGCTTCCCTCCTTTCTGCTGCATCTTTTTTAGAGATGCAGTCAGCAACCTTGTTTATATATTACTCTAATTGTCCTGGTTTGGGCCAGGATAGAACTAATTTTCTGACTCGCTTACAGCTAAGTCTCTCATAAGTATCTGTAGCTGCTGAAATTAACAGCAGGTTTCTTAGTTTCTGCTTCTAGGGCTCATAACACTCAATGTTTATAGTTATAGGTAGAGAATGGTGTACAGAACCAAGGCCACTGCTCAGTTCTGAGGAACATCTTATGCTTCAGAAAGAGGGAGTAAAGGGGTCACACCTGCAACCCTCCTTTAGGGAGAAGAAGATAAGACAGGTGACCAAAATTGACCAGAGTATTCCATCCCATACAAGTCATACTTGATATAAATTTAGGGATCATGAGGGTCAACCCCCTTCCTCTTTGCCTTCACCCTTCCCTTCAGCCCCTCTTCTCCTGGGGCATCCTGGGAGGATTCTATCCATCCATCTGCCTGTGGTCCTGATCCATGCCAGCCTGAATCTGTGTGTTCCTGCCTCCAGCTCCCGACTGCTGCTGACCCCAGGAGTCCAGCCTGGACTTTCCCAGGTCTGCCCTGCAGCCTCAGCGGTGACGTGAGCATTACTGGGGGGAAGGGGGGAGGAACATGGTATTGTTTTTCTGTATATTTGCATATATTTATTTTTTTATCCTTACTGTTTCATTAAAACTGTGTAATTTAATTCCCAGCCCATAAGTCTCTCTCCTTTCTTTATCAGGGATTGGAGAGGGATTAATAGAGAGCAGTTGTCATTTGGTTAATTGCTGGCCCAGTGTTAAACAATGACACTAGTGTAGACCCTTGATCTAGTCAGTGGCTTCCCCACCAGTCACCTGAATACCCTCCAGGGCCCTCTATTCTTCCCAACAATTATCGACCTCATTTTCTTTGATGAACTGTCATTCCTGTTTCTCCTTAGTGGTTGTATCTCTAGCCTGCAAGTAAGACTTAAGACTGGTTTCCACAGTATTGTTTCTCTGTCTGAGCTGTTGCCTAACTCTTTCCATACAAGTGTTCTTAGCAAAAATTGCTCCAGGCTTCCTTTAAAAATAAGTGGACAACCCCATCCCAATAAAAGCCCTAACATGATAATGCATCACACACACACAAATAATAATCCTTTTGTAAGGTAAGAGCACCAAGAAGGAACACATTTCTAAATAACAGCATGACTCTGCAGTATATAGACTATAATGATGTGATATAATACAGAAGTGTAGGTGGCACTGGTGAGTATGATGATCAGAATGGCCAGCTGAGGTAAATTTCACCAGTAGACTAAAATGCACATCATGAAAGAAAGCACAATAAACTCCTTTTCTCCTAAATGTCAGACATACAAATTTGATAGAATTGTCTAGAAAAATAACCCCCCATGTAAAATAAGCTACATCTGATCTTATTTATTATACCAATGTATTCTAATGTAGCTGTGAATTAAATATAAATTATTAAGTGTTGGAATCAAGCACAGGAAATAGATTCTATAGGCCACTACTTAAGAGGCCAGAACAGAATCAATAGCAAAGCTGCAAAAATCCCCATGACTAATTTTCAGAGACCTACCCAATTTCAACCCAGAAGCAGAGGAATCAGTCTAGAGAAACTGGAAATTGATTCATAACCTGTTTCCAGCATCCTGAAAGAAACTGCAGACTTCCAATACTTTTAGTGTACCTGTGAGAAACTTCTTTCTTCACAACACTTGACTAACACTAAATATCAAAATACTTATCTCATTGTAACCTTGCAATTTGTTTTTACCTTTCTACAGATTTCTACTCTTTTAAATTTAATTGGCCTGACTTTAAATCAATAAAAGAAAACCTTTATATTTAATTACTTGTATTATATAACTCCGATGTTTTGCTATCTATAACGTTGTTGTCAAAAACCCTATCCCAGCCTCTGCCCAATTATAAATCCTTATTTTAAAATCAGCTAAGGTGAGCACTATTCCAAGTCTGAACTCATGCAAAACATCTGCTACTGCCACCTTCTCTGCTTATATCAATTAAGTTTTCAAGTTCTGTCAAGCTCATCTATACTATTTCTCTAGTTCAGTCTCAGAAAAATCAACTCTGTTCTTGATCTTCAGGCCTGCTTTTAATCAGATACACCTGAAACTTCAGCCTTGTCACTTCAAATTCTCATTCAGTGGTGAATTCTTCACCTTGATGGCAACACTTGTTCTTCTTCAGCTATCCTTGAGCAGCCCTTTGTGATCATGATGATTGATAAGTCTCTTGGATCAATGCTATGAGATTTTTAGCATAGATATTGTATTACATATTTTAATGATGGATATGTCTGAAGGCCGATGCATAGTAATGATATGTTTTGAAGCCCTATTTTGAGATCATTATCCTTCTGATCTCTGAAGGTCCGATTATAAAGGACTCTTATTTCCATGACAAATAGGTACTCAATTATTCCTAGCTTCCTTTACTTATGGTATTCACTCCCTGTAATTCAGGATGAATGAACAAGAGATTTACAAGTTCTTGCTGATGTTCTTGTTCATAGAATTTTAGGCAAGCAGCATAAAAGTGGGGATAATTTTCCAGAGAAAAGAGCACAATGAGGAGCAGGGAGGAGAACACAGATAGTTTTGTTTGGCATTTTGAAGCTGAAGGTTTATCATAGGGTTAATTGCTGTGAGGTGGGTAGGACTGTTGATATCTCTGTTGCTGTGTCTTGGAGCAATCACTCTTGAAGCACACAGCTTCTGGCCAGTGTAGTGCTGACTTTAGCCGTGTGTGACCTGACCTGTCTTAGGTTTTGCTGGGTGGAGTACCACACCCTGTGTGCAGAGTGGCAAATGGTGCATATATGTGAAAAAAGAGAACTATATTAGTTCTGTTCTAATAAAAATGTGTTTTACCTCAACACATTAAGGGACAATGCATCTGTAATAAAATAAAGTTCCTTTGCTTCAGGATATGAAATAAATAAATCACGTGACGTTGCACCACAAATTTTTCTTACTTATATGCAGAAGAAATATCCCAAGACATATGAATCTCTCCAAAATACCAGAGTTGTTTGTTTCTTCTTTATTTATTTGATCACTTGAAGTGCAAGCCTGTCCCTCAAGTGATATAAATATCTCTGTAAGTACCCTGCATTAAGTTACTTGGATTTATTTTCACCGCAGGAGACCATACTAATATGAACTTGCATCCCATCTAACTGTTGATATGTTTAAGATTTTCTAAATCAGAGCTGGTATAATTACTCCCCATTTTGTGTTACTATAACTGCTCACACTTTATAGGAATTGACCATTTCTGCCCTGTATTAAATAAATACACTATAAGCATGCTTTGCTTTTCATCAAACCATCACCAAGCTTCCTTAGTAGCTTTGTGTAATGGACTTTATCAAAAACCTTTATCAGAACCTTATATAATTGGTCAATGTTACTTGAAAATGAAAAATGCAGTATGAAGGTAGAGTAGTATAGTTATATAAAGAAGACTTTTTATCAAAAACTTTGCTAAATATTTCATTTGAAATCTTTATTTTAATACATATTTTAAAAACAATATTAGTTACATACAAAATATCCAAACATACAGGATTTGATTCTGTGCCAATGAGGAAATCAAATTAAGAAAGCAATTTTAAAAAGTGGAATAACAAGAATTTTAAATCTGAAAGTCTTAATTTTTTTTGTAGTTCCTTTTTGTGTCCTTATTTTCTTCCTTTCTGTCTCAGTTTCTTGAGCCTTCCCTTGGCTGCACAATATCTCTTTGCTGTCAATTGAGTTAATAGCTTTTCTCTCTCACTCTCCCTCTGTATATTTGTCAGCTAAACACAACTTGCAATTCCCACCTTGCCCTTAAAATAGCACCTAATTTTAATCAACTAATCAAGATAATTCTTCTCTGCATATTTTGTTTTGTGATTCAAAAGTAGTAGTATAACACAGCTTGTTTGTTTGAATTATTCTATCTGGGTGTGTCTTTGCTTAGAGAAGGCATACTGTCACTCTGTCTCCTATCCAAAATGATTGGGTTCAATGCCAAAATGTCTTCCTCTTAATTGGAGTGAATCTTTGATGAGATAATGGATATAGTATTATATATAAACACAGAAATGCATATTAAGCCTTACAATTCTCCACAATTGCTCTACCATATAATTTAGTATTCCTGGTTCTACATTTTTGGGTTTTCTTAAATGATTATTTGGTTTATCATGCAGATGAAGACATAGTTTGATAAACTGTTACTAGTTTTCAATAGTGTAACAACCATAAAGTATTGTGTTTGTATAATAAGTTTGTGACATTGCTACAGATGAGATGATTAAGATTGCTGTCTCTCAGAACTGATCTCTGTTAATTTTTGAGGGGTGTCACGTCACTTATCTCAGCTGGGTAAAATGAAATTTCAGATAAATTAAATAAAAATTCTTACTGGACTATCAATAAATAAGTAAGTAAATAAGTAAATATGAGTGAATGAGTTTCTCAGAGCAGGCAATTTCTTCCTTAGATTCACGGAGAGAGAGACAAAGTGTCATCACATTTCCTGTTCCACAGGTTACCCTGCTAACTGAAGATGCACATCTCCACAATATTAGTGCCACAGGCTAATGCCTCCTCAGGTAACCCAATTCAGGTGCTTTTGAGATCACTTTAGTCCACATTTAAACCAGATTAGCATGGATATATTATTTAATTTTTTTTAAAGCAGTCCTGGTTTGTTGTGAATAAAAAGGCCTGGAGAATACTCACAGATCAGGTCAAAGACACAACAGTTGCCCCTGGATGTGGTGATAGTAGATTTTCGGGCAGTGTAACTCTAGCTGGAGGAAGATTGTGGTGATGCTAATGATATGACTTTAACGACTTAGCTTTAGGTTACCTTAATGCATAAATGCATTCATGTGTACAGGCTAAAGTCCTTATTAAATCTGTACATGGTTAGGCCTTAGGCTGTGACTAGGACTTGGAAAAATTTACAGTGAGACATCCTAATTGTAACTGTAGTGGCCATGTGGAATTGACTTGACTAAAATCTTCCCACAGATTTGTTGTTTTTTCGCCAATGTCCCTCAGCTCTGCTGACCAGCTATTTACTAAAGAAGGGTGGGGGCAACATAAATCTACAAAGAGGAAGAGCCTCTAGTGACACTGGCTGCTGTGGTGTGTCATGTGTTATGTGACATGACTGTGGCTGTGTAGCTGCTCAGCCCTCTATTCAAAGCAGGAAAGGGTTTGCTTTCATTTTTTACAATAGTACCTTACAGATGTTGCAATATACAAATACATTTGCTTTCTGGATAAATAGATTATTGTTGCTCATTTAGTGAACAGAACTCTTTCATCAGCTTATTGTTATATATTTACAAAGTGTTTTAGTCTCTTTGGCCATTAATTTACTCTGTAGAAAGCCATGATGCTTTCTGTTGTATTGTAAAGGTCACATCTAAATGGATTCTATGTTCTAAAGTGATAATACCCTCAAGGCAAAACTGTCATTCATAAAAAACTTGCTTAGCTAACATGTAAAACAGACCATACTTTATAGGAAGTCTTCATTGTATTTATTCTCCTCATATAACCGGAAGTGCATATTTATGAATTTTCAAATCGTCCAGGTTTCAAGGGGCTTATTTGCAGTCTCATGAGTAGGTCTGTCCAGAATGTTGAATTTCAGTGTTTCAATTCATTCCCCTGGGAAACCTCAGCCTAGATGGTATTCTCAGACAAACTGACAGAACAAAGCTGTAAGGCAGTGGAGTTTCAGTTGCTGTTTTCCTAAAAAACACAGAGAGGAGAGAAGCTGTGTGTGTATTTTGTAAAATATTTTGTGACAGAATATTTTCTGAGGAAGGTAGGAGGCCCAAGTTCAGACTTCCTTTTCTGCCTGAGTTGATTCAAACTCACATCTCCAATTAGGTCCCTAATTAGTGGGATTTTAAATAGAGAAAGTAGGAATAAAAACCTAAATGCCTAACCTACAGATTCAAGAGTGGGAAGCAGGGGTTGCAATACTGAGCAATATAAAAGCACAATCTGGTCATCTCTCTTTCTATCATTGTAGAAAGAGCTGATACCAGAGGTTCTACCATTCTAGCAAGAGATGCCAAATCAAATCCATTGACTGAGACAGAAAGTTAGATTGCTTGGAAAAGTAACTAGACATGATGCACAGTGAGAAGGATTATTCCCTGAAATAAAATTTTTAAAAGATAGACCACAAGGTCTGAAAATCAAAATATCTTTGTTTCCAAGAGAAAAACTGTTTCCCAAGCACATCAGGGGTTTCCTTTAGAAAGAAATATACATAAATACATAGAGCATTCAGTATGTTATGTGGGATTTTGGAGCATGGTGCTTATAGCTGTGAACAAATGAAAAAATTAAACTTTCCTCAAAAGCTCACATGACCCCAATGGCAGAGTACAGAGAGCATAAGTTAGAAGAAGAAGAAGAAGAGAAGCTGAGCCAAAACACTGGCCTATTGAATAGTGCTATATTTCATCTCTCCTTGCACATCTCCAAGGCACAGTTTCTTAGCAGAGATCAGAATATTTTCAATTGCTTTCTTTTTAATGGATAAATATTTAATTGAAATATTCAGTTTGGCACACGAGTTGGTGTTGATCAGGACTGTGCACTGTACATTATGTAAGACAAATCTGGACTGTTTTGCAGGATGGGTCTTTGTCAGCTGTTTGTGAATTCCTGAAAGCATGTTGTGTCTGGTATGCTTCTTGAGCTGTTTTTCAGCCTTCCTGAGGACAATAGTAAGTGATACTTAGGTGATGTTTCTGCCACCAAAGCACCTTATATAGAAGTACCAAATTACTTGACATGATTCACAGCCATGTTCTTGTTACAGAATATGAATCTTGTTATATGATTGTGATAAAAATGTGGCTTTCACATATTTTGATTAGTTGGCTTGGACTAAATTACTGCTGTAATTAGATATTTGATAAGAAAAATCTCAGTGTTGTTTATGGAGTCACAAGGATTCCTATGCCCTTATTTTACAGAACATTTATGTAGACTGTTTGCTAGCATCCTCATTCTGCAGGCATTGTGAAGAATTGAATTTTTGCCATCAAAGCCTCAGTAGCAGTAGATTGGATCCTATATTGTATTTACTTGAGTGGTATTGATCTTTCACTTTGTATTTCATTAGCTAGAACTCTTTATTCGTGGAGTCTTTGAATGTAATGATAAGCCTAATATAGTACTTACTGACTTTTTATTATTTTGTGAGCAAGAATCTTCTTGTTATTTTTAAAATACCCCAAAGTGAGCGAGGGAAAAAGGGAGAGGGAAAGTTAACAATCACAACAGCAGATCTCAGTAACATAAAGGCAGAGTTTTTCACCGCATAATCGTGCATTTGTCATCTGCATTGCCACTGGAGATTCATGTTAATTATGCTCATTCATCTGAACCAGCCACAGGGGAAGCTCTCTAAACAGCTTAAGGCAGTCTGGCTACAGAAGACTCTCCTTTTATTCCTGTCTGCACATTGTCTTGTCACTTAACTCGCTGCTACTTGAGCAGTCATGAGACTAACACCTGCAAAATCAAATGGTAAACTAAATATAGTAATAACACATGTATACATTAAAAATGCCAAAATCTCGAGGTGCTTTAAATTTTCAAGGCCTGAGATAAAAGTATTCTGTAGTTTTAGATAAACACAAACATTCACATAGAAATAAACATTGCAGGAGTCTTAAAGCTGTACTGCCAAGTGCCCGTATCTTAGCCACGGCCAGATTTCTAGTTCTCAGTTTCTCCCTACTAATTACACAAATCTAAGGTACAATCTTTGATTACATTGTCATATACTACTTTTTTTTTCTTTTTTTCCCATAAAAACCTGTGTTTACTCAGTGCTTGGTATGAGCATTATTTTTATATGGACAAAAAAAGGTCTTCGTTCTTGTTCTTATGGATGAACTAGATTTCCTGAATTTTTTTTTTTAAACAAAACATAAAAAACCATCTATCCCTGATATAGAAAATGTCATCCTCATACTTAGTAAAGCTGTAGCTAAATGGATGCAAGATGTGGATGCAAGCTACAATCTTTTTTATGGAAAAATCCACTGAGAAACTTCTAGAGTTAGATAAAGGTTAAATGGCCATTGTGAATACTTAGAAGTAAATCTTATTTATGCAACCTTCAGTTACTCCTTTTGTGTTTTTTTGTCACATTTGTCAGTCAGGAAGCAAAATCTAAATAAACTGTAAGGGATAATATCTGAATTAGCAGTAATCATCTTTCTGCAACAAATATAATTCTTTCCTACAAGGAAGGGTATCAAATGCATATTTGTCTTGTTACAAAATAGAATATTCAAAGGAGCTGCATCAGATAAAGCAAATTAATTCAAATGTGTTCATCTGAGAAAACCCATGATTAACTAAAATTGCTGTAGACAATGACTTACAACCCTCAAGGAAAAAAAACCCACCTTGAAGTTTAAATGTTTTGGCTCATCATCCTGGAAAATGTCAATAATATATTGACTGTACTTAAAGAAGCAATAAAAAATACATTCTCTGGAGAAAAATGTCTTCCACTATTTTTTCACATGACTGACATGTCTTTGATCTTCCTGATAAAACTGTCTTCACATCAGAGCTGATATCTTGCCTTGTACATCAAGCACATCATCCACAAAAAAAGTACCTTTTCTGGCTCGTGAGAGATGGTTGTGAAAAAGAAATGCTGCTGAAATGTTACTGAATCAGAGGGTGCCCCATAAGAGGAACCCCCACTACCAAGTGGGATAACAGGCAACCTGGTCTCCAGGAGACAGGGCAGAGAGCAGCCTTCTGTGGGGCTGCCTGGCAGATGTCTGCCTGTCCCGAGCTTTGCAGTCCAGGACTCAACACTCTGCTCTCTTTTCTGAGAGCAACATCTCTGTGAGGGTGCCAGACCACTGACTCCCGTGCCAGTAGAAAGCAGATGACATCTTAGTAAGATGAAGTCACAGTCTTACAGCCAAGCCCAAGGATAAATGCAATCAGTTTATGGATGACAAACGGTTTGGCAAAAGGCAAACCTGGATGAGGCAGTGTGTGCTCTGGGCAAAGTCAAATGTCTTTTTAGATATTACAGCTTCTCTGTGGATATTTTGTCCAAAAGAAAATGGCTTTGTTCTTCTGTTTAGTCCATGATTCTCCTTATTTTTTCACTGGGTGTCGTGATTCCACCACGGCTAAAAGCTCAGCACCACACAGACACTCACTCACTTCCCCCACAGTGGGATGGGAAAGAGAATCAAAACGCTAAAAGTGAGAAAACTCTTGGGTTGAGACAAAGACAGTTTAATAGGTAATCAAAAGCTGTGCACAGAAGCAAAGCAAAATGAGGAATTCATCCACTACTTCCCATCGGCAGGCAGGTGTTCACCCATCTGCAGGAAACAGGGCTCTATCACACGTAATGGTTACTTGGGAAGACAAACTTCCTCCTTCTTTACCCAGCATTTTTACTGCTGAGCATGATGTCATACAGTGTGGAATATTCCTTTGGTCAGCTGGGGTCACCTGTCCCAGCTGTGTCCCCTCCCAGCTCTTTGTCTGCTCCAAGCCTCCTCACTGGTGGGGCAGGGGGAGAAGCAGAAAAAGCCTTGACTCTGTGTAAGCACTGCTCGGAGATAAAATCCCTTTGTTAGAAACAGTTTTTCTTAAAATGCAAAACATAGCACCAGAGGAGCTACTATGAAGAAGTGTTAACTCTATAAATTCTAAAAACAGTACTCTTTTTTGTCATCTTAGGTCACCCAGCAGGATCTGTACTACTCTTTACAGGTCTATACATTTGTGCAGATGAGGAAGAAGTTTGACCTGACTTCAGCGTTTTGCAGCAACTCTATGAGATGCCACAGGTAAACAGTAAACAAGGCTTCACATGTCAACACTATTCAAACCAATTTAGGACTCTGCATCTCCTCTTTTCAAAAAGATTATGAGCAATTTGAAACTTGAGATGCCACATCTAAAATATATAACTATTTCCAAGTAGACCATATCAGCAAATTTTTCTCCTCAAGTATAGTAGTATATAATACAGTATAATGCAACAGCTATTTCAGGCAATGGAATGGACTGCCCGGTGAGGTGGTAGATTCTCCGTCCCTGGAGACATTTAAAAAAAGACTGGATGTGGCACTCAGTGCCATGGTCTAGCAATTGCACCGGTGGGTCAAGGGTTGGACTTGATGATCTCTGAGGTCCCTTCCAACCCAGCTAATTCTATGATTCTATAGAGTTAATAATTGAAACTACCTTTTGAATGGTAGAATTTTCCCAATGGCAGGGTCCACGACTGTGATATTAGGCCACAAAAATCATAGGGTATTTCCAAATTCGATTAAAAATAGGTTTAATTTTGATTGGGTTTTTTATATGAATGACATCAAAATGGTTTCTAACTGACATTTCCTCAACATTATTGTTCTTGAGAAAAGAGTGAGGCATCCAAAAAGACCAAAACAAACTTCACAATGCTTCTCCCATTTTGTGGAATACAGAAGCACAATGGATGCAGCTGTCAAGGTGCTGGCTGTAGGGTGGGTCTACAGGGGTGGTCTCTGTGGAAAGAGACATGAGGCTGCCCTGTGCCAGACACAGTGGCTTCCAGCTAGATCCAGAAGTCTCCAATGGACACACCACAGAAAAGAGCTGAGCTTGTCAGCCAAGATAGTGACACCTCTGGGAAAGAGTCTTTAAGAAATGTCAGGAAAAAAAACAAAACAAAAACCAAACATAGTAAGAGAGAGTAGGGAAAAAGAGTGAGAAAAAACAAAGGGGACATCAGGGCTGGAGGAAAGGTGAAGAAAAGAAGAGGAAATAGGGGAGGAAGAAGGAGCATAGAGAGGAACCACAACATAACAACGCCTTTGCCTCACTCTTTGCCTAATTGAGGGGACTGAACATAACAGTAATGTAATTGGGTTTTTTTATTTCTCCATACCTGAAACAGTATTTAAATATATTCATATATGTATTAATTCACACAAAAATAAATTCATTCTGCCCAAATCCCATCTATTTTTCCTGCGACGGTAATTGTTAAGCAACCTCTTTGACTTTATCTCTACAAAAGTTTTCTCATTCCTGTTCTTCCTTTAGCATCTCCTGTCCCACTGAGGCAAGGAGAGAAAGTGAGTGGTGGGGAAAGTTTAGCTGCCAGCTGGGGTCGACAAACCTCAAGAAGTCTATTCAAAGCATTGAAAAAAAATGTTGTATTAGTGTGCAGAAGAAATGTGTAGACAAAATACTAACAGTACTGTGAAGAATTGGTGAATGCATAAACTCTGAAAAACCCCTCCCTGTTGGGAGACACAAAATCAAATACCTGGGTGCCAGATGTCTGTATAGCTGTGGCCTCCATCTGTAGCACATGCTTTCAAGCCATATGCTGCTTTATATCAAATGCTGGTATGATTACATAATAAATTTATGGAAAAACTGCCCTGTTCCCATCTTTTACTGCTTTTCTTTATGTTGTCATCCTGTTTTTGTCCCTACTGATAAATACTGTAGGCAACTATCTTTCTACACATATTTCTCCTATCCCTCAAAAAAAGTACCAATGAACTCATTATCTCTGAGGAAGTAATGTACAGATATTAGCCACTGATTTGTATGATAATTTGAACAATCACTCTTTTGTGTTTCCTTTTATGGGACTAGCATTAATGTTCTGACTACATTTTCCCACACTGTAATTTTGGAGGGTATGGCAAAATTGTAAAAAACCTTATAAATATGCTAAATATGAACAGATAAGTTTTGAACCTACATTCATTTTTAGGAGACAAAACTGTAACAAAAATTCAGCAGGAGCAAACACTCTGGGGGTGTGTGGTGTTGGTTCTGTTGTTTGTTTGGTTTTATTTGCAAGACTGAAAACACTGAGAGTGCAAAATTTCATCATTTGTACTAGTTAAATAGAATACTTCTTGTTTTCTTATGACATTCCCACAACTGGCCCTTCTTTACATTATAGAGACAAACCAGCTATTAAAATAAAAATTGACAGATTATAGTTAGCTTGAATGTAAACTGGTTTCACTCAGTTTTATACTTTCTTTGTGATCCCTTAATTATGATGGGAACTGAGAGCACCTTCAAAGTTGCTATAATTTCTCTAATACTCACTCCTTTGGGCTTGTTCCCAGGACGACATTTTGGTACTTGACATTTCAAAATAGCCATTTAGACCTGAGATTTAAATCCCACCTCCCTTCAGCATGGTACTGCAGTGTCCCCATGTTCCTGGCTGAGGTGAGCATACATTGACATTCATTCCTATGATCCCCTATTCCTCATGCTGTATCTTACTCTTTAATAATGGCAATGCTGAGTCAATGGGAAATTTGCTTTACCCAAAGCTGAAGCTGGCATTCAGCCCTGTCTTTTAGCTTTCATAAAGACAATATTCTTGGAACTTCAGTGTAGACTTCAGTCTAGTTCATTCACTTCTCTGTAAACCGAGTAATCTCATTTAAGTCAGTGTGTATATAGTGCAATAAAAATAGTGTAAACGAGAGGAGAACAGAGTTGCTGGCTTTATACTTGTGGGGTTTTTTTAGCTGCCCTTTTAAAAGTGTTGCCAGGGATAACATCTAAATTTCTTCTAATTTAATTTTAATTCTCCTTATCATTCTTCAGAATTTTCGGGGGTAAGAGTTGCAGAAAACAATAGTTCTGTATTCTGTCAAATTGCATTTCTTCATGGAAAAGGCAATAATTTTTAAAAAGTAATATCGTACATACCTGATCTCTTGAGGGTCTTACAAGAAGCTGAAGATAGTCTAGGTTTAGTAAGGGAGTACCTCTCCTAGTGTGATGGGGAGGACAGTGTCCCCAAGAAAACCCCTGACAATATTCAGTGGAGGTTAAGTTTCTACCTGACTTTGCATTTTGCCACTGACCCTCCTCCACCATGTCTGGCTCTCTTCCTTTGATTTTTTCCATTAAGTAATTAATTTTGGCAATGAAAGAAAAAAGAAAAAAATCATCAACCTGTCATCTTAATATCTGTTCACTGATAAAAAATAGAGACTTAATATTGGTCTCTCAAAGGAAAAAAATTACAATATCTGTAAACGACTATTTCAGATTTTCTCTTTTCTTACCTGACATGCTCCAGAACTTCATTTACATCACTCTATAATGGTAAATTAATCCACATGCTAGCAACAGTCCCAGATGTCAATATGTAATAACAAGATGATTCAACTTAGAAAATTTCAGGTTTTCTTTTCTGAACCTAGAATCAAGACAATAGAGGCAGTTACTCTGCAGACACCAAGAGGTGTTTGAGAATACCCTGCCAATATCAGCATTCTCATAAAACATATATTTTTTAAAAAATTAAATGGTAATAGAGTTGCAGCTTCTCTGCTTCAGATACCTTCCTTGTTCATTGGGATCCTCACTCAGCATAGGTAAGAAGTTATCTATCATCTGTTTTTAGCACATATTTTAAGTTATGTCTCTTGAGTCTGCTGGGTGGTATCTACAGTGTTAAGTTTTGTATGGAAATGGAGTTGCCATTTCACGGAGTTCCCATTTAGTTTAAATCAACTGTTGTTTGGTCCTTGTAGTGAAATGTCCAGCTTGATTCTCATCTCTCATGGCCTTTGGAAATATTTTCTCAGGACCATGACAAACGATCTGTTCGATGTAGAAACCAGCTCTTTATCTTTGATCTAAGTAGCTTTATGTCTTAACACACTAAAGGGCACAACTATAGATATAGCTGAAAAAAAAAGATTTTCAGATACCTGTATGGAATTTTGATTTCCTCAATAGAGCTCTTAAAAGTTTTGGAAGACTCTTGTCTCCTTCCTTAGCTCAACAGTTCTCCTTTCCCACATAACTATATCACTTCTGGGCAAATACTTGAGCCTGTATATTTCAATTTATATTCGTGTGAAACTGGCAGCTGGAAGACTATCACTGACATTAACGAGAATTGATTAGATCCTGCTGCAGCTTTTGCAAGTGAAGTGCAATTGCTTGACTATGTGCAGAAAATGATCATAAACATGATGCAAGTGTAGCAGAAAGCAGTTCATTTTTTAATCTGGAACAATTTTTGTGGAAGTAGACATGCCACGTTTGCTGCAGCCTGGAGAGGACAGGGGAGGTAGAGGATTCTTAGTGCACCAGTTAGGACAAAATTTTTAAGAGCTTTTGGGTTTACTGAGAGGGAGCAATATTTGAATAGTTGGGCAAAATCATTATCATTTGATAGGTATTATTGTGTTGAAGGACAGTGCATTGTCTGCTTTCTCCAATGACTCATATTTGGCTTATTGGATCAGACTCAAAACTTATACCTACACTGGCATGGAATTGTAGAGGAGTTTGTTGCCTTTTGTCCAAAAGAGCTTTTGGACTGCATGGATGCTTTCAGTTCAATTATCTTAATTTGATCTGCTGGCAAGTGAACTAATAAGAGCTGTGAATTCCTTATTTGATACATTCCATGTTACATGGTGTGCTTTTCTGACTAAGATTTCCCCTCTGCAGGAATTCAAGACACTTCTAGAATGAATGAAAGAGAATTCAACTTGTTGTATTTTTAAACGAAATATATGTTCTTTTTGACAAATTAACACTTCAGTGTAAATAATAGGGTAGCATGGCATGACTAATGACCCTCAGAATTTGTTACTGAAATCCATTTGTGTACTTTTAAAATGTAGTGTACTTTCTGAAATGTTTCTAGCTTTTTCAGACTTAAGCTGAAGGGGAAAAAAAAGAAAAAAAAAGCCTCTTTAATTCCTATTAAAATGAGACCACATTAAAAAGAAAGAAGAAATGTTAAAGTTTAGAATTATCAACACACCAGATCTTGCAGTCCTTCCTGCACTCATCAGAGATGTTTTCTCTGAATAAGTTTTTTAAACTTATTCTCTGAATAAGTTTCTTAATTTTCCTCTGAGCCACTACCAGGATAGACAGCAGAACTCATTGGATTGGTTTCGCATATTTTTTTTTTTCCCTCCAATATCTTGGCATGATACTTTTTCCCTATTAGTTGGTTTTGTTTCAGGAAACACTGCTGTCTAAAGCTATAGTCCTTACACATACTGAACACTTACCAGCTGCAATATGACTGAGAGCTCCTCTTTGCTAGCAGAGCTGGAAGACCACAGTGGTGCTTGGTCAGTGGTTCTCCAAGTTTGAAATCTGATGTGCAGTGCAGTAGTATCAGACTTCTCTTTTCACACCTGGGGAAGTCAGAAAAGCAAGGGGAATCTACGAGGGATATGTCCCAGGAGCTAAAATTGATTCCTCATTTACTGAGGTTATAATCCTGGTCTTAGTAAAATCAAAGGGAGTTTTGCCTCTCTGACTTCAGTGGGGCCAGGATTTTCCTTTTCTGGGGTGTGAATAGTTCTGATACAATCTTGCATGTGCCAAGAGTGGAAATTTTGTTAGGTATTGCTACAATGGGGTTCTCTCTATTGCTGGGTGTTCTCTCCCATGGGCATTACTTTTGTTGTTTCTTGCTGATACTTTTCTTATTCAAAAAGGTCCCACTTTATGTGGAAACTATGAATCATAAAGAACACTGAAAAACTGGAAGTGCTGCATGCTTAGATTTACTATGTCTGGTATTCTTTTGATAGAAAGTGAATGGTTCTTTATTGCTAGCCTAAGAAATGTAGCATTGTTAATGTGAAAAGAATTTGTTTTTCTGAAGACCTGGTGAGTGGGTTATGGCTTGAACACATGAATCCTTGACTTCCTAACACAGCCAGTTCTACAATTAACCTCTACATCTACTGTTTAAATTATTTTGAACTGGATATATAGTTTGCTGCAAACAATAACATGGAGTCAGTGTGCATCCAAATTTCTACTGCAGGCTAATGAATAAGCTGTTACCTAATTTAGTGTAATTGTAGCTTTGTTGTTCTAAAATGTAAACCTAATAATTCAGCTTTTGCCCTTAGTCTTTAAATTATATTTTCAACCCTGCTGAATAAGAGTCTAATTAAAAGCTTTTAGCTTCTCATTGTGCATGCTGCTAAGTGATGTTGTTCAGTTTACCAGGACACAGTTATCAATAGATTTAAATAAAAAAAAGGAAAACAACAGAACAACATATTTTCACTGGCTTTTTTTTTTTTTTGTCACTTGCCTTGAAAATTATTCTACCTCAATTAAATTATTAAGAAAACTCCATGAAAATAAAAAACAGAAATATTTTTTTATAACATCTTTGGTGTCTTTAAGAAAACACTGAAAAAGGTAAACAAAATATAAACAATACGTTTTCAAGCAATGTGTTTTTTAAAATAGTACATAAGACTTTTGTGTCTTCTACATATCCATTGCGTGGAGAGTTGAGAACAAGTAAATTTGATTTTAAAATTTTCTTTCTTCTCTCTTTTTTTTATTTTTATTTTTATTCCCTATGTTTTATTTGTTTCCTTGAAGTTCTGTGTTTGGTTTGGTTTGGTTTGGTTTTTCAGGGAGGTGTTTATAATTATGCCAGTTTTTGTTAACTTACCTTCTTGTTTATTTGTTTTTACATTTGACAGTGGTGAACTCTAGTGAAAGATGAAGACTGGAAGATGATACAGAAGACCTCTTAAGCAGCTTGAGGCAGAAGAAAAACCATATATTAAGACATAGTAATCATCACAGGACCTTGCTAAATGCTGCTGGTATCCTTCCTAACTTGCTCTGTAGTCTTCACTCTCTTAAGAGTGATTACAGGGAACAAGGCAACTAATCAGGGGAAATTTTTTTTCTGGTCAGAAGAGTTTCTTTGTTTGTCTTTTGCCTATCCACAGGTAAGAATTATTTATTAAGCTACCTGTTAACAGTTAAACTAAAAGTCTGAAGGGACTTTGGTTTTTAGTGTTTGAATAGTCATTTGACAACTCATGAAGTGGCAAGGAAATATTGGAAAGACTGAAGACTTGTCCAAGGGTAAATGCACTTGGCAGGGAGATAAAGCAAATTTGCAACTAAAACAGCTGGTTTTGGTTTTGGTAGAGAGGCTGTACTTAAAGTAATGAGCCTTAGGGTGGCCCATTCTAACAGTATCAGGAGCCAAGTACAATCCTGCTCCAAGTGCACTGCCACGGTTTTGTTATGGGGGCCTAGGGGGAAATGGGAGGAAGGTTAGAGCTGAGAGGGGAAAGCTACACAGGATCTCAGAAGCCAGGGTTTTGAAATAGCCATGGTGTGGGTTTCAGGCTTTAAGATTAAGCTTAGACGAACACTGTAAACATTGACAGGGAACAGGAATGAATTCTGCAATGTAATTGACCATAGTGTTGAATTTTTTAGCATGGTCCTTGACTTGAACTTCATCTGGGGCAAATAGTGTTCTTCCAAACAATTCTTAGGCCTGATCTGGAAGTTACAATATGCCAAAAACTGATTGATCAATCCTGTATTGAAGTTAAGAGTTTAATCTTATGTATATGAGCTATTTTCTGCCAATTGACCTCAGTTCAGCTAATGGGCCCAGACACTACATACATTGTTCATGTAGGAGTAGCCAGAAGGTCTAAATGGAAGTTGACTCAGGGCTTTGAACTGGAATTTTCAGCTCTGGCATAACAGTGAGAGAGATGTTATAGATGCTGCTACAGTATATACATTTTTGGGGTAAACATGCTAGACTTGCTTTTAGTCAAATGGAGTTGTGTTTTAATGATCAGATGACCTATCCCATTTAAAATGTATTACTCACAACCTCTAGTTAGTCCAAACTGTCTCCAGGATGCTCCTGGCCATGAGATTGTTTGATTTTCTTTTCTTTTGCATCGATTGTGGTCCTACTGACTATGTCACAATGAGGCTAAATGGAGCATGCTGTGGTGATAGCTGATTGACTAGTTTAATCTACCAGTACACTAGTTATCTGGGATCACACAAACACCTCTTTAACACTATGGATTAGCATCCACATTGATTACCCTGTCTTCTTATGTACCTGGTGTACTTTGCTGGAGAGGCAAACAATGTAATATCTAACTCAGATGTTGAAGGCAGTTCTTTACCAATTGCCAAGATACTCTTGACTCTCATCTACTAGTTTTTCTTTGTGATTTTGCTGTGCCTTCTTCAGCATGTCCTTCTCCATCCAGCAGCAATCTCATGACTGCAGCTTCAGTCTGACATTGACACGTTCAGATATGGACCTGCCTCGTGCCTCATTTCTCTACCTCCCCTCTCTGCTTTGGCATCTTTCACTGAGCACTTCTCATGACTTTTCTTTGTGTTGACTGGTGATGACAGCCTCTTCTCTGTCACTTGCCTTTTTCTCTTATCTAGGCTCCAGATTGATTTTGGACACAGGCCAGCGGCAGAGAATAAAACTAAAGATGCTTCATAAATTTGTGCCTATTTACACTTACATATAATTCAGCTTTCCCACTGGGTCAATGGAACTGGCACTGATATGTTAGCAGGAACCAGCACAGTTTGACTTTCTTGTCAAGACAGTCATAAGGGTGAATTTAAAGAGCTTAAAACTGTGAGGAAAACATCTCTTTTACTTGACACTTAAGCAAAGCTAAGTTGGTTGGGATAACGAAGAGAACCTCCGCAAGATGCCATTTTTAGAGCTACTTTCCAAAATAAAAATATGCTTTAAATCCATGGCTCTGTTATTGTCTGCATTTAGACTCTGCTCTCTCATAGGTAATTTTACAAGCTACAATAGAGCACTTCCCAGCATGTAACATTACTGTTCAAGTGTAGCTGTTACTTTTTATTTTTCAAGTGGAGTTGAATGATTAGTAAAGGACTAGAAATTTAAATTGCCTCATCTCTAGTAAATGTTAACATATGCCTCATATGGCTCTCTCTGAAAGTCTGTACTATCTGGCAAGTGAACTGTATGTATACATATAATTATGTAAACGCATTCTCCCCAGTGAGAGGTGGAGATGTAATGCAGTCAGTGGAAATTTTTTTGATCACTGTCCTCACAGTGAGTTGCTAAAATATCTGCCTTACTAGTTGTGAATCAAATTGAGTGGCCATATAGGGATGTGCAGTCCTTGACGAAAACGTTTGCTGCACCACTCCCAGTATCAGCTGGTCACCTTGCTTCAGCCCAGTCTTGAACATTTTTCCTGACAGTAGCCATGATATCTTTCTTAAGGAAGATTTATCCCTTCCTTTCTATATTTTTGTGATGAAAAGTTCAGAAGACCTGGCTGCTTAATTTTAATCAAGTCTGCTTTAAACCACATGCTGGCTCAATGCAGCTGACCTTTCATTATTAGCACTTCAGCAGACACTATACTGCAAGTCATGGTCATTGCCATGCTTGTCTTTCTGGAACTGTTCCTGTGGGCAGTACCTTTATCTTAATCCCATAGGCTTGATTCTGTGCTGAGTCCACCTATAAAATAAGTTCTATCAACATAAAACTGTCAAAAAACTGCTAGCTTTGCAGATTGCCTGGCATTATTGCTGGAGCTATGGAGGTGTCTGTGCACCGAGTGAATTGTTGAATGATTCAAAGATTCCTTCTGCAAGAAGTACAGGATAGGCAACATAACATCTTCCAAAAGTTGCATATGAAAAGCTGAACTAATCTTAGATTTATGACGTATTTAGGAACCTATGTGGCTCCTGACATAGGCTTCCAGAGAAACCTCTGACTCCTCTCACGCTGCAGCTGTTCTCCCTGTGTGCTGGTGTGCAGTCATTTGTGAGAAACTCCCCATGGCACCACTTTTATCAAGTCTTTTCTTCCATCTGTCCACCTAATTATTCACTTATTCAGCCATGTGTCAGTCCATCAAGGCAAAAGTTTTGCCATACCTATATTACTGGTATATAAAGTAGCACAAACCTCAACTCATTCCCCAGTGAAACAACATTTTGTAACTTATTAATTAATATTGATATAATTGTTTCACAGACAAGACTGCAGATATGAAATCTTTCAGGCAGTGTTAGGAAGGCCAGGATTTTTAATACAGTATATAAATAATATGTTGCTTTGTACACCTCAGAATCTCAGTGCTTCACAATCTCTTTATCACAAAGGGGTAAATAAGTGAGGAAACTGCACAGAGTTTTAGCATTAATTATTTGAGATTATAATATCTAATATCACCAAACTTCTTCCTGAAAATCCAATAAATGCTGTCAGATTCCTTTATACTTATACGTATAATGACCTTTCATAAGACATTGAGCTAATGATAATTCTTACATGGAAGAATCTGCAATGGTCACAAGCAACAATATTTTCAGATGACAATTGGCATAATAGCAAAGAGTGATGAGAAATGAGTAAACATGGACTAATAATTTTAAATCTGAATTCAAATGACACATTAAACAAAAATATAATTAATCATGCCAACTGCCATAGTTTTGCCTTTGGAAATAATGAATTCAATCTTTGCTAGTGGAAATGGAAAATGGTGACTCTGAGGACACTTAGAATTTTTAGTGAACAAAAAATTCTTGTGAAAATGCAGTTATATGAAATATTTATGTACACATATGAAACTTAATAGAAGGAAAACAGTCATCTTTCTAATCTAGCAAATGCAACTTACTCAAGTCAGCTGAAGACAAACAGCTTTTTAAAATGAAATTACTTAGCTATAACACAAACATGCTTTACACAAAATAAAATCCTGGACAACACAATGAGAAGTTAATTTTTGAAGAAATGCATAATATGAAGGACCCGTATTGGCCCATATGGTTCAGCAGTGTCCCAGAGACTACAAGGGTTTTATGAATGACTTTATCAAGACACAAGAAATACAAGCATACAGCATTGTTTTTTTACGTGATGCATAACAGGTATGCAAACTTGACTTAATCTTTTTTTGTTGCAAAATGAGGGCACCCCAAAATCAAAATTTGGCCCTCACAGGTAACTGTGAAGATAATGCTAGACATTCCCTGCCACCTCTTTGTGAAATTGTTTGAAGACTATTAATTACATCCATCTAATATTTTGCATTTCAGGTCACCTGAAAGATCAAAGTTCTCTTAATCTCCTTAGATAGCTGATAATTAGAAAGATAAATGGAGTATCTCTGCTCATCATCCTCCCTCCCCTGTTAAATATTCTGTCACTTTTTAGCCTTCTGACTCTGAATCAGGATTTCCTTGCATTAAACATGAATGCCAAATGCCTTCATGCAAAATCATCTATAGAAGATCCAGAATGACTACTGCCAAAAGATTAAAGTGAAGGTGAAACCGGCATATCAAAATAATTCCAGTAATGTCCCTTGATAATAGCATCAAGTGGACAAAGACTTAGCCTTTCCAAATACCAAATGAAAAATAATTGCTCACCTTTTATTGAGATATTAATCTTGATATTCTTCTTATTACAACACTTCAGAAAGCAATATCCAAGACTATAATATCCATATACATTTAATCTTTGTTTTATAAGTTGATAAAATATGAAACTAAAGTATAAAGACATTAAAAATTAGCATTTTTATTGCAGTTTTTATGAGACATGCCGCCATGAAGCACATAAAATCCTCTAGGAAAGATCTGCATCTGGGGCTGTCTTGAGAACTATTGCATTTACAATGGTGAAACATTTATACAGGCTCTTCTTTTGAAGAAATATCTAAAATACTGAGTTCTTTTGCATGAAATGTACTCTGTCATTTGCTGCTGCTGGAAGCTACTGGTGCAGTGCATCAGTGTGAAAGTAAAATATGTGTATGCCTGGGAGAGAGCTAATTTTTAAAAGTAAAATGCCTAGTTTGTAGCATTCATTTTCTACTCAGAGTAGTTTTTGCCAGTCAAGCAGACATAACGTGAATATTTATAATTGGCCATAAGCAACAAATGTTTGGCTGCTCATCTACAATGAGAACCATACCTTAAAACATTGACTTCCTAATTTTTTTCTCCATAAGTCTTTTTTACTGGTTTGAACAAAAGGGCATTTTTTTACAAAATTTGGTATCGTGTTATGAAGTTTTAGATTCAAGTCACCTAGTGTTGTTTGAATACTCGCTTAAATCTCAATATTTGCTAGAAATTGGTACACTGTACCACATCTCAACAGCTCTTTTGCCACCACAGTCAGTCCAGGGATGCTTAATTTGTGATTACCAGGACAGATTTGTTCCTCAAGTGTAAGAACACAGGGCATAACTGTGTCTTGTGTCCTTCTCTGGAGATGTTCTGTTAGCTGAATAATCCTAATGTGACTTTTTGAAAGGATGAAGTCCTGCTGAGAATTACATTGCAAGGTAACCCAGACACATTTTGTTTTCTAGTAGAGTGGCCAGACCCCTGGGGATCTAATAACCTCTCTTGTCTATGAACTACTTCTGGAGAACACCCTCAGGCCTTTGTAAAGTGTCTTAGAGCTCTTGGTCATAAAATGCTGATATATTATCTTATGAGACAGAGATTCTGTCAAGCCTGTTCTCACCAATAATTATGATAGTAGCTTCAAAATAGTAACTAGTTATAGATCCAATAATGATATCAGAATATCAGTTGCTCTTAAGCTGTGGAATTAAGGTGCAGTTTCACTAGTGTTGGTGGACTGATAGGAATTTAGTTTGGGACTTCCTCTGTGTATATATATATTTTTATTTTTTTTTAAAGAATAAAACTTCAGTATACATCTGATTTCACTGTTGTTTTTTTTCTTGTTAATTGCAAAAGACTTTTTCTTCTGCAAACTGAAAAAAAATTATTTCCTTGATGACCAAAATATTTTATGGATCAGAACATGGCAGCTTAAGTTTATGCCCAACAACATTTCATATAGAGTATGAAATATTCTTAACCTTCTGAAAGACAAGAAGGTGCACAAAATTAATAGAATAGATGGGTTTTGTTGATGGCAAAATGAACAGAGGAAGTTGGGTGAGGGCCATATGAAGATTAAGAGGACAGGCTTTTTAAAAAGAATGACCACTTGGCATGTGATGGATATAAAATATTATTGTAACTTTGGCTCTTCCATTGTGCATGACACCAGGAAATAAAGGGTAATCACTTACAAGAATAGTCACCTTATTTTTGTATTAGGGCTTTAAACTAAGCTTTAAGTAATCCTATGAAATTTAGAATGCATATCACTGTTGAACTTTTAAACCTTTGGATTTTGCCAATAACTAATCTTGACAGAGTTATTATAAAGAGAGGAACCATACCAGATTTATTTACACAGTTCCTCTTTGATCTACTGAATTTGAATGTAATTATAATTTCAGAATTTATACCTTGTCACTGTGTATATGACTCTCACACTGTTGCTTTTTTGGGGTATAATGAGCCCAGTCAACTTCTCAACATCTTTACTTCTACATGGAAAGTCCAAAGACACCTACTCCTTGTTCTTTTCTATTAAATTTTAGTTCTTTATCAATTATGCCTATCAATTCACAAGCTAATATCATGAATACTGCCCAGTTTGTCAAGTTTTCCACCATGGCTTCTGCATCCTTATTAACACTGAACACAGAATAACAAACCCACACTGACCCCTATATACAGTGCTCTTAAGCTATCTGCCTGTCTTTCTTTGTAGAATCACAGCTGGAGCCCATTATAAAAAGAGACTACTTCATCATTGCACCAAATGTACATAATGCTTCTGTTTCCGATTTACCTTTTCTTTTCTTTTCTTTTCTTTTCTTTTCTTTTCTTTTCTTTTCTTTTCTTTTCTTTTCTTTTCTTTTCTTTTCTTTTCTTTTCTTTTCTTTTCTTTTCTTTTCTTTTCTTTTCTTTTCTTTTCTTTTCTTTTCTTTTCTTTTCTTTTCTTTTCTTTTCTTTTCTTTTCTTTTCTTTTCTTCTCTTCTCTTCTCTTTTCTTTTCTTCTCTTCTCTTCTCTTCTCTTCTCTTCTCTTCTCTTCTCTTCTCTTCTCTTCTCTTCTCTTCTCTTTTCTTTTCTTTTCTTTTCTTTTTAACTTGAAAAGTTTAATCATCTGTTTTATTCTAACCACATTTAAGATTATTCCGTTTATTTTTACAAGAACTGATTCTTGCCTATGGGTGGGCTTTGCATGCAGAAGTTAAAAAAGTTGAATAATAGAATTTTGACAGATATTTCAAGAATGAATTCAGGAGCTATTGAGCTTGTCAAGAATGTGGGCCATGTACTAATCTGTTGTCAGAAGACTGGAGGGCAAAATACACATCTCAGGTCAACCACCCACATCCAGAATGCTAGTAGACATTCATTGTATTTAAAAGGTGTTTGCCTCAAAGTTGTTTAAAGTCAAAGGTTTTTATCTTGCTTTTAGTCTATGTTATCTTACCCTCTCAGTTCTGTTTTAGCAGTAGAGTAGAAAGAAAGATATGCAGAGCTGTGATTTTCTCTTTTTGTAGCCCTATATATATGCTTTTAGTCAAGGAGAAGCACAAGTTTGCAGTCTTCTCTTTGTAAGCTGCTGTCCTTCCCACAGCTCATGATATATTTCTCTTGAGGACATCCTGCCTTCTGCACTTCCTTTTGATTTATTTTACCAATTATTGTTCTATATTTCTGTATACAGACTGGACTGTAAGTACTGAGTCAGTGTTCATTATCTATTTCCTCTCATTTTATTTTCAGTTATGTTTCAAAAAAATCCAGTCAATCAATAGAACACATAGTAAGGATCAGAAAGCAACTTGAATGTCTTCAGTGACATTTCACTCAATACACTACAGAGGTTTTCATAATTTGTCTTATGTCCAAACCAGGACAATCTTTTTCTCTATTATTTGGTGTAGTGAGGAAAATGATACATCTCCAGCTCTAATGCTACAAAAAGTTTTCTTGAGAAGTCTTTGTGTTCTTTCCTTACTGAACAGTCTTGCAGGGCTTCAGTAATCTTAGAAGCCTGCTTTTCTTACCTGCACCTGCATTCCATTTTTGCTGGGAGGTTCAAGAGAGAGGGGAAAAAGAAAAGAAAAAAAAAAGAGAGAAAAAGAAAAAAAGAAAAAGAAGGAATCAAGGTCTGATATTTTCTTAGTTTATTTTAGATTTGCTTTTTTGTGTCAAACTTAATAGTTAATATTTAGGGTGCTGAGTGAGGTGCAGAAGCTTTGCAACCCCTTTCCTCCAGCTTTCTAGGGGGTTAGCTGTCTGTGTTTAAGGTCAGCTATTTAGGGTTTTGATATGACAGAGCTGACTGCTGTGAGAAGAGCTGTGAGAATACACTTCAGGGGCCTCCTGTCCTTGGTTTGGGAGCTACAAATAAATATATACTTTACTTACTCAAGGCTTTGACATTGACTTCTGGAATGTTATGATGAGGAGTTTTGATTCTTTCTACGTAAGAACATTTTCAAGCAAAACTTCAATTTGTATGATTATGTTTGATTTGATGATCATACTTTTCCATCTTAATTTTCCTCTTTTGCTTTTTGTTTGGTTTTTTGTTTGGTTTTTTTACTTTCTTTTTCATTTTGTGTGGTAATTGGTAAACTGAATTCACATCTATCTGCTGAACAGCAGTTTTGGCTTGTTTGTTTGTTTGTTTTTATCCTGCCTTTGTTTCAGTTTTCTATTTCTTGTCTCATATTCGTATGGTATTTAGACTTTTTCATACCTCCTTGGTGTTATTGAATATTTTGTTGATCTTTTCTATATTCTCACCTCATCTGCTCTCACTTAAATGATTTGAGGATAGAATTTGAAGGTAGATTTGCTTGTGTTTTTATACTGATGCCTTCTGGTTCAGCATCTCTCAATCTCTAAATTACTTTATGGCAGTGTTTAGGAGTACAGTTCCTGAGATTTTAATTTGCTAATGACTTGGTTTTCAGTGTTGGTCCTGAAATCCACCTGAAGCTCACAGGAAATTCTATTATATGCTCGCTTATTAGGGATTCTCCAGCTTTTCCACATTTTATTTACTGTTAAAACAGAGAAATTGCAATGATTCTTTCACCAGCCTTATATACCACAGAAATTAAACATTTCTCTACATGTATAAAGACTGATACATAGTATGTTTGAAGATGTTATTCAGAAACTTGGTCTTATTTAAAAAAATGTAAGAAAAAATAAAGAGTTGCTGTAAGCACAGACATCCTCACTTTCAGCTGTTTATATAATCATTAACATTTACTTAGAGCAGTATTCATCACCAGTTTGTCTAATTTTCTCCCAAGTTTTTATAGTTTTGTAGATCATTACTGCACTATCCAATACAGACACTGGGTTGCTTGAGAAATCCCCAAAACTTTTTTGAAAATTCTATTTTAAAAAAAAAAAAATCCAGTTATGGAATCCTATAGCAGGATGAAGACTGTAGCCAGTCAATCAATAATGATTTTGGCATTCAACAGACAAGTTAGCCAGGTATGCCCGAAGTTCTAAGGCTCATTTAAAAAGAAAAATTATAAAAAAACACACAAAAAATTCAAAGCAAACCACACACACACAAAACACAGAAAAAACAACCCTCACAAACAAATAAAAGTACTGTGAAACAGAGAAGAACTTGTTCTAACCTCAGCATGATTTTGTCACTTATTCTTTGAACATGAGCATCTACCTTCAAAACATCTTTGGCAGTTCTAAAGCACCATCAAAGCAATCCTGAGCAGCAGTGAAAACAGAAATAATGGATGAGACCCTTCACTGTTAGGACTTTAAAACACAAAGAGAAAGTCCCAGCAGGCTGATTACTTTAATGAAGCAGATTTGCTTTGAATCACATATAGACAACTTCTCTGGATATGGTCAAACTTTGAGTTAAATGTGACCATTTCTATTCAAGTTTTAGTAAATATAATGAAACAATAGAAGATCAGACACCCTGACACTGATTTCTCCTCTGACAGAAAACAGACCAGAAAGATTAATCTAGGTTTTATTGCTTTTTGGAAGGAAAGGTGTCTTTAAAAAGAAAGAAATTAAATTACCTGGTTTGTGCACAATCCTTTGCACAATAGTTCCTAGACATTACTGGTTTTAACACTATTTATCTAGTAAAGGAAAGTTTGACAGGAATTTCATCCAAAGTCAATATAGCTGTTTACATTTATAAAGCTATTATAAAGCTATTGTATCTGTTACTTCTGTAATCATCACTGAATCATAGAATAGTTTGGGTTGGTTCCAACCCCCTTGCCTTGGGCAGGGACAATCAATCAAGTGTCATTAAAAAACCCTGAGCATCCTTGCAGGTGACAAAACAAATTCTAAAGAAAGAAGAACCTGGAACTCACTGTAGAATTAAGCGTGATGCCCACTTTCTTCCCACAGG
This sequence comes from Florisuga fusca, assembly GCA_038090715.1. Lineage (NCBI taxonomy): Eukaryota > Metazoa > Chordata > Aves > Apodiformes > Trochilidae > Florisuga > Florisuga fusca. Next base: position 57,835,236 of record JAAWXA010000001.1, on the reverse strand, counting down.
GCTTGTTGGATAATTTCTTATTAACACCTCCATTAATGAACTAAAGAGTCTGGCAATGAGCTGAGATGATGTGATGCTTTTCTCTCACAACTACATGCTAGCAAACACAAAGTAAGAAGTAATCCTGTCCTGGAAGAAAGATGGATAAGATTATAATAATTTTCTTCCACGCCTATGACCCATAAATATACTTTTTCTCAGAATAATTTATGCTTTTAATGTAGTATTATTTATTATGCAGCTATGTTTCAATGATCTAATAGAAGATAATCTAAACTCAAAATAGTTCTGAAAGCAGAATGGCTGTTCTAAATTGTAATTTTAATATTTTAATTGTGTTCTCTGTTGGCTACCCAGTTTGCCCATTCTATTATGAGTATTGATAAATACACTTGAAAAGGAAATATATTTTCCAGTTATATTATCCAATCTGTTTTCTATCTCATTTCTTACAAATGTGATGCAGCAACCTAAAAATCTATTGTGAAAGTACTAAGGAAACCTTAATTCCATTGTTCTTTTAAAAGGCTCAAGGTTAGTTAATAGACATTAATTCACTGTAACTCTGTCAGCATGATCTATGTGACTGAATGAGATAAATATTTGGTCCCAAGACTTTAATAAAAAGTTAAACAAAATGCCCTTTTCTGAACAAATTAATGCATTTACATTGCAGGTATCAGTATTTCAAAACTCTTTTAAATGAGGAAGGAACAATAGGTTCAAAATGGAAAGAAAAATAAAGCCCAGCTATTTCATTTAATATTCAATTGTTCTAGGTGGATTCAGTTTACCTCTTAAAGTCCCAGCCTTAGAAAAAGAGAACTTTTTTTCTCCTCAAGTACTCTGTTTTAATCAAGAATATATCATTTTGCAAGATTTGTGGGAGACTGTGTAGTAGTTTGCTGAATTCAAATCAGACCTAAACTTCTCTAAGTCTTTTCTAGGTCTTCTTGACCATAACGTTAATTTGTGCAGAATTTTACTGCGAAGAATCAGAGAATCATTGAGGCTGGAAAGGGCCTCTGAGATCATCAAGTCCAGCCTTTTCAGAGCTTCAGGTACGATGAGTATTTTCCTCATATTGTGATTATTTTCCAGTTTATTATGTTCCACAATTTCAGTCTAGGTAACAGAGTGACATTCGCAGTAGAAAGCCAAAATAAGGCATCCTTTATATGAAGTCTGTTTTTTAATATATTTTTATTCTCTGCACCAAACTATCTTCTCTTTCATATCTGGATTATTTTCTAGGTCAATCAGAATGAGGTTTTATGCTGAATTTAGTGAAATGCCATATTCAGACTCCCAGAATGTTCATGTCATGGCACCAAGTGAGCACTCTTGCCAGCAAATGGGCAATGAATCCTCCTTGGGCTAGCTAGCCCTGTGTTGCAGGGTAAAGTCACCATGAAACTTTAGACAGGTCAGGATTTCCTGCTTCAGTAAATCCTTTTCACTGATGTATTATATTATATTATCCAGTTAAGAACACAGAAATTCACAGCCTGTTCATCTCTGAGAATCTTGGCACTATATATGCTCAGCATACCTGGCATGGGTGTCTACTCCTTTTCCTTGACCTAATGCTATCAGTAATTTGGAGTTCAGGGACATTCAAGCAAAGACTAGCATGCTTTTATCAGACATTTTACAACTGGATGCAATGTTAAGTTTGGGATAATTCTCCAATGATGACTAGAATTTATGTGTAGTTAAATAGCAGCTAAATAAATAGATGGGGTAAATTTGGAGAAACTTGAGTAAACGTATGCTGGATTAACAATTTTCAGGTTTTTATATTTTACTGTCTTGTATAAGCACTTAGAACTTGGAATAGATGCCTATAGAACAGAGCAAAATAACTTTATAAATACCTATGAAGAAAATAAGGAATAAAAAAAGATTAAATATAGTACAGAAGTGCTTTATTCTGATACCACTCACACGAAAAGTGGTATTTTCTATACCTTGTTCCAGGATACAATCTGAACTGTAATTCCTATATCATACTGACCTTTTAAAGATATGAAGGAAGTAAAAATGCCCCGTTTTATACACTTACACACACACACACCTATGTAATCATACATTGTATTCATATACATTTATTTAAATGTAAAATGTAGAATTAGAGAAGACAAATTATCTCTTAGTCCATGATTGAAATTAAAATTTAAAATTAAAATATTCCAGTTACTTAGTAGTTAAAAAAACATAAATAGTTATGGTAGTCAGTCTTTATTTGAAGACTTATTTTCAGTTGCCTCATCCTACAGTGGTTAAGTAAATGGGTCAGAACCCTCTCACTGTAAGAAAGCCTACTCTTAGTGGCTGACTATAAAGTAATATAGACAACTATTTTGGAAGCTGATGTTTAAATTTGGACAGAGAAATTCTATGCCCTGTTTACTTTCAAAGTGATTTACAAAAGTTTAACCACTGTGAAAGAATGAGAATTTTTCCTCTGTACTTTGAAACACGTCTGCAATGGTCAATGTAGAAGTGATGAGCTTGTCATTGTCACTGTGAAAATCACTTAACACTTAACTATGACCAAATTGTATATATTTGGAAGGCTTGCATTTTAATAAGAGATTTAGAGACTGACAGCTAAAATATCCAAAGATTGGTACAGCAACCAGCCTTTTAAGAGGGATTAGGCTTTGTAGAAGTGGTACATCCCACTTAACTTTGGATGCCTATAACTTAAATCTAAAGGTTTGTGTTGTTTTTTTCTCCTGTGTTCAAATCAAATGTGGTTCAACTGGGTATCTAAAAGTGGTATTTGTGTTTCACTGACTGAAAAAGAGAGAGGATGACTTGCTCAAGGTTACATATGGTTTTTGGTTAGATCTTATTCCATTTGTCAAATCAAAGTTCATATAAATTTTCACTATTTTATAAACTCTAAACCCTTAAATCTGCACATATTACTTAACTATTCTGAAAATAATATATATTAAAAAAAGAAAGAAAAAGAAAAGTATCTCCAATAGGTAGAAGTCTTTAAGATTTTAATGTCTTGAAACTCCTTAAATTCCTTCAGTGAATTCTGACATCACCTTATGCAACTAAAAGTAGACTTTGAGAAAGTGTATTATTTTTTTTAAATTATGTAACTAAATCCATGTCTGAATATATGAAACACACTTTATATTGTTTTGCACATAAAGTAAACTTTGTCAGAAATATGTGTCCCTCCACACTTCAGGACAAATCGAGAGACAAAAATGACTATAAGTTTTGGCAGAACCCGACCAATGGTTGAAACATCCCCTCACTGATACTATGTATTTGCCCCTACCTTTTCCTTCCTCCTTTTGCTGTTTGAAAAACCTGCTTATGGTTTTTCTTTTCTTACTTATGTCTTGAGCCTTCTTGTTGCCTTCAACAAACTTTGGATCATGTCATCAAACCAGACATTCCCCCCTCTGAACTAAACCTAGATTCATGACCATTTTAAAAACTTGTCTCTATTTTAAAAAGAGGGGTGAATTAGCAAAAATCACGAATACTTTATAGGTGTATCAGTATCCTGTGTTTCAAGGAAGCAAAACAAGATAATTCCGGAGTCTTTCCTGATTTAGCTCTACCAAAACATATTCATGTTGTTCAGCTATTAAGACCTTTTCTAAGAAAAGTCTTCAGGAGGCTGGTAACCAATGTTCTACTTCACTGGTTATAAGAAATAATGTTTTATGGGTTGCCTATTGTATGACTGTGTTTATAGCAAATAGAAAAAAAAATTAAGAACTCTGTAAAATCATTACTACTTAGGAGCTACATTACTGCCTCTCAGGGTTTAACACTGGCCTGGCAATTAAACTGAATAACAGATGCTCTTTATTAATCCCCCTCTCCTCCCTGATAAAGGAAGCAGAGAATAAGGGAGAGAGACTTATGGGTTGGAAACTAAACTACACAACTTTAATGAAACAGTAATGATAAATAGGAAAAATTACTAAATATATAAAAATATACAGGAAAATTGATACCATGTTCCTTCCCCCTTTCCCCCAATAACTCTCACGTCACCACCGAGGCTGCAGGGCAGCCCTGGGAAAGTCCAGGCTGGACTCCTTGGGTCAGCAGCAGTCGGGAGCTGGAGGCAGGAACACACAGATTCAGGCTGGCATGGATCAGGACCACAGGCAGAGGAATGGGTAGAATCCTCCCAGGATGATGAAGCAAACAGGGACAGGTGAAGAAAGGTAAGGTAAGGTCAGGCAAGGCAAGGCAAGGCAAGGCAAGGCAAGGCAAGGCAAGACAAGTCAGGAAGGCAGGAAAGAAAGAAAGGAAAGGAAGGAAGGGAAGGCAGGAAGGCAGGCAGTAAGGAAGGCAAGAAGGCAGGCAGGAAGGAATGACGGAATGAAGGAAGAGGTTTGACCCCTGTGATCCCTCAAATTTATACTGAGTATGACATGTATGGGATGGAATACTCTGGTCCATTTTGGTCATTTATCTTTTCCTTTTCTCCCTAAGGGAGAGCTGCAGGTGTGACCTCTTTACTCCTTTTCTCCTTCTGCAGGGTAAAATGTTCCTCAGAACTGAGCAGTGTCCTTGGCTCTGCACACCAGTCTCTGGCAGTAACTATAAACACCGAGTATTATCAGTCCCAGAAGCAGACACTGTCTGAGAAACTTGCTGTTAATTTCAGCAAGCGCAACTACTTACAAGAAACTTAGCTGAAAGCAAAAGTACATGACAGAAAATTACCTTTATCCTGGCCCAAACCAAGACACTACCTTTTGAATTAAACTGTACAATCATCACTGAATTTTATGTCCAGTTGTATTTATAAAAGGTTACTGATCAAGAAAAGGTAGAGAGCAAAAATACAGCATATGAATTGGATATTACTTATTTGAGATTACTCAAAGAGCTGGTTAAGTTTTCAGCCAGTGAGTCACACAAGCTGGAAGAGATGGATTACTGGTACTTACACCGAAATATGTCTTGACTTGGTGCACGTGGTTTAGTGGTGGACTTGGCAGTGTTAGTTTTACGGTTGGACTTTCCAATAGAAATGATTCTATGAGTACGTGATCATTGGTGTAAGGAATTTTTCCTTGGTTCAAATTCCTAGCATTTCTTTTCTCCTCCAGGTCTCAAAGTGGCTGAAAATTCTTAGGGTGTTTTGAATATTAGAACCTCAACAGATATGCAAATCAGAGTAAAGGTGGGTACACACCTTCTTGAAATATTAGCAAGTATAATGAAAACTGTCTCCTTTTAAACTCTTCCCTCCACTGGGACTGTCAGTGTCAGTGAAATTTCTTTGCTTCCAGGTGGCATTTATTTTCAAGCACACATATCAAATATAAAGTTTCACAGCTTTCATTATGGGAAACAGATAACTTTTATTCATCTATCTTTGGTGATGACCCAGACCCAGGTACATTAGGAAAATTTATTGCTTATTTCTTATTACTTCCTTATTACTATCTCACAGAACAAGAATTCCTTTTTTAATCTAACTGTTCATGGATTAATATATTAGCTATTTATTTCCTGAGATTTAGGGATAAATCTGGAAGAAGACACATAATTAGTTCAGTGTGGATTTCTCTCTGTTCCCTTAGGAATATTTATTCACAATCAACATCTTTAACATTTAAAAGCCAAGGACTGAGATATTAAAGGCCAAATACACATAGAAAGGGGGATGCACCTGAACAATCAAATGTTTGACAGAAAATGCAAGCCAAAAATAATCTGAAAATAAAATTATTTGATTTAAAAGAATAATTTTAGCTACTGAAGCAAATGTTTTTTCCAGATAAGTGAAAATAACACCACATCTCTATTCCCAAGTGAAGACTGCTAGCAGTTAGGTTACATGGCTTAAAATCAGCTGTTGGTACAAGCTGGGCTGTAGTTCTCTGACAGAAGTACAAAACAAGAATATTTTTTTTAGGGGTTTAATAATTAAACAGCTGATAAAAAGTTGTTTGGGTTTTGGTTTTGATTTGATTTTGTTTTAATAACTGAAGCAAGTAGTCTGGGAGTGATTCAGAGCCCAATGAGGATTTTTGGGTAACATCAGTCAAGGCTTCCATATATTTTTTCTACTTTTGGAAGACTGCACCTTCAGCTATACCACTGGTATTATTTTTTTATTTGTTGAATTACAAAGGATTGCCCACTTAAGCTCTAAAGAGTTGAGAGTTTCCTATTTAATAGGAATTATTACTAGAAAGCATTTAATATCCTATGTACTTTATAGATGCTTCTTTATTTCATGATAAGCACAAAAGGGCAGGATGAGTACTGTAAGGGACACAACAGGCAAAAGCTTTAGTTTTTAACTACATTGGCATGAATTATAGAGAGACTATAACAAGAGATTTCCATTTTCCAGGCCTCTGTCTAAAGAATTGTAGCTTGAAGAGCATGGTTAGAAATGGCTGGTTTTGAAAGAGACCACTGCACTGGTTTAAGCCAGCTTTGCCAATGTTATCTAGATTGGAGTATAAGCAAGACTAGGTTTCAGCAAACTTATTCAGCACTGCTCTTTCACAATATAATACCAAAACATTTTCCGTGTTGCGATATCGACAGAGGTGATTTAGAATGTAAAGAAAGTCAAAAGTATTATTGAGTTCTGAATGGCTACAATTGCAGGTATTTCAAATTCTTGTATCCCTGTAGAGGTTCATGTATGGTTTTCCTAAACTAAAATTGTAGAGGAAAAAATAATAAAATTTTAAAATACATGGTTCCCAAACCTGCAATTATAATGAAATAGCAGATAATACTGCCTGTGAGATCTGTTTACAAACAAGAAAGTAAATAACATGAACAATCTTTAGGTAATTGACTGGGTAGGTCCTTGTATTAGTTACAGATATGCAAGTGCTGAGATTTCAGATAACATCTAGGTGATTTAATGCAAGTTTAGACTTCTACCTCAGGTGTTCTAAACCAACTGCTTAGACTGCTGCAAGACACCATCTACCTGCCATAGAGAAGTCTTGGTGAAATTATTAGCCTGACTCTATTGCCTGTAACACTTGGGAAAAAAACAGGTTATTTGAAGTTCCAAGCTGCATTAGATCATCTGACTCACAGTGCTATCTACTGTAAAATGTAGGGATTTACATGAATACATTCCTTTCATTTGTGAAAATGTTCTAATCTCTGGTTAAAGTGGAACACAAGGAGTTAAATGCGTTTGTTCATATGTGTTCTGCCTATTTAAGTTGCAGTCACATATATAAGGAAATTATTGTTTGTGAGAGTTAGCTTTCACTTGGTTTTTTTATGAATTGTTTCAATTGCCTTTTCAGTAATTTTTGGAAATGTCCCTGTCCTTGTTGTTGTTGTTGTTGTTGTTATTCTCCAGCTGTAAAGGCCTTGTTAATAAAACATGAAAGAAGGGAGTGTCATTAGTTCTATTTCTCCCTTCTTGGATTCATGTCAAGTCTGAAAGAAGAAACAAATACAGCAGATCATTTGACTTCAAATTAAGTCTTGATGTGATGTGCTCGTCTCCTCCTTCTCACTGTTCATTATAAATTGATCCTGTTGAGATAAGAATTTTCATTTGATTTAGATATTCTTCCTGAATGACTTCTAAAAGGGAACACTATGCTTGGAAAAGGAAATGTATCTCTTCTCTTTTATATCAAGAGATACAGGACTAGTGCCTCTTATCTGTTTGTAGAAGAAAATACATAATTTTTATTTTTTCATTTTTATTTATTTTTCAGTAAATCTAGCAGACTGGAAAGTTTCACAGCTTCTTTTTAGACTGGTTTTGATAAACAATGACTATACATATGATTCTCAAGGCCTCAGCGTTCATCATTCTTAGACAAAGAAACAGATCAAATCAGGAGTAAAATGCTAATTAATTGGAATGATTTCAGACTGTGAGTTTAAAATGGTTTAATTAAGATACTTTGCATTACACATAATAATAAGGAGAATCGAACTCTCCTAAATTATACAAGAAAAGCTTGTGTGGTTGTTTTAATCTTCAGAAAGACTTCACTCCTTCTGGCAGTTGTCCCAACATAGAGACTTCTTTCACTTTTCATGCAATTTCAGAAAGTTTAAAATATTTTATTTCCTTTCTCATACCTATCTTCACTTTGTCCCAGCAAGGGGCCAAGAAATTCTTGAGCAGTTTTTTGGTTTCTCTTCTCCATCCTGATTTTCAGGTTCAGGTTCTGCTCATTACAGAACTGGTTTCATCATCTCTTGTTTGTCCTGCTCTTTCTCTCAGAATAGCATATCCAACAGCCTTTTTTCTCTCAAAAACTTTACAGTTTCAGCTTCAGCAATCTCAAATAATGAAAAATAGACCCTCCTTTGTCCCTTTCACTTCCAGAGGATTTTCCTGAACAATAGATTCCAACATTATATTGAAAGTAAATTATCAAGATAATTTTCAGGGCTCTCCAACCATAAGCAGTCTCCATCACTGGAATGTGATCAAAATTTCTCATCCTGCATATGGGTGTTAATAGACTCCCCAGAGAAAGAAGGTCCTTGCACAACCTTAAGTGGTTTTGCTAAGATCCTAATTTGACCAGGTATTGAAGTAAATACTAAAATCATGGTTTCTACCATGCTTAAGCCACTCTCCCAGAAGCTAAAACTTCTGTACTACTAAAAATCCAGTCTGAAGTGAAACTTGCTACTTCTTCCCAGTAAACAAATGAGATAGAAAAGAAATTAAAGAAGTAAAGGTGCTAAGGTGCTTGTAAATGCTTAAAAGGTAAAAAATATTGGTTAAAAAAGGATTCAAATTATAGAAGTGTTTATTTTTACATATTGTTTGTGGCCCCATTACTTCACTTATGGTTATCATTGCTAAAGTAGGTCATTATTCTGCTTTATAATATAATGCCAGAATATGTGGCTTTCTATCTATTTAAAATGCATATTGTAGAGGAATATGCCCCAGGGAGTATTTTCACATGCTAGAAATGGCTTTCCATATCTGATAAACTGCTTAGTTTTGAATTGTGAAGCAATTTTCTTGCCCTTCCTGAAATGGACCAAATACACTTCATATAGTCTAACTAAAATAATTTCAAGGTAGATTAGAAGCATAGGTTTGCTTTAGGTGAAATTCACTTTCCAAAGCCTCAAAGAAATTTAAACGCTGCACAGACATTGTAATTCTCTACACACAAGTAAACTTTGATTCTTCTGTTCTGAGAATTTGAAGTCAATGGAGCACCCTTTAGCAAGCATCCTAATGAGTAGCTGGTACTGAAGGATAAGCAACTGTGTGGCTATCACCACAACTAATATGTGATATGTAGGGTCACATATCTGAATGTTGTCAATGGATTTATCATAGAATCATAGAATTATTCAGGTTGGAAGGGACCTCAGAGATCATCAAGTCCAACCCTTGACCCACCGCTGCGGTTACCAGACCATGGCACTGAGTGCCACATCCAGTCTCTTTTTAAATATCTCCAGGGACGGAGAATCCACCACCTCACTGGGCAGCCCATTCCATTGCCTGATCACCCTCTCTGTAAAGAAATTCTTTCTAATATCCAACCTAAACCTCCCCTGGCACAACTTAAGACTGTGTCCTCTTGTCTTGCTGAAAGTCGTCTGGGAAAAGAGACCAACTCCCACCTGGCTACACCCTCCTTTCAGGGAGTTGTAGAGAGCAATGAGGTCTACCCTGAGCTGCCTCTTCTTCAGGCTGAACATGTTGGTTTCTAAATCCTAGGAAAAGGAATGAGGTTAATTATAATTCATTGGACTATATAATAGATTATTTGGTTTGAATGTCTGCATATCTGAGGATGGAGACATACTCTCAGATATATATAAACACAAAAACATCACCTATGAATCCTATGTATAGCATTTTTTCAAGATAAGGTATCTGGAACAATATATAACATAAATTCTCCTGCTATGTTCACTCCCTCCTGAAAATTAGTTCTATAGAGTTGTCACTCAGACACTTGGAAAAAAGTTCTCTTTTAATATTGTAAATGTGATCAACAAACACTAAGTTCTCCTTGCATAGAGAGTCTGGGCCAAGTATACTGGCAGTTTAGCTATACAGCTGTACAAAAATTGTTGCAGTTTATTGATGCATGATTAATGTTAATCTTTCATATGCTATGTTCCAAGAGAGACACAAAACTCCACAATGATCAAAGACCCATTTCATTCATATTCCTGAACTTAAATCTTATTGAAATAATAACTCAGTTGCAAAGTAAAATTGAAGTTTCTCCCATTAATAGAATAGTCACTTTCATATTTACAATTATTAATTACCTATCTATTTGGTATTATCTCATATTAGAGAAACTTCCACTCCCCACTAATTAAACTAGAGCTTTATTTTTATTCTTGATTTGAGTTCTGCTTGAGGTTAAATTATAAAGTAGCATATCCTGTTCTTGTTTAAGACACAAGCCAACAGTTTTGCTCTTAGCATCATGCTTGTAAGAATTAATTGTTGTGGAGTTTTTAATTACTTAATTTTGTACCCATTATGATTACTTCTGATTCTAGATGCAAAATTAAGTCCCAGTCTTGTAATTGATTCCATTTAAGTTCCATCTTTACATTTTTTCAAAGCTTCACTTGTTGCCACAGGGCTTTCTTGGTCCAGATATTAATATTTTTCTTTCATGCATCTAAATTAGTCCTGGTCTGCAAAAAGCCAGACATATACAAATTAAGTAAATCTACAAAATACATATTCCTACATGTATTTTTTTCTACAAAAGTAAACTCTATTTGGCTTAAAGAACAAAACACAAGGATAAGACATTAGATAAAATATATTGGTATTAATAAACAAGGCTGTAGAGTTTCTGAACAGCCTGCAAAAGACATGATATTTGCATAAGAGAGTGTAGAAGTTGGTGCAAAACAATCTTATTGGTATGCTGGTGTACATAAGAAGGAAAAAAAAGAGGAAAAAAAGGAAAAAAGGAAAGGAAAGGAAAGAGGAAAAAAGAAAAAAAAAAAAGACTTCTCCAGAGTTCTTTATGTCCTGCTAAGTGCTATTGCATACTTACTATTGCAAGGTTTAAATGGCTTGGCTGCCTCATTTAAATGTTTGATGAAGACAATATAGGAGAAACCACAGAAACAGGCACAGAATTTAGAATGTGTCTCCACAAATGGAAAAATTGTTCTGGAAAAATAAGAATTATATTCAACAGGGAAAGGCACAAGATTCTACAGTTGGGAGAGAATGAGTAGCTAAACAAATCCTTTCAGTCAGCAGTGTTGAAATACTTCTTGAAACTGAGGTAGGCAACATCCACTGCTGCCCCTTTATCCACCGAGCCAGTCACTTAATTTTAAAAGTTTATCAAGTTGGTCAAATACCTTCCCCTCAGTGAATGTATGCTGACTACTCCTAGTGACTTCCTTGTCTTTCATGTGCCTGGAAATAGTTTGCAGGACTTGCTGCTCCATCACCTTCCCATGGACTGAGGTAAGTAGGGTTTGGTGACCATCAAAACCAAGGTAAGCCCGGGCCGTCCTGGAGAGACTGTGCTGTACAGGGGGGTTCCTGGGCAGGGTGGGCAAACAAATAGGGACGTGTCAGGGCAGGGCAGGACAGGGCGGGCAAGCAGGGATGTGTCAGAGCAGTTAGCAAGGCAGCTGGCGCAAGCAGGACAAGCAGTAGAGGCACAGCACCCACCAGCTCTCTCAGGTAAGGTCTGGGGTTTTTGTTTTTGCTTTGTTTTGCTCTTTTTTTGTTGGTTGGTTTTTCTTTGGTTTGTTTTTCCTGCAGCTCCAATAAAGCCAGCAATGGTTTCCAAAAAAGTGAAAGCCGTTGATGCTGTTATTACAAGTGTTTTGTCCCCTAGGGATCAGTGTTGGGCCCGGTTCTGTTTAATATCTTTACTGATGATTTAGATGAGGGGATTGAGTCCATCATCAGCAAATTTGCAGATGACACTAAGCTGGGGGCGGAGTGTGGATCAGCTGGAAGGCAGGAGGGCACTGCAGAGGGTCCCGGACAGACTGGAGAGTTGGGCTGAGTGGGCTGAGGTTCAACACGGCCAAGTGCCGGGTCCTGCCCTTTGGCCACAACAACCCCATGGGGAGCTCCAGGCTGGGCACAGAGTGGTTGGAGAGCAGCCAGACAGAGAGGGACCTGGGAGTCTGGATTTACAGGAAGCTGAACATGAGCCAGCAGTGTGCCCAGGTGGCCAAGAAGGCCAATGGCATCCTGGCCTGTATCAGGAACAGCATGGCCAGCAGGTCCCGGGAAGTGATTCTGCCCCTGTACTCAGCGCTGGTGAGGCCACACCTCGAGTACTGTGTCCAGTTCTGGGCCCCTCAGTTCAGGAAGGATATTGAGGTGCTGGAGCAGGTCCAGAGGAGAGCAAGGGGGCTGTGCAGGGATTCAAGCACAGATCCTATGAGGAGAGGCTGAGGGAGCTGGGGCTCTTCAGTCTGGAGAAGAGGAGGCTCAGGGGAGACCTCATCACTCTCTACAACTCCCTGAAAGGAGGCTGTAGCCAGGGGGGAGTTGGTCTCTTTTCCCATGCAGCCATCAGCAAGACAAGAGGGCATGGACTTAAGCTCTGACAGAGGAGGTTTAGGTTGGATATTAGGAAGAAATTCTTTACAAAGAGGGGGATCAGGCATTGGAATGGGATGCCCGGTGAGGTGGTGGATTCTCCATCCCTGGAGGTTTTAAGAAGAGACTGGATGTGGCACTCAGTGCCATGGTCTGATAATCACTGTGGCAGTGGCTCAAGGGTTGGACTTGATGATCTCAGAGGTCTTTTCCAGCCTGGATGGTTGTGTTATTGTGTGGTTGTGTCATTCTGAAGACTGACTTGCCTAGAGCTTCCTGGTTCCTCTTTCTTGCCCTTCTTGAAGATAGGAGTGACACTTAGCTTCGTACATAATATTTTTTCACATGTTCAGAAGATGGTTTTAGAGGAAGGAATAAATTAGTCTGTATGTCCTCTGCAAGTAAGAGTGTTAAGTGTCAGTTGCAATAAAGATATTTAAGGCAAAGATCAGAATCTTATAATAAGGATTTCCAAGCCATGAAAGCCTCTATGGGAAGACCACAAAATACAGAATCACAGAACTACTTTGGCTGGAAAAATCTTGAAGATTGTTCAGTCTGTCCATTAATCTAACAATGATAAGTCCTTAAGCCCCATCCTGAAGTACTATGCCTATACAACTCCTAAATTCCTCCAGAGTATTGGAGAATGTTATACAGTATCATGCTTGACACCAAATAGAACAAAACAGAATAGAATAAAATATCTAAACCATGCTTCTATATCTTAAGTAACTCAGGTTCAGGGGAAGTTTTTATCCTTTATGGCTCTTAGTAGTGTTACAATTCAGGCCTTTAAGTATTGTAATAAACTTTGGTGTATCTCTTAAACAATATGGTGAGTCAATGTGTAAGTCTTGAATTAGTCCACGTTTTTCAAATGTAAAATATTAATTCTGGATTTAAGGAATATCATCTGGAAAGACTTGAGACTTTTGTGCTGAAGAGCTGTCAGTAAATGCCATTAGATGATCCTATCTTGCTTGATAGTAGGGAGAGAGAATAAAGTTGTCAGGTATATAGATCAATTAATTGCTATGAGAAACATCATGCCTTCTGTGTTACACAGGCCAGAACTTTTAAAATTAACAATAACACACAATGAGTCCAAATCCCTCACCCATTGAAAGTTCGATCTTTCATATGGTCCATCAAACTGACAAACAGACGTAACCTGTGGCTCGTTGTCTCCCTCAAGTGGATAATACAGGAACAGGGATTGATTTATTTCTTCTACACAAAGATTTTTTGGGAGTTATTCCATCGTCCTTTGACAGAATGTCTTTGTCCCTCTGTTTGAAGTGAAAAGACTTGATACATATAGCCAGCTTGACCAGGAATATGAATATAGAAGGTCATAATTAAAAGCTGCAACCAGTTGTGAGTAGCCGAAACTTAGGATTTTCCTTGGCCAAAGTAGCAATTCTTTGTTTGCCTATGAGCTGTATCAGAAATCATAGAATCATAGAACTGTCTGGGTTTGAAGGGACCTCAGAGATCATCAAGTCCAACCCTTGACCCACCGCTGCGGTTACCAGACCATGGCACTGAGTGCCACATCCAGTCTCTTCTTAAATATCTCCAGGGATGGAGAATCCACCACCTCACCGGGCAGTCCATTCCAATGCCTGATCACCCTCTCCATAAAGAAATTATTTCTAATATCCAACCTAAACCTCCCCTGGCACAACTTAAGACTGTGTCCTCTTGTCTTGTTGAAAGTCGTCTGGGAAAAGAGACCAACCCCCCCCTGGCTACACCCTCCTTTCAGGGAGTTGTAGAGAGTGATGAGGTCTCCCCTGAGCCTCCTCTTCTTCAGGCTGAACAGCCCCAGCTCCCTCAGCCTCTCCTCATAGGGTCTGTGCTTGAAATCCATATGGCATAGCAATAAGATAAAGATTTCTTGAAAGACCACCCAGTTTACATCTGAAAGATATATAAAAAATAAACAATAGCTGGCTGGAAGAATGAAATATTCAGTTGTCTGCAATCTGAAACCCCAAAAGCTTCCTTCAGTGTTTTCTGTGGTAGGGTATAAGCTGTGACAAACTTATCTTGAATGAGTGTAGTACTCAGATTTGGGTCATTAATTTGGAGAGAATTTGTTTAGGGTTTTTAAGTATCAGAGTCTCTAAGAAATTACTTTGATTGGTTTGGGTCTTTGTAGATCTGACATTGTCAAAAATTCCATGGAAACTCTTTTGAAAGATCTTAAATTCTGTCAGTGTTTACATTATCATGGCTGACCCAAATAGAGAGATGAAACAAGAAAGAAAAAAAGTATTAAATATTCAGATGTACAGAGTATTAGTGATAGCTTTCTGGGAGGAAAGAATTAGTCTGTCATCCTTGGGTAATTTAATTTTGGAAGTCCTATAAGGAATTAGTCTACAAGTTTATATTGTAAATGCAGCTAGTGGGGTGGGAATGTGATAAAGGCAGATTATTTCATTCTATATATTTAGAAATAATGCTGGGGAAGTTAAAACCAAAAAACCCCATTCTCATAAAGATCTTTGCATATGTATTTTATAATAATCTCATTCCATTAAAAAGTAAATTTGTTTTAAACAGCTGGTGAAATAATGACACGTATGTTCTTATTTTACAGAATTTAAAAATTTCAATCAAAATAATCAACAATAAAAAAGAAGTGAGAAACCAAATAATTTTGGTGTTTATTTTTAAGAGTTCAAGATCTTGTGTGACAAATTCTCTGGTATACTTACTTACCTTGAATATTGACAAATGAGGCCTGTGCTTTCCTATACATTTCTTTCTGGTGGTCAATACTGATAAAGTTCAAAGTCCCTGCAGTGTAACTGGAAAGAAATAACAAGAAACTTTGGCAGTATTGAAATTATAGGGTTTTAGAGAAGTCAAAGCATGAGAAAAGAGAATCCCAGTGTCTTCCCATTGTGGCACTGACTTGTAGTGTTCAGTCCTTCCTGCTACAGCTTACTTCATTTGAGTAACAATGAGACATATGAAAAGTCCCTAAATATTGTGATCCATCTTGATAATAGCACTGGTGGCATTGGGAATCTCTTTCCTGTTTCAGGGAGGACCTGATTCTTTGTAAACTGCTGTTGGCTGAGAAAAGCATAGAGGGTTCCATGTCTGGACAGAAATGTAACCCAGGCAACAGGGGAAAAGACTCGGCATCAGTGTGATTGCGGTGAAATGATTGAATGAGGATATTGCAAAATCTCTGTGCAATGTTAGAACAGGTCTCAGTACTGAAATGCCACAGTCCTTTTCTTCCCCTGCCTTTCTTTCTCTCATCTTAGAAAAAAACCTTTGAGTCTTTTTTTTTTTTTTTTTGTTCTTTCTGTTCTGGACAGAAAGCACTGGCTGGTAATGGCACAAATACAGGCAGAGATAAAAGAAGAGGGATGGAATCGCCAGATGACTGCTTGCACTGTTTGCTCCCCCAACCTCACACACTTACCCATCTTTCTCCTGCCCAAGGAGTTAGCCCATCTTGCCTTCCTGGACATCGTGGAGCTAACTTGGTCACTCCCGTGGCAAGCCCTGCCATTCTTTTCCCTCCTTGTAGGACCCCACAGAGCTCATCTTTCCACGACGTTGTCCCACTCAATTGCCTCACAAGGCAACCCACTTTCTTGTCCCCAGCTGCCTTTACCTCCTAAGGTGTCACAAAGTGCTTTTCAGGACAAGATGTATTCGGTTTTGTGTTGTTTTTTGTTTGTGATTTTGGTGTGGGGGTTTTTTTTGTTTGTTTTGTTTTGTTGGGGTTTTTTTCCCTTAAAAAAGCTAGGATTAGTTCTCATTCGTGAAGAGTTTTTATTCTCTTTGCAGCCTCAGGTAAATTAACTGGCTAATGAATTTTCTGTCGGCCACAGAAGTGTGCTGCAAGTAATTAAGGGATGTGCTGTGGGGCCGATTAAGCTGCAAGTCACAGCGACCAGAACCCGATCGCTGCGAGCCCGCTGCGGTCTGTGCCGCCTGCGCTGGGCCCTACAATGGGATCATTGACTATTTATTTACTTCTCACAACAACTCTGCTGTTTACTTAATTATAGGAGCTTTTCACTCGGCAACCCCCACCCTCCCCAGCCCCATCTTTTCCTCGCTCTTTGAGTTTCACCCGTCTCCGAAGTCCCCATCTCTCTAGTTGATCGCTGAGGCTCATCAAGTGGGGCAACGCCTTAGAGTCCATTGCGGGGTGCGGGCTATCCTCCCCCGCGGACCCCGGAACGGGTATTTTCCGTGAAGGAAAGGCGAAGGGAGCGGGGTTTCCCGGTGAAACTGCAGAGCAAGTCTGCCCGAAGGCAGTGGGGTGGGGGATGAGGGTGGGAAGAGGCGCCCGGGAAATCCTGCAGCGCTTCAAGGCATGTCCTAAGCGGCGACACAAAATCGGGAGAAGGGGAGAGCGGGCAGACAGACGCCTGTGGCGCTGCGGAGGCGAGCGGGGCTGGGTGATATTCCCTCTATCGCTGGCAATCGTGCGAGAGGCGGGGGGGGCTGCATTTCACACCCCAGTTCTTTAGGAAGGCCTTGGTTCTATTATCAGGGCTCTCCTCCCGCAGTCTTTCAGCCGAGGAGCGAGTCGGGCGGGGAGAGGGGCAGAGAGGAGGGTGTTTCCCACGGGGCGCTCTCTCTTTGCTGTTCCACCCTGCGCTCTCCCTCTTTGCTCGCCCTCGCCAGAGGTTTATCGCCTTCAGGCCCCCGCTCCAGCCTAAATGGTGTGAGGAAAAAGTGCCTGAGCTCAGACCCCAGTACGGGAAGGATTTGGGACAGGCGAGTTTCAGCACGGGGAAGGAGTCGAGAAGCCGCCGAATGCACCCTCACTTTTTCTAGCCCCCACGCACGCCCCCACGCTGCGGTAGTGGCGCTTCCCTCAGCCCCGCGCCCACGGGACAAAACGGGGACGGGCAGGGGTGGCTGAGCGCCGTTTTCCAGGAGGCAGGATACACCCCCGCCCCCCGCCATGTTTATAAAATGGGCCCAGGGACCCCGAGTAGAATCTCTATGACTTCACGCCCTGAAAGCTCGCCGCCCGGTGATCTGGGACGGTTCGGGAGGCGCCGGGGGAAGCAAGGTGAGGGCGTTTCTGCTTCTCCTGCCGCCCCCGAAGCCTTGAGCCCACCAGTGGCCGGGGGGGAAGGGGGAGAGACGAGAAGCGGCAGGGGCTGTAACCCGGGAGGTGGCGAGGCTTGGCATTGCGGGGAGCCGGGAAAGGCGGCGGAGGAAAAGGCGTTTCTGCTCCTTTAAAGGGCGCTGTGCGGCTCTCCCTACGGGAGGCGGGTCTCCCTTCTTCCTTCCCTCCCTCCTTCCCTCCTCCCTCGCTCGCCCGCCGCCGTCAGTGGTGCCCGGACGCCGGCTGCACCGCAGCCCGGGCAGTCCCCGGCGTCCTGCCACCGCCCTTCCTCCCCCCGCCTCCGCCTTCCTCTCCCTCCCCGCTTCCCCGCCCGCAGCTCAAGGTAGGAAGATGCCCGGGGTCTCCGGATGGCCGCCACGGCCAGAGGGGTTGCATGCAAGTGAGGGGCTGCGGGGGAAGAGGGGGGAGGGTGGCGGAGGGGGATGCACCGTAGCCGCGTTGTGCCGGCAGCTGCACACAGCGATGCCCCTGGACTAGGTGTCAGCGGGCAAAGGCTGGCACCGAGTTGGCGGACGCGAGCACTGCTGGGCTGGCCGGCTTCTGCCGCCCGGGTCCGTCCCTCCTGTGGAGTAGACAAACCTGTCGCCTTCCTCTATTCCTCCCTCTGTTGCTCCGCACCGTCAGAGCAGCCGCTCTCTCCACGCTGGAGGTGGAGGGCTGGGAAGCGGGGATGAGAGGACAGGGCAGCACAGCCCCCGATGACTCCCTCCCCGCTCCCGTGGTAGCCCGGAACTGCTCCCCGCACCAGGAGCGCTGCTGCCGAGCCGGGCTCAGGGCGGCGGAGCCGGCAGCCATGAGAATGTGGTTCCCGCTCTCCTGGGAGAAAAGCAGACTCTAACTTCGCTAGAGTTGTGGGTGGACAACACTCTCTCCTTCCGTGAGGTCTACTCCTGCCCCTACTCCGCCCCTCGCCGTACGGCGTAGCCAGCCCCCCTTTCGGCTTCTCCGCCGTCCTGTCATATATTTCTGAACAAATTCAGCATTCTTTGGATGAGCATACATCGCTAATCCAGCCAGGGCACTGGCACTCTTTGTGAAATCAAGAGAAATTCCTGCCTACAGTGTGGAGGCATCATTGCAAGAGTGCACTGAAAAAGAACGAATACATTAGAATGAAAACCTGTCCGTGTTTTCCTTATAAACTTTTGTGGGAGTAGAGCATGGAAACCATTAAACATCCTCCTCCGCCCAAAATCTTTCACAAATCCCCCAGCACCAAAGCAAACTGAAGGGACGAAAGACTAATCTGTAGACAATGTTATAAATGTTTATTCTTGCTGCTTAAAACCTGCTAGGAAAGTGCATTGCTATGATACCCAAAAGTTCCTGAACAAGTAAGTCTCTTGCATACTCAGTTCGTTAATTAGCATACACATCTCTCCACTAGCTAAAAATTAATTACCATCTTAAAATGTCATTAATCATTGGCACAGCAGAAACTTGGTTGTAAATCTAGACTGACAGAGGGGAACCTATGGTCTTTATAGCTGGTGGAAGTGAAGTGCAAGTGGGCCACAATATGTTTTAAAATTATAATATCAACATTCATTTGAATATTTTGGCAAACATTTGAGAAGGAGGGCTGTTTACTGCCTTGCCAGCAAAGCTGCACTACATGTTTCTAGAGATCTGTAGAGTCTGGTCAGGTGTTGTGGTAAACTATGTCTCTACTTACACCAGATTGCAACAGCAGGAGGACTGTGGTGGCATGCAAATCGGAAGCATTTGCAAGCATTTGCTGAAAATCTCTGAGAAACAAAGCTTTAGGGGGGGTGTATTTCTAGATATACTAAATTTATATCAGTTGTTGTTGGGAGACAACAAGACAGTAAATTAAGTGATATAAAAATCTTATCTGTTGTTAGAGAC
The DNA here is from genome assembly GCA_038090715.1 of Florisuga fusca. Taxonomy (NCBI): domain Eukaryota; kingdom Metazoa; phylum Chordata; class Aves; order Apodiformes; family Trochilidae; genus Florisuga; species Florisuga fusca. The sequence continues at coordinate 57,815,698 of JAAWXA010000001.1, read as the reverse complement.
GCAGCTATGACCTGAAAATGAGACCCATTTCATTTTTAAAGTAATATGGCAAAACTATACATCCCAGTAGGTGGCAGCTAGCTGGAATCTGGTTAAGTTTCATTATAATAACATCATATATAAAAAAAGATCCAAATGAAGAAAGACATGATATGGTAGGGTAATCAGAATCACATATGTCCTCCTTCCAAATGAAACATAATGTACATAGGATCACCATTTGTATCTGACGCATACCTAGAAATTTAGTAGGTTTTTATTACACAGAAAAGATTTAGAGGCCTCAGATAGTCTGTTCTTCTTTCCGTGACTATAGCTGGAATACTATTTTTCGTATCAGCTTTGCTTGAACGTTTCTTGCTTTCTAAAGACGTGTTACTACCATGTCTGTGACAGATGACCAAAATGTAAAACAAATCAAAGCATATGCTCAAGAAACTAGATTTCCCAGTTGCTGATCACTGAGGTGTGGAGGGCAGTTTCATAAATATTTTAGTCTGAAAACAACTAGGTAGCAGTGGTGACAAGCCCCCCAAACACAATACCATATTCTCCAGATTCTCCAGTATGACATTTTATTAGGGATTTCCAACCTTTGAGCTATAAGTCACACAGGGAAGGAAATATGACAGGCATTAAGAACACTTAACTGCTTTCATATTGAAATGATTCTGTAGGGGAGACAAATGTATCTTTTAAAAGGTTACCCTGCCTTTTCCCTCCCTCTCTCAGAGGAGAAATTAAGCTAAAACAAATTTAACAGAAAAAGAGTCTATGGTGATGAAGTCTGAAACCTTCGTTTGTAAGTGATGTATAGTATTGTCTGTAAATGATCTCTGGTCACCAAATATTTAGTGAGTTCTAAATATCTGCTCTCTTGCAAGATGTACTTTTTAAATAAGAAACTGTTATTCTTCAGAAAATCCGGATTAACCACAATTTTCTTTCAAGGTGGGAGCTAGGGTTTGAAAGGAGGGGGAAGGCTGTTAACACGGATCATGACAGCAGATAAGGAGGAGAGCGGTGCTCCTGATGAACACATAAAATGCCATAAAGTAGCAGTCCATAACCGGGGGCATAACAAGTACCTTTAAAGAAGCCGATAACAGATTTTAATTTCCTTTCCGCGCTGTGCAGTGGCTGGCAGGGGAGGAGCAGCCGGTTTGTCCCCCGGCGGGGCTGCGGGCGGGCAGGGAGCGCTCTCCATGGTGCTGAAGGCTCCCCCCGCCCCTCCCCGTCC